>CM030832.1:5552600-6152600 GCA_018105865.1 Metaphire vulgaris
ATGTTCCACTGGAACTCCAGTGGACGTTGGTCGCGTCCGCAAATTATTATTGTCAATCATCCTGTTGGTCGTGATGCACACAGAAGCCTCCTTCAGCGATACTCCATGATGTCTCACGGTACTGCAGTACCAGTGTGGTGCCGTATTTCTTGATTGCCCGTACCACGATCGGCTCTCTGAATAATACACCGCTTCTACTGTAGACTTCGCCGAAAACGAAAATTCCCTTTCTGATTTGTGTCGATTCTCTGGTCGACCTGCAGTGGCGTAGCGTGACTTTTGGGGGCCCGGGGCATCTTTGACATGGGGCCCCAGAGTTTCGAGCTGACGAGCAAAAAAACCGTTATCATCTTCACCTTTTTCCTTTTTTAACCCTGACGAGCAAAAAAAAGGTCCTCACCACATCATTTCCATCATTTTTAGGGTTAGGGTTAAGTTTAAGTTAGGGTTAACCCTAACCTAACCCTAGCTTAGACCCCTCTTCGGGCCCCCCCGCCCGAGGCCCGGGGGCAGTCAACAAAGTGCCCCCGCCCCTAGTTACGCCACTGTCGATCTGCCTGGTTCAATGTTGCGCCTGTTGAACTGAACTGGCTTAAGTTTTCATCATTAACGCTGAGAATATCGTTCACCCGGGATATGATAAAATTATGGTAAATAGAAAATATTGGCTGCAACCTTTTGCGCTCGTGGGTCTAAACCAGCGTGGTAGTTGTAGGAGGTGGGTGTGGGGGTACGGAAGAAATTCATTTTCACTGCTTAATGAATTCACCCCTCCGCCCACTGGTCCAATCTTTACATGGCAAGGGAAGGTTTCCTGCTGTCGTTAGCTTATTTAACTGACGCCTATCAAAAACAAATCAACTATCAAAAACAAATCAAATTTTCTCCCCACTGATACAATCCTTTCCACCACTGGTCCAATCCTTTTCCCACTTGTCTGACTCTCAGTCATGAGCCTTTTCATATACTGTAGTCTTTTGTAGCTGAAATATGTATTGTGTCTGTAAGAGTTGCGTCGTGACGAGGGAAGCTGATAATTATTAATGGGGCCTGCCTCATGCATTTGCAGGCCATCAGAAAGCTCGAGGCGCGTCGCAAATTTCTTAACATGTGACCCGCTCACGAAAGAAATTGCCCGTCTCCTTGGTATAACCTACGGTCTGCTGTACTTTTTCACGATGACCTTTGGACTTCTCGTTTCGCACCCACACGGAAACGCTGTTCCGTTGGTAATTAATTAATTATGGTCTTATGGCGTGCCTTCCCAAAACGTGGCTTCGATCGGCCCCTTCCGAGTGGTCCGCATCGCTGCCAAACAACTCGCGTGACTCCTCGGCAGAAGTTGCCAACTTTAATGACATATTTGCATGAGAGGCTTGCTCTGAGGCGCTCTTCGCAATGCCAACAGTTGTTGGACGCCTTGGCTGTTTGAAGCAGCGCAATAATTGCTCTACAAAAAAAATCCAAAAAAAAGATCCAAGTGAACTGGATTGCCGTTTACCTTGATTTAGCTCCATAAAATCCTGACGAAGATTAGTCTATGCATTTTGCGTAGGGATGTACAAAGACTTACAATACACCGTAGGCTGCTGTTGTAAATTACATTAAACTATAGTACTATGTCCAGGCCCGTACGAAGTGGGGTGCAGGAATGCAGCTGCACTCCCTGGAAAAAGTAGGGGGTGCAGCGCACCCCCTGGAAGACGAGGCCAGGGGGTGCAGATCTGCACCCTTTGAATTTTCGACTCAAAAATCTATATGGAATATGACCTTTTATGCTTGTCGACTCAGAAATATATAGGAAATTACCTTTTTTGGCGTATCCACCGAAAATGTGACAACAAAACACCGCCTCGGAAAATCTGCACCCCCTGCTAAAAATTCGTTCCGAAGTCCCTGACTATGCCTATTGCTGGACCTCCGTTTACATCGCTAAGATTTCAGTTTGATGAAATTACCTTCTCCAACAAAGTTGGGTTAGTGGGGTCGACGATTATGTTTTCCTATTAAAGGGGGACAAATAATAGCTAATGTGTCGCTGAAAAACAATCGGCCTTTGGTTGAAAAGATGATTATTGAACGTGTCTGATTGTTTTGTTGTTGGAGCGCCCTCTGTCGACGCAGAAAAGACTCTCTTCTAACGGTCATAATGAAAAAGAGAACGATGATAATTAGACGTAGTTCAAACGTTCTGTTTTGAAACTTAATTTTGCAATTTTGAAAAGATTATATCAGTCTACAGATTTTCCGGAACGCCGTTCCGCCGGTGTCGTATAAATTTATTTCCCCCATAAAATTATTTCCTGGTCAAATTTTGATTGGTCGGCACAAATCAAGATTAGAACCACCCTGCCATAGCAACGACAGCCATGATTTTATTTCTACTTGGAAATTCTTTGCAGGCAACCAATGAAAATGCTTAAAGCAATTATATGGGTGGAGCCATAAGGCATAGCACGTGTGACGTCACAGGTTTGCATAATGGAAAATCATACGCAAATCTCATGCATATTCACAAGTTCATAAATATACATTACCTAGAACCACGGCGATTGGCTGCCGTTGAGAGTCAATCACAGTCGTCCTATCCAACATTTGTTTTTTTCGAAATCGAACAATCGCGATTTTCGCAAAGTATAGCTTCTGGTTTCCATTTGACAAAATGGCTTCAAGTTTACATTTAATGACATATAGCCTAAATTGCAATAATCACTAATGTTGTATCAAGCTCACTGTTATATTGTTCTGCGCTGGTTTTTTAGTTACTCATCCTCGTTCATTCATTGGCGCTGGTTTCTCAATTAACTTCTATGGCGATACTATCATAATGCCCAGGGCTTCAGCCGATGGCACACCAAATCCAAATTTATTACCGACCGGCTATAATTTTATTTCCTACCAATAGTAGACTATATAGTTATAGATAGGAAATAAATTTATTACCGACCGGCTATAATTTTATTTCCTACCAACATATACTATATAGTTATAGGTAGAAAATAAATTTATTACCTGCTACTAACTGTATGCATTAAAGTGATCAAAGCCATTTCTAGATGCTATGTTGATAGGCGGAAATAAATTTATACGGAAATAAATTTATACGTATGTCGCATGATTTTATTTCCCTAGCAACGCAGGCTCCGCCCAGGAAATAATTTTCTGGAGGAAATAAATTTATACGACACCGGCACAAAAAAAGCCCTGGATGCAGTAACCTACAATTAACTGTTTGCGTAACTGTGTCTTTAATTAAATGCAGTTAGAGCAAAGTTAATAGTTTCTCGCGTAATGCCTGCTGTGTGCTTAGTTGGAGGTCTTGGAGTAAAGCATGGACGTCTCTTGTATATTCCTTTTGCTGTTTACTCAGGAGAAGATCCTTGCGAACCTTGACGAAAATGAAACAGGAATGGAATTCTCGCGAGAAGAAGAGGTTGGTATCGTTTCGTTTTTCGAGAGTAATACTGATAAACGTTCCAGGTCAGATGAGGTCGGGCGGGTGTCTTCCATTTGGATCTAGCCATGCATGGCGCAACTGTGCACTCTTTTCCATCGTTTCAGACGATCGACGTAATTTCCATCTCCGCTTACACTGTATAGCAGTCGCAGTTTGTCTTTATAATAGTCCACCATCTTTTGTGTTCTCTTCTGTTTGCCTGTGTGTCTGGCTGTGTGTGTGTCTGTCTGTGTGTCTGTCTGTCTGTTTGTCTGGGCGAGCGTCTGGTATATTCGCTTCATGATGCGATTGCCATCCTTGCGTAAGAGATGTCAGATTCATTTCATGTTTATTTTCCTAATTCCTTCTCTATCTTCCAGCTTCTGCTATGCTCTTTTTCCAATCTCCCAGTTCGTCGCATGTCTTTTTTTCGATCGAGTCTTTATTTAAAAATCATTTTCCACACAATCTCGTTTCGCACGCGGTCAATAAAGCTCGGTGTCTATCTCTCTCTTCGGTGATTATCCAAGATTCTAACCAATAATTATTTCAGGCTTGCTTGTCGTCTGGTTAACACGCCTTCTACTATCTTTCCCAAGCACTGTCCCTGCCACAATTAATTATCCTCTGCTTTGTTTCTTTCGTGCACGCTGCTTCGGACGTTCATTATCTGATCAGACACACACAAAGCGGACTGCCAAGTCTATTTCATCTCTTTTCATCCTCAGTGGGGCAGCCACGACATACATGTATGCACCGTGTACATGATCATCTTCATTTTATTCACTCTAAACGCGCTATATCCAATCTTCCAGTTCTCGTCAATAGTCGAGTAATTTTGGTCTGGAAACCTTGAAAATAATGTTTTCAATGACGGTGCTGACCGCTTTGGCCATAAGAATCTGTCTAAATGACGACGTATGACAGTGCCACGAAAACATCCCGTACGGTGAAATAGAGCAACGGTCCTAATAATTAATAAGCGATGCTATAGTTGACAACGCTAAACGGAAAGAAACGGGAAAAGATCGCACCTCTGAAGAGGTGACGTTAAGAACGAAATGATGCACTGTCCTCGACGAATGAGATAAGAGATTGCACGTTAAGAGTGAAATCGAAACAATAATTGTGCGTTGGAAGAGAATATACCCAGGCACACTGAAACACGCTAACCGTATTAATAACGTGATTTCAAATTTTCAAGTGGTTTAGGAGACATTCGCATAGTCTGTGCGAAAACCACTATAATAATAATAATAATAATAATAATAATAATAATAATAATAATAATAATAATAATAATAATAATAATAATAATAATAATAATAATAACTCTCGACATGTAATAGCTCAATTTTCCTAGATAACCTTTGATACCCATTTATTGTTTCACTGCTATTGTTTTTTTAGTCCAAAACTGTTCGATAGACCCACTACTTTTGCATCGAAGACCAGTTTCTTCCATGGCCCCGCCCTCTTTTTGAACATTGCGTCGTATTATGTACAATTTGTTTTACCAAACGAAGACACTAGAAGTGTCGAATGAGTGACACACACATTGAACGGAAGAGCATGACGATTGATGACTAAACGATCTCTCAGATATTAAGATAGAAAAGAGTGATCAGACAAGAACACGAAATCGCAGTTGCTAAGGTAACAGGAATAATGACAGCAAGATTGGTGTAATTCCGAAACTGAAACTGAAGTTTATTTCAACTCAATAATAAATATAAATTTAACCATTCAATATAATATAATATATTTCTATTCAATTCAATAATTCTATAGCGCCACTCTTTTAGGAGTTTTAAACAGACGTCGTGTTATCAGCAGACTTGCCTTCAGTCAATCATACTTCCCTGATAATAATCCTTTACCGAGATAAAATCACATTGTTATGCTATGTTATAATCCGCCATGTTTCAGTCCAATTCAGTTGACATTCTGAGGTAGGAAATGTATCAAGGATTTCAGCACTGAAGCACTTACAAACGCTCAGCTAGAAATAATGTGCGGCACTAAAATGTCGCTGGTGGATACAGTGTGCAACTGAGACGCCCCAATATTTCTAGGTCAAGATTCTTTTAAATTGACTGTTTGTTGCCAGCGTTTATTCTAGGCTTTCTCTGGGGGGCGGGGGAATTCCCCTCCCCAAGTTTTAAAATTCCCTCAAACTTTTTTATATGTTGCATGGGTGGATGACAATTTCCCCCCATAAGTGTGACTACTCAGACCTTGCCCCCCCCCCAAACATTTCAAAGTCTCCCCACTGTCAAGGTGGCTAGAATAAACACTGGCTTGTTGCTGTTTAAAATTTTGGCATTCAGATAGTTATTTGGTCGACACTTGTCTAAGAACAGACTGACATACACAGAATAAAACTCTAACTGTGATTGGTCTCTCTCTCTCCCTCTCCCTCTTTCTCTCTCTTTCTCCCTCTTTCTCTCTCTTTCTCTCTACACAGGTCACAACATAGGTTTACTAGTTTTGTCGCTATTGCAGTAAACCGTACAATATGACATAAGTCTATGCAATCGGTAATTATTAATTATTATTTGTATAAGCAGTCGGTACGACCGTGAATCTGCTCATGAGCCTGCCTACCTACTTACTTACTTATTTCAAAGCACTGTCCCCTTACTATAATGTCGATCGGTATTTTGTCTCTACAGTCGTGAATTCAACGAATTGATGTCATACGACACTGATGGTTGCGGCTTCAAAAGATTCGTTTCGATGCTAGTTTATTTTCTTCCGCATTCTGCCTCCTCCTGCAGAATAGCGTAGACAGGCGGCGTGACCTTCGCATCACGGTCAAACCGAGAACCGAGAACCGGAAACAAGAACGAACGGCTGGGTAGGGAGGAGAGGGGAGAGGGAAGGGGAGGGGAGGGGAGCAGGGAGACAGAACGACGGAAAGAACCGACGTTAGAGAAGCGGAGAATCTGGAGGAAAATAAAGGATTCAGGCGAGATCAAGAGCTCAACGACAGCCGTTTCTGTGGCCAAGCGCACCTAACGGAGACGCGAGACAAGATATTAAAGAAAGAAGGAGAAGGAGAGGGAGAGGGAGAGGGAGAACGATAAGGAGGAGAGGGAGAAGGGGGAGAGGGAACAGTTGAGGAGATATTGATTTTTCTTTTCGTTTCGGTCGATTCCTGCATTTCGTTAGTTCCGAAGTATCCTCGTATCGCGTGTGCATCTCCTCCTACCGTCGGAGGAGGAGGAGGAGGAGGAGGAGGAGGAGCTGTTCTCTCCCCGCCGGCCGCCTTTGACGCCATCTTCCTCCGTGATCCTTCGGTGGGCGAAGGCAGCATAGTTCCCGTCGCCGCCGCCGCCGACGCCGCAGTCGGAGGGGAGGCAGCATCTCGGCTTCTTGCAGCGACGTCGTCATCTCCTGTTCTCTCTCTCTCTCTCTCTCTCTCTCTCTCTCTCTCTCTCTCTCTCTCTCTCTCTCTCTCTCTCTCTCTCTGAGTGTGGTGATTCTGTCAAACCAGTGAATGTTGTCGAATGACCGAATGACTCGAATATCATGTCAGCATGTCAGCTTCATGCGTCATGTGGGTGCTTGGGACAGACAGACAGACAGGCAGACTGACAGACAGACAGAGACAACGAAAGAGAGAGAAAAATTAAAAGAAATAGAGAAAAAGAGAGAGAAACAAAGCGCAAGAGAGATGCAGACATATAAAACGAGAGAGAGAGGGAGATAGAGAGGAGAGGGAGAGAGAGAGAAAGAAGTACAGCGAAAAAGAGAAGGATTTAGAAAGAGATAAATAGGGCGGGAGATAAGTAAGAAGGTAATACGAAATTTCTATAGCTCTAAAAGTCAGCTTGGCGCAAGTGCACCAGCTTAATCACGAGAGAGTGAGAGAAAGCGAGAGAGAAAGAGAGAAAGAGAGAGAGAGAGAAAGAAAGAGAGACAGAGAGAGACAGAGAGAGACAGAGAGAGACAGAGACAGAGACAGAGACAGAGACAGAGAGCGAGAGAGAGAGGGCGAGAGAGGGACAAGGAGAACGTTGGAGAGAGCGAGAAATATGACGAGAGAGAGAGAGAGAAAGAGAGAGAGACTTCTCTCTTTGTAATGAGATCATGACGAGTGTTGAAATGTTAACCATGACATCTTGACGTCTCTTCGTTTTCCAATCTTGTTTATTTATATAATCTATTTTTAGACGTATTTCGTTTCGCATAAAATCGCTGAAAAATATTCAAAACAAAACGCAATTCAAAGCAAAATGAAACGAAAAGCATAGAATATTGCAATTTAGCCGCGTTGAGAGAAAATTGTTTGTCACAAAAAGCAACTGAATTAATAGGCAAAAAGATCCGTCAATTAACTGCAAAGCACAAAAGATGTCGGCCTTAAATATAAAAATAGGAACATAGCAAAAATCGAAGCAGAAGTAAAGTAAAGTAAAGTAAAATCTCGTGGATTTCTATAGCGCCTTGGAAAGCAGCACAACAGTAGCTGCCTATTCTTAGGCGCTCTTAGAAGCGTTCTTAGAAGCGATCAAATGCATATAATTCTTAACTTCTATCATACATCCTCGACTGACTTAGATATTAAGTACTCCCATACTTAGCCACCATAGACTGTCACCCGTTTGTCCGGCCGGATACCCTGGATTTGACCTGGATCTTAAATGATTTGGATTTGGTGTGCCATCGGTTGATGCTCCTGTGCATTATGAAAGTGGCGCTATAGAAGTTTAAGATTAGATAGATTAGATACTTGTTTCTGATTTGAGTACGGAGACGGTGGAGTGTGCACGTACAGTGTAAGCATACGCCCCGATACGTCCGCAGTTTCCAAAACGTACACCGTTCTCAGTATATAACTAAACAGGCGACGCGGTTTCTTCAGCTACGCCGTCAATATATTATAATAGCAAATCAAAAGCTGATTTGTTTGGGCGAGTTAAGCAGTCAAGAAGTTAAGCGTCCAGTATTCGGATGGGTCGTCATTGGTCGCAGGAGGAGGCCGAAGACTGACCTGGGGGCTATGCGTCAGTTCGGTCTTCTTGTCTTCTTGTTGAGATCCTTCGGAGATCAATATAGCTGACCACGACTTAAAGGTCAGAAAATCCGAATTTAAGGAGTCCGTCCGCGCTGTCAGGGCCTCAGTGTCTTGCCTGCCTGCTGCAGCAGCTCAGACATAAACTCTCCTGTCATTCCTTCATTCCTACTAAGACCGTCTCTCAGTCAATCACGCACACGCGCACACACACAAACACAAACACACACACAAACACTAACACACTGGCAGGATCAACTCTATCTATAAAATATAATATATAATATATAATATATAATATATAATATATAATATATAATATATAATATATAATATATAATATATAATATATAATATATAATATATAATATATAATATATAATATATAATATATAATATATAATAAATAATATATAATATATAATATATAATATATAATATATAATATATAATATATAATATATAATATATAATATATAATATATAATATATAATATATAATATATAATATATAATATATAATATATAATATATATATATCATACCAGTGGCGTAGCCAGGATTTTCCGAAGGCGGACGGGTTACGACCTGCCATTCTATTCCCGATTTTGAAAATCCTGACAGGCAAAAAGGTCGTCATCCATTATTTTGCTTGGTTAAGATAGTTATAATATACCGATAGCTATATGAATGCGCGGACAGCCCCTGTACAACTATAATCATTTTTTGTTTCTTGTTTCTTCTGCTACCTTGAACCCGATTTTGGCACCCTCTCCAACCACAAAATAATAAAACGCAATAAAATTGGTTTTGGTCGGCCAGCCAAGGGGAGCGTTAACTCCCAACCCCTTGACTACGCCACTTATTGTTACTGCTGTTGCTGCTATTACTCTGCTACTAGCTACTACTACTACTGCTACCTCTACTATTGCTACTACTACTACTACTGCTACTGCTACTGCTACTACTGCTGCTGCTGCTGCTGCTGCTGCTGCTGCTGCTGCTGCTGCTGATGATGATGATGCTGCTGCTGCTGCTGCTGCTGCTGCTGCACCTGCTACTGCTGCCACTGCTGCTGCTGCTGCTGCTGCTGCTGCTGCTGCTGCTGCTGCTGCTGCTGCACCTGCCACTGCTGGTTCTGCTGCACTGCTGCTGCTGCTGCTGGTGCCACTGCTGCTGCTGCTGCTGCTGCTGCTGCTGCTGCTGCTGCTGCTGCTGCTGCCACCACCACCACTGCTGCTGCTGCTGCTGTTGCTGCTGCTGGGCACAAGACATGTTTACATTGTTCACCACCACTTAACAGCCACCACCACTGCCACTGCTGCTGCTGCTGCACCTAATGCTGCTGCTGCTGATGCTGCTGATGATTGTGATGACGATGATGTTGTGATTTGCTATCGGAAACTTGCACCACCCCTGCCAGCCTGCTCAGCCACTGACTGCCACTGCTGCTGTTACACTGATGCTGCTCATTGCTGCCCTGTGGACTCATCAGCACTGCTGATGACACCACTGCTGCTACTGCTTACTGGACCACTACTGACTAGAACTGCCCTCGTCCTGAATGCTACTACTACTGCTGCTGCTACTACTGCTACTACTACTACTACTACTACTACCACTACTACTACTACTAACTACTACTTTCGTGTCTCTCTCTCTCTCTCTCTCTTGCTAACTCTCTGCATTTTAAAGGTCAATAACAGAAGAAAAGTAAGTAAATAAGTAAGCAAGCAAATAAAGGCTCGTGGAATTAAATGGCTGGCGCTTTCGAAAGTAGCACCGCATTATTAGGCGCTAAGGATATCAGTAATCGATGGAAAGAGATTAACAGCGGAAACAGATAAATGGAGACGTTTCGTGTCTAGCTATTGCCGCTAATGAACTGGCAGAATGCAGTAATGATGGTGGTGATGATGATGATGATGATGATGGTGGCGGTGATGATGATGGTGGTGATGATGATGATGATGATGATGGTGGTGGTGATGATGTTGATGTTGGTGATGGAGATGATGATGATGGTGATGATGATGATTGTTGTTGTTGATGATGATGATGATGATGATGATGCTGATGAAGTATCTCTTGAAATAGTCATAGATAAAGTGCCATGGTAAGTCAAGCAATGGTCGGTATATCCATAGTTCCAGGAATGTCGGATACTCATTTCCATTTCTTTCAAGTACAGCTGGGTTACAGTACGTAGGGTCCTGGAAAGAAAAGTCATTCTAAATGTCTGTAGACAGATCACGTGACCGTAGGTACTGGCGATGAGTAATGTGGATGGCAAGTATGTCGAGGTCAGGAGTGGGGAGGGGTGGATAGAGGATGGGTCTGGGGGACAGGCCTTGACGGCAAACAGGCTGCTGTCGTACGGACGGTTTCTTAAACAAGATCGATAGCCACCGGCTTTGCATGGGACGGTTACGACCGGGAAAGCCATAAGCCGCAATAAAGCCTTCAATTCTAATCCCCGGTCGTCATCCAATATTCATTTTTTCAACTGTTTCTAGAGCAGTGCTCTAATGTGAGCGCGCACACACGCACACACACACAGACAGGCAGACACACGAACAGTGGTCTGGGGTTAACGTTCCCAAAACGCCCAACCAACCAAATAGCCAACCAGGGTTATTTTTAGGATTATCAATTTGGGGGGTGTCGATATATTCAGGGGGTCGGACCCTGCTGAAAAGTCTGACAAGCAAGAAAAAGGTCATCCTTGGCACAGATTTGGGGGTGTTAGGGGTGTCGGTCTCAAATTGGGGGTGATCGGGGTGTTAGAGGAGTGTAAAAATATCTCTGTAGCCAACCAATCGACCAAAAAACGTAATCGCTGAGTTAGATTTTACTTTACAGGCAGATTAAGCAGCTTCCTCTACACTCTACAGTGAATGCAATTCTGTAATGAAATTCTACTGATCTCAGGTAAACTCCAAGCGATCAGCAACATAGAGAAATAGAGAACTCGGTGTTTATTCTAACCACCTAGACATTGGGGGAGTTTAAAATTGTTTAGGGGGGAACAGACATTGAGGAGGTCATACTACTTGCCAAAATATCAAAATTTGGGGGTAAAAAGTTTCAAACTTGGGGAGGGGATTCCTAGAGAGAGAGAAAGGTCTAGAATAAACACCGAGAGAACTAAACCTCTGGTCCTTGAAATAAAACTGACCGTCAAACTTCCGTCAATTGATATAACCACATTAAGTCTTAATTCTACGCAAGAGACTCTTAATATCCATTTAATAATAATAATAATAATAATAATAATAATAATAATAATAATAATAATAATAATAATAATAATAATAATAACAATAATAATACTATTAATAATAATAACAATATTCTGTTAATTAATTATAATAATATATATATTATTAATTAATTATAATATATATATATATATATTATTATTATATATTATTATTATTATTATTATTATTATTATTATTATTATTATTATTATTATTATTATAGGATATTCAGTTAATTAAATAAGTTCAATAACTCGACATTACTTTGATTAAATACTGTTTTTCTCCGCTTGGGAGTTCTGTGAGAGCTTCTCAGTTTAGCTAGAAGGAATCTACTTTATGCAAAGACACTTTAATAGCGTTTATTTTGATTTCGGATCAGCTAAATTCAGTCCGTTGAAATTCTTCAAGACTTTTGATTGCTTGACAACGTTTTTAAACTGTGTCCCTATGAGTGCTTCATAATTTGGCCTATATTGAAAGTTCTGCCCGAATTTCTTTTCAGTTGTTAAAACAACTGCTTTCTTATTCAAAAGTGCGTTTTTTATTAGTTTTCGTTGCATTTTTACTTAGAAGTTTGCAATGTATTACTTTCAGTCGTTTTCGGACTTAAAACTTCTCTCTGAGCGAAACAAGGGTTTTCCTCCAATCACATTAATTACCCTAAGATTTTCGCTTCACGCGTTGAAAGCAAGCGGTACAAGTTAATGGCGACTTTTCGGTCAGATATCTGCGAAAAGCCCAGTTGTAGGGCGACAGGTATAGATGGACATGTTTGCCTTGTCTTGTCCGTGCCGCACCTGCACAGGGGGCAAACAGCACAGCCGGATAATGTGATTTGCCGTCGTGCTGACCGATCGGACAACCCTTATTTCACTTGATCTTAAGATTCGCCTGGAAACGATCCTTATCGATCTGAATTTTCTCTCCAAGTGTGCGGCGGAGGCAGCGGCGTCGCTCTTGGCCATCGGCTTCTCCCTCGAGTGCCGAGGCGGCGTGTGCATGTATGGGAGGGGAGGGAGTCGTGTACTCGTTAGCCTCTTATGCGGCGGCGGCGGCGGCGGCGGCGGCGGCGGCGGCGGCGGCGGCGGCGGGGGCCCGATCGGCGCTCTCCGACCGATGGACAGACAGACGATGTTCACTCAATCTCGACCGACCGACCGATGGACAGACAGAGCGTTGACGACAAACAACAAATAAATCGATGGAGAAATTAAAACGTCGACGACAAACAACAAATGGATTAGCTGCTACGAATTCACACTCTCCTCCTCCTCCTCCTCTCTGTCTCTCTGCCTCTGTCTCTCTGTCTCTGTCTCTTTCGTTAATCTCCTCTGTCTGTCTGTCTGTCTGTCTGTCTCTCTCTCTCTCTCTCTCTCTCTGTCTCTCTTTCATCCTACCTTCCCTCTCTCCGCCTCTCATTCATATGTGTTCAGGTATCGCAATCTTATTATGCCGAATGCATTATATCGTGGCGCTATAGAAGAAGTTATTGGTCTGATCTGAAGATTTGCTTTTCTAAAATATGTATACAGGTAGTTTCTAGAATCTAGATCTTCGGCAAAACTTTAGGTAGTGTTTAATCTAGACTCTGCACTCCGGAGGGGGACTGACAAAGCCGGGGGAAGTCAGCTATGGGGCTGCTATTAGTTGATGTAGTATGCCAATTTTTCTGGGGGGATTTGAAATTTTCGGGGGGAAAATGTCAATTTTTCCCGCGGAAACGGCCTAGATGAAACCCTGACTTTAGGTTCAGATAAGATTTCTGTCAATTTGTTTAAAGAGTTCCGGTATGAATGATCGGACCAGGGACAAAATAGTTTATATGCGCTTCTTTATGCCAAAAAGATAAGTCAAATAAGCTATAATTACAACTTTCAAACTTTCAACGAAACTTTCCCTTTGCCATGCATAGAGTGGACCAGTGGAGAAGGGGACAGCAGGCAACGACCAAGAAGTAACTTCCCCCTCTACAAATACCGCACTGGTTAATCAGGTGTAAGTGTTAGAGCAATGGGCGAACCTATAATAAAAGCTACGGAAATGGTAGAACGGGTTCGTTGGAACGAAAAGTCATGAATCGAATTATTGCATTTGACTCGTCGACGCGTAACAGCAACTGAAAAAAAAGAAGTCGGAAAATCAAAAATAATTACCGGAGATTTCTACGTTTTTCTTTACCGAGCAAACACAATCCATCTCTGTTGATTATTATAGGTCTACAGTTAAGTCCTGTTTCATTTATATTTTTGCTATGACAATTTTTGCTCTAAAATATTGCGCCGCTGCTGTTGCGCCGTGAAAAACGCGAAAAATCAATTGTGCGAATTGTCGCGACTCTGTCACCGTACAACAGCTTCGAAAACGATGATGATTATTAACTAGCCCCTCACGGACCGCGTCTGGAAATGAGCGATGGATTGGCAAGCGAAGGGGTGGGGTAGGGGGTAGGGTAGGAGTCGTTCGGAATGCGTCTGAGGAGGCTTTGCGGCCGATGTGCGTAGTGATTTTGGCGCTCCGTGGCGGCCTACTACTCCGCCTGATCGATAGAAGCGGCTGCGGCGGCTTCAGCTAAGGGCTAATATTCACTTCGACGGACTGAATTCACATTCGGCGGCGCTTGGAGAGGAGGAAAAACTCAAACAACGCACAGAAACGCCTTTCCTCCTCTTGCATCGACGCCGCAACACAGCGAATGAACGATTTCGACACGAAAAACGAAGATTACTTGCATAAACCATGACAGAAAGATTTACTTGTCTCTCCTCTCTGTCTCTGTCTCTACCACTCTCTGTCTCTCTGCCTGCCTGTCTGCCTGTCTGTCTGTCTTTCTCTGTCTCGTGGGATTTGGAACAATTTAATGCTTCCTATTTTACCGCCGATGACTCCGCAGATGTCTTTGGGGAATCGTAAAATCTTCCACGGTCTTGTATTCAGCGATTCTTAGACTATTGAGACGTGGCCTTTCTTATATATATATACATATATATATATATATATATATATATATATATATATATATATGTGTGTGTGTGTGTGTGTGTGTGTGTGTCGCTACACAGCGACTATTGGTAGATTCAGTTTCTTGGCACAACCCAACAGCTATGAATGTGTATATGTTTGAATGTATGTATGTATATATGTGTATGTATGTATAATATGTATGGCAGCCTGTATGTTTGTGTATGCCTGATAATATTGTTTGATAATGCTTTTCTAAACGTACTTTAGGAACATAGTGTGGTTAAACAGAAGTTGGATTAGCAAATTTTGTCTCGAATGAAGACTTCCTGTTTTGATGACCTTGAGAAAACACTGTCATGGTCAAATTTTATAACTTTTAAACCAATATTTTGGAAGGTCAATGTTCTTTTAACCCTATCTATTTAGCATTGGATAGCGAATGGTTTCCACGAGGATGGATATTTGTGCGCAAGTTTAGAAGGACGTAACAGTTCGCATCTGAGTGAGAAAATTAAAGTCAGATTTTGAATTTATTTGGCCTAATGTGAAGAACTTTTCGAAAATGATAAATTGTTCGACATTTCACTTCACGATTAAGTTTATAGTCTACATCTTTCTCTGGAAATGTAGATTGTAGAACTTCCTTAATTAAATCTGCGATTCTCGCGATTAGTTGACCGATGGTGAATCTGTATACAGTAGACAGTTCGTTAAGACAAAGCCGTCTAAGCGTGCGCAGTATTTCAATCAGTGTCCTATTTATAGAGTTGCTTCGTTGCTTTTGGCTAATAACACGGCTTCATTCACGCTGCCCACTCAGGTGCAATCTGGAAATTTAAAAAGAAGCTTTTTAGTATTGTCAGCATTGTGTGACATTAGAAAATCGTGAAAGATGACAACTGGAGGCGTATTTGACGAGGAATAACTTGTCCTTAATCTGGATGCAACAGACCCTGGTAGAGAAGTCAAAGGCTCAGTGTTTTATCCAGACCTGTTAGTGGGGAGATATCCCCACCCAAAAAAACAACTAAAAAGTCTCCAAAATTTCAGAACTGACGCAAATTTGTGCACTGAACTGTCTCTTCCCCTCCCGCCAAGTCGATTCCCCCCCCAAGGCCTGGAGTCTGGATAAAACACTGGTCAAAGGGCGGATTTACAGCGGCACCGAGACAGGGGGTTCCTAAACCCACCCAAGAATGTTATTCTTTAATTTTTCATCATGTCAAAAAGTCGAAACGAGAGGCTCCTTCTATAGCCTAATATTATAATTTCATCACAGAATCAGGCTTTTGGATTCTCATATAGAAACCCTCTAAAACTTTCTAAGTCGGCGATCTTTTGCTGCTGCTGGCGTGCCAAATTCATTCCCGATTGCAGTGGCATGACACAACGGGAAACAGTTCTCAGAGAAATTACTCGGACGCCCCTTATATATTACGGCCTATTTAAATAAGCTCAGCATTACTAATGGCGTGCTTCGTAATGGCAGCGCGTAGGTGATATCACATCCTGTCAATTTTCCTATTGACATCACTACCTGCAAACGCACACACACACACACACACACACATATATATATATATATATATATATATATTGTTGCGCAAAATAAGTCGTTAAAGATGTCCTGCTTATTAAGCAAGTATGATGATGAGAAGGCAGAACGAACAAGCCATTAGGTTCTCCCATCGGCAAGAACCGTTCCTGGTGTTTGCATGCACTGCAGATTAATACGATCTTCTTCTCTTCGGAATACTAGAGCTTCTGTCGAGGCGATCACCTGCGCGAGTGCAGGAGTGCAGGAGTGCCATATTGGCGCAACACGCACGCACGCACGCATTCGGAAATCTCGCTGCTGCGGTTTGCGTCTCTTAGAAGTCTTTCAGCAGTGATGATTGTACTTGTATGGCGTGAGAATAGATGATACTTTATTTTAAAGGTCGTAGAATATGTTAAATGGTGAAAGAGGATGATTCAGAGAGAGAGAGAGAGAGAGAGAGAGAGAGAGAGAGAGAGAGAGAGAGAGAGAGAGAGAGAGAGAGAGATGGATATATATATATATATGCATAGATAGGTTGGCTGACTGGCTGGATGTATAAACACTGTAGATCAGGGGTGGGCAAGAGACGGCCCGATGGATATATGTATGGCATCCATGCGTTGGCCAGACCATTTAGAAATATGGAAAGTGAGAGATAATTTGAAATTATTTTAGAGAAAGTTTGAAAAACATGTCATTTTATATGAAAATCATGGATATATTTGAGCAGCAAATAGTAAAATAGTTAATATCATAATGCTATCTGCTAGCATAGATAAAATAAATGATACTAAAATGCCTAAACTTTAATCGTAAATGCTAGCTTCATTAATAACATCTATGCTGTATGTAAGCATCTTAATTATAAACATTTTTGCTTTTTGCTTGTGCGGCCCGCCTAATGTAGTATTAGGTTTCATGCGGCCCGTTAGTGAAAAAAGTTTGCCCACCTCTGCTGTAGATAGACCAAGACAGATAGTGAATAATCTTTTTCAAAGCGGGACTTACATATGAACTAAAATTACTAAACGCTATTAGATCCTAATATCTGACCAATCTTAGTATGGTCAGACTGCGATACTTAATAATAATAATAATAATAATAATAATAATAATAATAATAATAATAATAATAATAATAATAATAATAATAATAATAATAATTTTAATTGTTTGAGTTTGAGTAGGATTTCCCATTTTTAAAAACCACTGTAACTCTACAGCTCTCTATTCCAACTTCTGTTTGTTCGACACAGCTTTGGTTCTACAAAAACACAATTCACAGAGTATATATATAATATATATATATAATATATAATATATAATATATAATATATATATATAATATATATATATAATATATATATATATATATATATGTGTATGTGTGTGTGTGTGTGTGTGTGTGTGTGTGTGATACTGTGATGCGCACGCATCCTATTAAACCAAAGTCCAGTAACAACGTCAGTGCTATAGTACACTTCTCCAGTCATAATATAATTTCTATGGATATATATATATATATATATATATATATATATATATATATATAGCAATGCATGATTCTTAAACAGATATCATGTGATGTGCATGGGCGGTTCCGCGATGGGGACGAGGGGATGACTGGGGATGCAATCCCACCGAGCTTCTTTTTTTGCTTGTCAGGCTTTTTTCGGAAAGTTATATCTACATTTGCCGGACAAACACTGTTAACGGTCGTTTTCTTCCTTGTCAATCTTTTCGGGATTTCATTTCACACACACACACCCACACACAACAACTTCTTAGAAATTCATTCCATCCCGCACCGCCAACTTCCTAAAAATTCTTTGCATCTCCCCTCCATCAAGAATTCTTGGAGCCGCCACTGGTGATGTGTGCATTATATTGGGTCTGCGTTGCTCTTTTTTAAAGTGTGTCGTCTGCCTGTCGTCGAAGGCGACGATGAAGACGTATCCCTGCGGTCACTGCGTCGTCTGCCGCGTCTGCTTCGTGAAGACGATCCAGGCGGCGGTCAGCGAACGACGTCTGCCGCTCAAGTGCGTCGTCTGCCGAACGAAGATACTCAAACTGAAACAGCAACGAACGCCGTCGTCGTCGACGTCTCGTTCCAACCTCCGCCCTTCGTCCTGGTCGCGCAGCGCCCCGTCTAGAAACCGTCGCGGCGGCGGCCAAGACACCACCACCACCGCAGCGGCGGTGGCGGCGACGGATGCCCGGTCGGCGGCCCTGTCCGCGAGGCTGCCGCCGGCGAATCCGCCGAACCATCGACCCCCCGGAACAGCAGGCGCCACTGCCGCCACTGCCGCCGCCGCCGCCGCCGCCCCTCACAGGCCGACGGCAACCAAGTTGATGCAGCCGCTGCTGATCTACCCGGCCAACGCGAGGCCCGGGGACCTCAAGAGGCGTCCGGGGCCCGGGTGGATGTCCCCGACGGCGCCGGACGCAGGGACGGCCCCAGAGGCGATCACGACGACGACGACGACGACGATCAGGCTTCGAACGAGGAATGTTCCTGGGGCTATCGGAGGACCGACTTCCGCCGCCGCCGGAGGGAGAGGAGCAGTGGGTGGTAGCGGTGGTGGAATCGGAATCGAATTAGGATGAAACTGAGCGCCGTCTTCGTCACCACGTAATATCAACAGGCGTCCATCGCTGAAACACGAATCGTCTGGTTTGTTGCTGGAATAATTTGATAGAAAGTTGGTGTTAGCTCCCTCCTCTCTCTCTCTCTCTCTCTCTCTCTCTCTCTCTCTCTCTCTCTCTCTCTCTCTCTCTTCACATCGTTGTGCTTAACAGAGTCAGCAAATTACCAATAATATTTATCATTAGGACTTTTGTGTGTAAGTTCTAGAAGGTAGACATGGAACAGTTGGTGTCGCGCGTAGCATCATAATCATTAGCAAACGAATCAGTTTTGGATGTTTTGGATGTCAGGCCATGGATTAAAACCATCCAAACGCAAAAGCAACCGATGGCCCCGGAAGCTCATGCAACCCAAATATCTTCGACAGCGACGCAATGTATTTCACAAATTCCAAGAACTAAAACAAGAAACATTCATTCTAAAACGTACACAGGTATACATCAAACATTATACATCGAGCTCTTTATTCCGTTGCATTATGCACAGTAATTAAGTACAACAGATACGCATTCTGTGTTAGCGTCGATATATGTTAGTGTCAAATCGCTTAGTAACTCTATCTTTGTCAGCGTTTGACGTTCCACAGTCGTTCGGTATCTTATTATAGTCTCTCTCTATTGTAAATCGCCTTGCTCAGAGAATATTAATCCGTCTCTTTACTACATAGTCACGTGGTTTTTACTTGTAACAGAGCAGGACGTCAGTTTAAATGTATAGATTAATATTACAAGACTTAACAACGCAGATCTTTTTCGAAATAAACGAATAAAAATTAGAAGCGAAAAGACTTATTTTTCTCTTAATTAATTAACCTCTTAACTGGGGATCTCAGATATATCCGTCCATTTTACATTGAGTTACAGTTAAATACACGGTTAAGGGGTTAATTAAAACGCTTCTTTCATCAACGCCACAAGGAACTTACTTGCTATGCATTGTTACGTATTATGTATCGCTCTGTTCCCTACAGTATATTTCATCTCTCTGTCTATCACTCTATCTATTCAGTGGCGGTTCTATGTGGGGGATGAGGAGGATGCATCCCCCACCGGACTTCCAGACTTACTTTTTTGCTTGTGAAACCTACTTTTGGGTAAAAGTCTAGTAAAACTATACGGGAAAGCTGACTGCGGATTACCTTTTTTGACCTTTTTTTGGGGGGATGTGAAATCCCCTCGCCCCAAAGTGTGAAAATCCCCAAATTTCTATATGTTGCATTGGGGGTTTTTATTTAAGAGAGGGAAATATTTTGCTCGTCAAGGTTTTTGGGCAGACAAACCTTCTCCCACCCAAACATTTCAAACTCGCCCCCCCAATGTCAAGGTGGCTAGAATAAACACTGATTAGGGATAAAATTCCTTTTGTCAGCCTTTTTATTTTCGGGTAAAGTTTATTGATTTTTTCTTCTTTTTCATCCCCCCACCAACTTCCTAGGAGTTCATTTCATCCCCCCACCAAGAAATCCTGGAACCGCCATCTATCTATCTGAATCTGTCTGTATGTCTGTCTGTGCCTGTCGCTCTCTATGTATACAAGCCCTATATACTATATATATATATATGACCTTTATGACCCATACTACCCAGAATATCTGAGTGCGCTGGTGCAGCGAACGACGTCAAATGAGTCGAGAATGAAGCTTCGGTCGAGTCGTCGAGTCCTACTGCTTGTCCCTCCTCCGTCAAAGACCTCCAAGTTTGGAGAAAGGTCATTCTCCAAAGGGAATCTGTTACTTTGGAATTCGTTACCTGACGTTGTGTCGGAAGCTGTCTCTGCGGAATCCTTTCGTAGGAACTTAAAAACACACCTATTTAATATAGGATTTTACTGATAGAATAATATTGTGTCAAAGGGCTTTGGTCGTAGGCCTTAGCCTTGTTTACTGCGCTCGAGAAATTGTCTAGAAATAATAATAATAATAATAATAATAATAATAATAATAATAATAATAATAATAATAATAATAATAATAATAATAATAATAATAATAATAATAATAATAATAATAATAATAATAATAATAGAGTATTAGCGTATCCAGTGTTTACCAACAAGGTCCGGTTGCTCCGCCCACTGGTGGGCAGAACGTTTCCAGAAACCATAGAAACCATTGTTGTCTATTAATAGACGCCAATGGCAGAAGCAGATTTCTTGCCCACCAGCATAGATACTGGCTATGTTGGTGGACATAGAAAGTGTTCTAGATACTCTCATAGCATAAATGAAGAGAACAGTGCTATGCCACAGTTCCCCCGTTCCCCCATCCTTACAGAAGGCTTCGCGTGGTGCGTCATAGATGGCGACACAATCGATGATGACGACGACGACGACGACGACGACGTTGAACCTTGCCATTTGGAAAGGCGAGGTCGAGCGATTGCTTGGTCGACGTCCATTCTTTTCTTCTCCTCCTCCTCTTCTCCTCCTCCTTCTTCTTCTTCTTCTTCTTCTTCTTCTTCTTCTTCTTCTTCTTCACCTTCTTCTTCTTCTTCTTCTTCTTCTTCTTCTTCTTCTTCTTCTTCTTCTTCTTCTTCTTCTTCTTCTTCTTCTTCTTCTTCTTCTTCTTCTTCTTCTTCTTCTTCTTCTTCTTCTTCTTCTTCTTCTTCTTCTTCTTCTTCTTCTTCTTCTTCTGCTGCTGTTGCTGCTGCTGCTTTTTCACTAAATTCAATCATTGAAAGGCAGCTGACACGACCAATCAATGAACTCAGCACATGATCGGGCTGTAAAGTTCGTCTGCACTTGTTCGTTCGATGCCGCAGTGTGAAAGCAAACAGAAACAGTATATATACGCTATATTATATATATATATATATATATATATATATATATATATATATATATATATATATATAAGGTTATAACTTGTTGTGGCCCCATGTTCCTGTGCCACAAATGGTTCAACTTTTACTTTTAAAAAAGTAATGGAAATTGTCTTAATGTGATTAAATTGTTGAAAAGGTCACCTACAAATCGAAAATACTATTTTACTAGGCCTATATATACACAGTATCTATGTTGGCGATATAAGCTACGCATAGATTCCACGAACAGGTAGAAAATCGCAATGCTTCACAAATGTTATCTTCCATTAAAATGGTGCAAATAGATAGGAATGTTACATTTCACACTTTATTGCTGCTGCGGTTATTTTTACGTAAAGGTATCAACAAATGCCAATTTAGCAGACTTGCAGATTTACATGCAAAATTGCGAAGCGCATATATATATATACTGTATATATATATATAATGCCATGATTCTAGTACCAAACTCTATTCACGCTAATGATGCTTTCAGTTTTTTCCGAGACGCAAGCGAAGAGACTTCTGGTTGACGAAGTTAGGCCAAATTTGAGCTTCGTGCTATGAATTTAGAGCGGGTGATAATAGGACTCAGATAAAAAGCAAGAGCGTCGCCAATAATTCTATTGAATCTGTCGAATTCCGTGTTTTTGTCAGAATTAAGAAACAACAGCGCAAATGTATCGTTGAAATATTCGCCATTTTACCCGATATTAAACCTGATTGCTGCAAACACAAAATTAAAATGAAATCTTCGATATCTGTCACTGGACAGAATGCCTCCGCTAAATATACTAGAAAATGTGAAAGTGATTAATAAGCCGATCTTGGCGCTGTATCGATCCAGTTTTTACTCAGTCCGACTTTGTGCATAGGCCTATATTACTTTACATCATACATTACTCATCTAAATTTGAGGTATAGGCCCCTAATAACGGCCTAATAACGTTTAATTAAAATTTGCTCGAGTAGCTGGGGACTCTCTCTTTCTTCGCCATTGAAATAATTTCCACAATAACCATGTTATATTATATATATATATATTTCAAATCTCAGCATATTCATTTCAACTGAATAAGAATAGGATGATCTGACCTCAATGCCGTTTTAAGAAGAAGTTTGGGGGCCCTGGGCATTTAAAAAAGTAGCGACGACCTTTTTTGAACACCTGCAACGGTGATGCCCTTGTTTGATTGTCGGCAGTGTTTTATACAGGCCTGATAGGAGGGGAGATTCCCTCCAAAAACCTCCAAAATTCCCCCCTCAAAAAAATCCCATCACTTACACAAATTTTGCATTGAACTGTGTCTTCCCCCCACCAAGTCGATTCTCCTCCAAAAGCCTCAATTCCTCCCCTCCCCAAGGCCTGGAGTCTGGATAAGACACTGCTTGTCGGACTTTTCTTTCGGACATCAGAATATCGAAAATAATCGTACATTCAAAATGGAGCACCGGAGAAACTTTTTCCGTGGTCCGCCGGGCCCCCCTGGTTCGCGGGGTCCCCGTGGGCCCGTACGGCACTGGCTGATCTGTTGTTGAACTAGTCGTTATAAATACCAGCTCACAGGAGGTCCCAGCTTATCCCTATCCATTGACCTTTCGAGAGGCTCAGAGCAGGTGGGTCCAAGGAAGTGAAATCAATTTAAGCGAAGGAAATGAAACAAAGCGATCTACGAATAGCGAATACAATCAGAGCTTTAATTTTTACTATGCGCAAGAAAACTGTCCAACACACACACAGCAATGACAGCATAGTGTAACGTTAAGGGCCAGACGACAAATATGAGCACATCACACCAATCCTAAAATCACTTCATTGGCTTCCTGTCAAACAAATGATTGAATTCAAGATAAGTCTCATTGTGCATAAGACGCTCCACACAAATCAGCCAATGTATCTCCGATCGTTACTGACTGTTCAAGACAACCAGCACTCAACGAGGTCATCTGATGCTACTACTCTTTACATACCCTATAGCAGGACTACTACTGGAAAACGTGCTTTTTCTGTCGCCGGACCCATACTTTGGAATTCTCTGCCGGTACAGGTCCGCCAAACTGATTGTCTTACTACCTTCAGGTCTAGACTTAAAACACATCTATTCCTGACTGCATATCCGCCTTAACCTGGAATCTGGAAGTACGGACTGACCTTTGGATTACAAGTTATTTACAACCTCGATTCACCACGGACAATGATTCACGACTACGATTATTCACTGAAGCGACCATCGACTGGTGCAGATGTACTACTACAATGGCGCTAAAGAAGTCTACTACTACTACTACTACTACTACTACTACTACTACTACTACTACTGCTACTACTACTACTACTACTGCTACTACTACTGCTACTGCTACTACTACTACTGCTACTGCTGCTACTGCTATTACTACTACTGCTACTACTGCTACTGCTACTACTACTACTACTACTACTACTACTACGTACTGCTAATGGCGTTCCGGTCAAAAAGGATGATGAAATCGCTGACCACATGGTTCGCCGCGTCTCCGAAAAAGGCGACTATTTTATTCAGAAAGAAGGAATATTCGTCTGATCCGGATTAACAGGTGCTCAAGAGAGAGAGAGAGAGAGAGAGAGAGGGACGTAGGCTCCTAGCATTTGTAAATGGCCCGGATCTTCTCTGACCTCTGACCTCTGAAAGTGCATGGTCAGAACCACCACCTGCATAACCGGAAATATCCGAAAATAACCGAAAATAGCCGGAAATATCCGAAAATGCGCAATCGTGCGTCATATGATATAAAGACGGCATGCATGCGACGGATGATACATTGCTATGAACGGAAAACCCTGCTACCCACCCAACCCCACCCCACCCCACCCAACCACAACCACCCACGATGTCATGCTTTGCACGAGACGAGCGAGGAGGGGAGGCTGGAGAGACGAGGCAGTTGCTGTCGTCGCTAAATTCTGCTTCTTCGGTCTTCTCTAATGACGCTTCTGTTCGTCTTCCTTCCTGAGTACGTGACCAGGTTCGGGAAATTGACGATATAATTGTGCCGTCAGAACCGTCACCCGCCACACCTGGGGGGTGGATGCATCGTGGATTTGGACATCTCCGCTTATGAAAAAAGCCGACCGACCGAGGTATCCAGTTGGGTGCAAATTATGAATCTAAGGGCAACTGGTTTTAACGAACACTTACACGTATGTACGCCTATATTTGGCACAGTCGCTGCGATTGAGTATATCGTTCTATGACGTTCAAATCATAGATCGTCTAAATCCATAGAAAATAGTAGTAGTAGTAGTAGTAGTAGTAGTAGTAGTAGTAGTAGTAGTAGTAGTAGTAGTAGTAGTAGTAGTAGTAGTAATAATAATAATAATAGTAGTAGTAGTAATAATAATAATAATAATAATAATAATAATAATAATAATAATAATAATAATAATAATAATAATAACCGACTTTTAAGTGGTTTAGTGAGATTTCTCATGTGTTGCAAATTCTTGTAACCCACACATCCCTCTAATCAGTGTTGCATACAGGCCGAATAGGGGGAATGTCCCCTCTCAAAAAATTCTTAGCTTTCCCCGAAAATTGCAATAATTTAAGAGTTAAAGTAATTTCTCACAAATCTCCTCCCCCAAGCAGCCACGAATCTCCGTTGCAGAGGAGAGTGTGTATACGCAAACGCGGTCTCTAATGGCTTAAGTATTAGGCCTATGGTTTTGAGAGACTGCCTGTCACCGCGAAGGCAATAGCAAGGGAGAAAGCTGCATGATGGAGTTGCACTTAGAATTTCTAAAATCGCTGACCAGCGGCTACAAAGAAAACGATAGCGTTTACGTCGCTGCCAGGTTTTGAAGGAGAAATCGCACGTCTTTTGCAAGGGCCGTGGTGTGGTTGGAAGAACAGGGACAGTTTCGCCGGGTCCCAGGAACGTGAAGGGACCCCTGTCAAGTGCCAATGCTGGCCTTCCGACTTTAGGGTCTCGGGTCTCCTTGACAGGTCTGCCTTATACGTTCCTGCCAAACAAACACTGGGAAACGTATCCGATACCAGCCTGTCTCTTAAATGACTGCTCAACGATTTCTGCACAGAATATTAAAATTTACAAGTATTTCACGTCTGTTTGCTTCTGCTTTCATAGCCGGGCTATCCCAAGTTCTCGACAGTCAAACCACTTCTAGGGAAAGTCTACTCTCCAAAAACCGTTTACAAGTGCATCCATATAAATATTGGCTGGTGGCTATGCAGCAGAGCCCCGTGACCAGGGAGTATGTTGTGTGGGCAACTAAACAGCTCAGCACAGAACGTACGACGGGGGCGCTCTACTTTAGCATGGCGTCAGTCGCTGGGTGACGCTAGTAACGAACAGACCATTATCAAACCGTAGCTGGTATGGGAAATATATGCGCCACGGAAATGTCATGGCGCGGCTTTACTTTTGACCAGAAAATTCTCCACCATTGGGAGATAGCCAGTGGTACACAGTAAATGGCCGTCTTATTACAGACTTCATATCTAACACTCCTCTCTTCCCACCAAGAATGCCTTGCTTCAACGCTGGTTCATCATCGTCATCCTCATCTGCATCCTTCTGTTACTTCCTCCGCTTCCTCGTCTTCATCCTTCTCCTCACCATCATCGTCATTGTCATTGTCATCGTCTTCATCCTCATCCTCATCACCCTCATCATCATCACATCGTCGTCATTATCGTCGTCGTCGGCATTGTCATCATGATCATCCTCTTCCTCCTCCTCCTCCTCCTTCCTCCTTCTCATCATCATCATCATCGTCGTCGTCGTCGTCGTCGTTGTCATTGTCATCATCATCATCATCATCATCATCATCATCATCATATAAGTCGTCGTCATCATCATCGCCATTGTCGTTGTTATTAATGTTTCCATCGGCCACAAAGAAGTAGAAGCTGATGATCCTCAGCATGGGAGGCTGTCTGAGGCGGAAGTTTTCTAACGCGGAATTTTTCTTCGACTGAAATCGCACCAAGTCTTTGCTTTTAGCAAAACGCGATGTCAGTCTTCTTTCTCTGCCAGCGACTGACAACATCCGGGACGTCTGTCAGGTGGGATCTAATAAGCAAGACGGCATTTTAAGAAAAAACGGAGAAACAGAAAGAGATGCGAGTACACTTCGCCTGTAGATTTGATATATCATCGCTAATATCTATTACATGATGTTTAAAATAATTAAAGGCTGTATAACTGGTACCATAGCAATTGTTAGTGATCAATGTTTTATCCGGACCCCAGGCCTTGGGGGAATTGACTTGGCTGGAGGGGAAGAGACACTGTTCAATGCAAAAATTTGTGTCAGTGTTGGGAATTTGCTGGATCTACCCTAATAGGCCTGGATAAAACACTGGTTAGTGATCGCTATATTGTTATTGTTATTGTTCATGACAATTTATATAGCGCCGTAACATAGCAAGGGCCAAAGTCAAGGGTGCTTTACAATAAACGTGGAAACGAGATGTTGAATAGGTGCGTCTTTAACTTGTTCGCAAACTCTCCGAAGGAAGTTACCGACGACACGCAGTCCGGCAGTGAATTCCACAGGAGAGGATTTCCGCGCGAGAAAGAGCGTTCTCCAAACTTGACGGTCTTCGACGGAGGTGGAACGTAAAGTTCAATTCGGCAACTATTCACGACTGGGAATTGGACAACGTGTCTACGCACTAATGAAATGAAATGGCAGCGTATATGGTCAAATGAGTGCTTGTGGCGTGGGCAGGATTCCAAGATAGGGGGTCACCCACATTTTACCGTCCAAAGTCTTTGACAAGCAAAAACGGTCGTCGTCTCAAATGCTATCTGGTGCGTTTTCCGCGATCTAATGCTCTCTCTCTCCCTCTCTCTCACACCCTTTGCCCTCTTCACCTCCTTCGCAATCGCACTTCATTTGCCTCACTTAATTTTATTAATTTAGGCAAAATAGACCATTTCTATGACATTGATGATGGCATTTGCCAGATACTTAACAGTATTTTAAAAGATATGATCTCACACACAAACAAACACCAACACACGCACACACAAACACGTATGTGCCTATTTCGGCCATGGCAGATTAAACCGAATTCCGCAGCAAGCCTGTGTCTTAAAATGTCAGAATGTCGCATAAGGAAACTAAAATTCTAAGTGATTTATTGACACTCTATTTGCGATTACCATTAATTAAGACTACTAAACGATTTCTGACCGTAGCTTCAAGATGCAAAAGACACCGCCTTGTGGAAGGGGGTGGGGAGAAGGACCCAACGTCCCTTTACCCATTTCAAAGTGGGTGTCGTCCCCTGGGGCGAGACTCTGCTGTCAAGACCTCGGGCGTGTGAATTATTGATGCGTTGGCGAGACAAAAATTTGATCACGCATCGGTTTCATGTGTCGACAGAACGGAAAAATTCGACAAGATCTCCTTCGCGTTTGAAGCAGAAACTCCTCTGGCCATATACACTGGGGCTTTGATCGTTTCAGCACTAATTGCGGATAAACAAACTTGAACTGACAGGGCCCACTCAGAAGTTTGATTCTCTGAGTTTGGGGCGTTTGCAAGTAAGGACTTGTCTGTCGAAATGTCAAAAAGAAAGGAATTCTTGTCGCAAAAAAGGAGCGAAATATTACCAATTATAGAACTCGGCAATTTGAGGCATCAATGCATTTCCAAATCGCAAGTGTCCGAACTAAAACCACCTGCAGAACCTGCAAATACTCGTACTTTCCATTTCTCTTCTATTAGTATGAAAAATTCTGCCTTTAATTAAATAACTCAATCTAATTCAGTTTGTTTTCAGTCAGCTATAGATCGCCTTAAATCTAACGAACGTCTCTTAATGAGAGGAAAATTCATTAATTATTCCCACATATTTTACAGAATGCAATCTCAATTTTACACCATAAATTTACGAGCGTCTGCAGTCATTTCCAATAAAGTTTCAATCGCTTTTGCGACAGAAACTGCCTGCACTTCAACAATGGATCAAACAATGAATTCTGCTCTTGTACATGAATAGATTAACCGTGTTAACTGAATCAAAATGAGGCCGAATTTTCCCACAAAAATCGAGGAAACTCAATACCGATAATTATCGACCCTCTGCCTGCGAAATATAAGCATTAAGCATTCTTATATACTTATAGCTCACACGAAACATCGATCTGAATTTTAAAATTTCGCTGAAATCAATATACAACGCATGTTTTAAATGTGTAGATTATGTTGAGTTTTCCATGCGCAGTTCATTTCTTTGCTATAGGTAGAGCGTTCATGAAAGGGTAAATTGAATAACATAAATTTTCACCACATATTTAATCCTTAATCATGCTAAATCAGTGAGACAAAGTGTTTCAAGTAGAAAATCACGATATTTTTGTCATTGACGTTTTTAAAGAAAGTCCAGAATCACGCCACGGGCAATAAGAAGTCATTGAATCACATCTCTGTCAGTGTTGCCACGATTCTTACTTAGACAGAAATAGAAATCTCGATTTAAGGCAGGAACAATAACCGAAGTAGCCTACAAGTTTATTTACAGTCGACTACCGTGTATATATATATATATATATATATATATATATATATATATATATATATATAGGTTGCGATATAACAACGACAATACAGATGTTTGAAACCAGCAGAAGTACACGACAATTGATAATAATAATAATAATAATAATAATAATAATAATAATAATAATAATAATAATAATAATAATAATAATAATAATAATAATAATAATAATAATAGCGTCTTTCTGCAGAACCAAAATATTCACAAAAGCCATCATTAATATTAAGCACTTTCAAATGCCGTTAAACACAAAAATAACAACAACAACAACAACAACAACAAAAACGACAACAACAACAACAAAATGATAATAATGATACATCCTTGGTAGATTTAAGACAGAAAAAGACGAAGAATGGCATCTCATCGCTCCAACAATGTACACTCTCGTTTACGTTTACCGTTCAGTTCTATAGCACCCGTTTGACTCGATTCGCTCGGAGGTTTACGGTACGCAGCCTCTATTCGGAAGAATACGGTACTTTCCATACGGTGAAGTATTCCTTCTGGTATTCGCCGGCCGACGTGGACGCGGCGCACACGAAGTGATTTTCCACATTGTGTAGCACGTAGTACATCTCTTCGCCGATGGTGACGTAGGTTATGGACTTGCTGTGGCGTCCGTACATCGACTGGGTGCCGGCGGCAGGCACGGTACTGACGGTGATGCCCGGCAGATCGGAAGTGATCGGTACGACTGTGTTCCCCTCGAGCTGCAGCTGGAAACATCGGATTCAAGTAATTAGTCAATTAATTAGGCAATTAATTAATTAACTGCTTAACTAATTAATAAAATAAAGCAGTTAAGTACTTAATGGGTCATTGACAATCAAATATTTACAGTGGCATAGCCAAGGAGATTTTGGAGGCCAAAAACCGCTTGGTTACCGACGAAATATTTTTTTAATGTGTTTCCATACATTTTTTATTTTCGGACGCGGTTTTGGGGTCAACTCCCTGGCTTCCGACCCAAAATAATTTGCAGGCGCTATAGAATGTAAAGATGCAAGATGACGATCTTATTTGCTTGTCAAGATTTTTCCAAGTTGGCCACGTTCAAAGCCAAACCCCCCATCCGGAAATCCTGGCTACGCCACTGAATATTTATATTTTTTCGAAGTCGCAAAGCGAAGTTAAAACTAAACGCAAAGCCAATTAAGATAAAACTAATGTTGAATATCGATCGAACATAAAAGCATATTGACTATCGACTGTACTATACAAGAGTACCGTCGGGTAGGTGCAAAGATTGCGTTGCTATTTTGCCTGTCGATGAAAGTGAACTTGAAATTTTGGGGAGTGCACCTGCATTACTAAAAGTTTGTCGGGTCATGGACGAAGACCGAATAACCCACGTCATCCATCAGATATTGACGACCCATAATCAATTGCAGAGATGGTCACGGGATGAGTTGGGTTGGGTCGGAAAATAAGTCCTGGTTTAAGAATTTGTAATGTATTACGGTGGGTTGGGTCAAGCAGTGGCGGCTCCAGGATTCGGCAAGTGGGGTGACAACTTCTAAGCATGGGGATCAACTATTTGTTGTTGGGTAAGTAGTAGCAGGTATAGGGTGTCCCAACAGGGAACACCGGGGGAGGCAGGCATTCAATAAGGGGAGCACGGGCCTTCCGAGGCCCCCATGTGGAGCCCCCTCTGGGGTCAAGTAACCATATTGCCGGTGTCGTATAAAATTATTTCCCCCATAAAGTTATTTCCTGGTCAAGTTTTGATTGGTCGGTAGATAGCCTGTCAATCAAGATTAGAACCGCCCTCCCATAGCAACGACAACTATAATTTTATTTCCTCCTTGGGAATTCTTTGCAGGCAACCAATGGCAATGCTTAAGCAATTATATGGGTGGAGCCATGAGGCATAACACATACGCAAATCTCATGCATATACACAAGTTCATAAATATTCATTACCTATAACCACGGCGATTGGCTGCCGATGACAGTCAATCACAGTCGTCCTATCCAACATTTGTTTTTCGAATGCGGTCAATCGCGATTTTGACAAAGTAGTTTCAAGTTTGCATTTGACAAAGTAGCTTCAAGTTTACATTTAATGAGATAGAAATTGCAATAATCACTTGCTGTTAAATGTTGTATTACCCTCATTGTTATATTGTTCTGAAGTGGTTTTTTACTACTCATCCTCGTACTGTACATTCATTGGTTTGTCAAAAAAAACTTCTACGGCGCCACAATCATATCAGTGGTTTTCACACAGGTATGCTTAGCCTCAGAAACCACTTAAAATCATATCATTATTATCATAATGCCCAGGGCTTCAGCCGATGGCGCACAAAACCCAAATTGGACTAGAGCCAGGTCAATTAATTACGGTATCTGTAAAATATAGAAAATTGGCATTATCCATTGAGCAAAAATATACTTTATGGGCGCATGAACTGTATATATAATTGCTTAGCGATATCAGATCAGTTGGAAAGATTTTAAGAACTAAACTTTCCTACTTATCTACACATAACTATATAGTCTACTGTTGGTGAGGAAATGAAATTATGGCCGGTTATAAATTTATTTTCTAATCTACGGTCTATCTATACCTGTGTATAGCATTGGTTGGAAATGATATCCTATGGGTAATAAATTTATTTCCTAAGAAATAAAATTATAGCCGGTTATAAATTTATTTCCTATCTATCTATACCTGTATATAGCATTGGTTGGAAATGAAATGATATCCCATGGGTAATAAATTTATTTCCTAGGAAATAAAATTATAGCCGGTTATAAATTTATTTCCTAGTCTACTGTCTATCTATACCTGTGTATAGCATTGGTTGGAAATGAAATGATATTCTATGGGTAATAAATTTATTTCCTAGGAAATAAAATTATAGCCGGTTATAAATTTATTTCCTATCTACCTATACCTGTATATAGCATTGGTTGGAAATGAAATCATATTCCATGAGTAATAAATTTATTTCCTAGGAAATAAATTTATACCCGGTTATAAATTTATTTCCTGGTCTACTGTCTATCTATACCTGTGTATAGCATTGGTTGGAAATGAAATAATATTCTATGGGTAATAAATTTATTTCCTAAGAAATAAAATTATAGCCGGTTATAAATTTATTTCCTATCTATCTATACCTGTATATAGCAGTGGTTGGAAATGAAATGATATTCTATGGGTAATAAATTTATTTCCTAGGAAATAAAATTATAGCCGGTTATAAATTTATTTCCTAGTCTACTGTCTATCTATACCTTTGTATAGCATTGGTTGGAAATGAAATAATATTCTATGGGTAATAAATTTATTTCCTAGGAAATAAAATTATAGCCAATATAGCATTGGTTGAAATGAAATGATATCCCATGGGTAATAAATTTATTTCCAAGGAAATAAAATTATAGCCGGTTATAACTTTATTTCCTATCTATCTATACCTGTATATAGCATTGGTTGGAAATGAAATGATATTTTATGGGTAATAAATTTACTTCCTAGGAAATAAAATTATAGCCGGTTATAAATTTATTTCCTTTCTATCTATAGCTGTACCAGTATCTAGCAATGGTTGGAAATGAAATCATATTCCATGGGTAATAAATTTATTTCCTAGGAAATAAAATTATAGCCGGTTATAAATTTATTTCCTATCTACCTATGCCTGTATATAGCATTGGTTGGAAATGAAATGATATCCCATGGGTAATAAATTTATTTCCTAGGAAATAAAATTATAGCCGGTTATAAATTTATTTCCTAGTCTACTGTCTATCTATACCTGTGTATAGCATTGGTTGGAAATGAAATAATATTCTATGGGTAATAAATTTATTTCCTAGGAAATAAAATTATAGCCGGTTATAAATTTATTTCCTATCTATCTATACCTGTATATAGCATTGGTTGGAAATGAAATGATATTCTATGGGTAATAAATTTATTTCTAGAAATAAAATTATAGCCAGTTATAAATTTATTTCTAGTCTACTGTCTATCTATACCTTTGTATAGCATTGGTTGGAAATGAAATAATATTCTATGGGTAATAAATTTATTTCCTAAGAAATAAAATTATAGCCGGTTATAAATTTATTTCCTATCTATCTATACCTGCATCATGTAGCATTGGTTGGAAAGAAAATCATAGCCTAACCATATACACATATAAGCAGGGCCGTTTGAAGGTCTTCGTAGGCCCTGGGCACTCTCATAATCGTAGGCTCTCCTCAACTTGAAACCTCCAAAGTTGCCAACTACGCAATCAACTGTGGATTAACCACGTCGACTCGCAAGGCCGGTTTTGCGGCTTTCCCGTCTTTTCCCATATTTCGTTTGGCCGTTTTCGGGGCCCCATTGTGTATCTGGAGAACCTGCAGAACGTAACACCACTGTCGACCATTCACTGATCGCGAAAGCGCGAGAAGCAATCCATTGGACAGAAGAATGTGTCAGTAATAGTGGCACGTTATTCAATAGCTTCCATGACCGCTCACTTGACCGCTCACTTGACCTTGACCGCTCACTTGACCGCCCACCTGTCACCACCATTGTTCCCCGTCTCGGCGCGAGAACCAATTATTGTTACCTGGAATGTGTCATTTGCGGCACCCATTCAGAAGGGGCTAGAGCGACCGCTTGCACACCTTGCTGAGAGAACAACCCACTAATGTCCTCCAGGAGCTCAGGGTACATGGAAAAATACGCACAGAGGGATCGAGGCGATGGAGTTAAACTTTAAAGTTAAACACTTTCGCATTATTTTATGACTTCATGTTTAATAATGATTTTGGAATGCATCCTCCTCAGTTTTCGATGTCAAAATTCAAATCTAGTTCAACTTCCTTCTGTCAACTGATGAAACAGTTTCTAAAGCCAAGGCACTAATTATGGTGTATCCATCAGATCTGGAAGAGGCAATTACTGACGACTTTCGTCTTTCTTCTATTTTCACAAATATTTGGCAAGATTAAAAGAGTGGCTGAAATGCTTGGCCTAGGGCTCAAATAAAGAATAGGATGGTGATACGTTTTCCAAATGTAAATATTGCTTTCCGAGTCTACCTTTCAAATTTTTGGAACAAGTTCTAAAGGTGAACGTTCTTTTTCCAAACTGAAACTTATAAAACTTATCTTCGGTCAACGATAGGACAAACATGACTATCCTCCTGGCACTACTTTCATTCGAAAAAGACGATACGGAAAATGACATTTGAGGACATCATAAGTGACTTTGCTTGCTTATGAAAAGACCCAAAAGTTTACATATCGTAACACTGCTCAAGTGCTCACATCAATAGATGTTATACTGCTTGTGACTGCTAGAGTTAAACGTTATTAAATTTGTATCTGCAAGACTGCAATTCCTGCCATAGCCTATTTTTTTACTCCCTTCATGTTCTCCATATACATCTGACTTTCGTAGGCCCCTGAAAAGGTCGTAGGCCCTGGGCACAGTGCCCACTGTGCCCAGTAGATAAAACGGCCCTGCGTATAAACATAGCCTTCTGTTGTGGTTAGGTTTTTGAGTAAGATATAGTAGACTAAGGGCTCGTCTATAAATTACGTCACGCGGTTAGGGGGAAGGGTCCGGCCATTTGTGACGAAGTGTGAGGACGGTGGTTCCGTAAATGTGACGTCCCGCAAAATTTTTTTAGGTGATTACCTTTGACATTTTTTCTTGTCAGGGATTTTGGAGAGTAAAAATACAATTATGACCTTTTTTGCTTGTCATGGTTTTTCGAGAGGAAAAAATACAAGGATGGCCATTTTTGCTTGTCAAGACTTTTCGAAAGACGAAAATTTGGGGAGAGGTCGGCCCGTGTGACGTCATATTTTAGGGGTCCGACGTTTTGTGACGTCGCGTTACGTAGGGTAGTGCCAAAAATCGCGTGACGTAATTTATGGACGACCCCAAAGATGAATTCAGGCTTAGTCGGAGTTTATGGTAGTTGCTAGTATTGTTCATTAGGAACTGGAATTATGTAGCACCAGCATTACTTGAATATTGTGTTTAAAGTACTTTTGTGGCTTTCTTCCCTTCGCCTCTTCTTCTTCTTCACTTCCTCCCAATCAATGCTTCATATGAAATCGTATAGTTATTATTATAAGATAGCCATTATCAGCATTATTGCTTGCTAAGTCTAATCGTATCTGCATATAATCAGCTGCTTATCAATAGCAAAAGAATCGCATTTTCGGGTAAACTCACTACGGGTGGTCTTGTGTATGTTTAACAGTTTAAGTCGATATTGATCATCTACAACAGACCGCTTACACTTATTTTCAAATGCGGATGCTACTAAAAATTGAATCATGCATTTCACTTAAAATATGCCAATGATTTGCCATTGTTCTAGCACAGCTGATCTTTATTTAATGATCGTTGTTCTGATAATAATTGTTTCGACAAATGACATGTTTTCTCTGGCACTTCGTCATAAATCGTCTTTTTAATGTCGACTTATACACAGAGGATAAACTGATACTCCTATTCAGATTTCTAATCCGGAAACGCATTTTATCGTCTGTTGGTAGTATCTTCCTCGTCACTTTAATGAAGGCCATCTCTTGTTGCTAAGGATAGCATTCACTATATATCACTCTACTGAAGCATTTTTTCAACTATGCTTTCTCGTGGAAAATTTAAATCCGTTTTTCAGTTAATACCATCAAGATAACGCCAAAATGCCAAGTGCCAATGAAATAGATAGGTAAGAAATAAATTTATTACCCATAGGATATCATTTCATTTCCAACCAATGCTAGATACCGGTTTACTGTAGTAGATAGATATGACATAAATTTATAACCGGCTATAATATTATTTCCTAGGAAATAAATTTATTACCTATAGAATATAATTTCATTTTCAACCATTGCTAGATGCAGGTATAGATAGATAGGCAATAATTTTATAACCGGCTATAATTTTATTTCCCAACAAGAAGCAGGCTATGTAGTTATGTGTAGATAGGTAGGAAATAATTTTATAACCGGCTATAATTTTATTTCCCCATCAACATCACGCAAAGCATTTACGTGAAGCTAGGTAGGAAATAATTTTATAACCGGCTATAATTTTATTTCCCAACAAGAAGCAGGCTATGTAGTGATGTGAAGATAGGTAGGATATAATTTTATAACCGGCTATAATTTTATTTCCCAACAAGAAGCAGCCTATGTAGTTATGTGAAGATAGGTAGGAAATAATTTTATAACCGGCTATAGATTTATTTCCCAACAAGAAGCAGGCTATGTAGTTACGTGTAGATAGGTAGGAAATAATTTTATAACCGGCTATAATTTTATTTCCCCATCAACATCACGCAAAGCATTTACGTGAAGATAGGTAGGAAATAATTTTATAACCGGCTATAATTTTATTTCCCCGTCAACATCACGCAAAGCATTTACGTGAAGATAGGTAGGAAATAATTTTATAACCGGCTATAATTTTATTTCCCAACAAGAAGCAGGCTATGTAGTTATGTGAAGATAGGTAGGATATAATTTTATAACCGGCTATAATTTTATTTCCCAACAAGAAGCAGGCTATGTACTTATGTGTAGATAGGTAGGAAATAATTTTATAACCGGCTATAATTTTATTTCCCAACAAGAAGCAGGCTATGTAGTTATGTGAAGATAGGTAGGAAATAATTTTATAACCGGCTATAATTTTATTTCCCCATCAACATCACGCAAAGCATTTACGTGAAGATAGGTAGGAAATAATTTTATAACCGGCTATAATTTTATTTCCCAACAAGAAGCAGCCTATGTAGTTATGTGAAGATAGGTAGGATATAATTTTATAACCGGCTATAATTTTATTTCCCAACAAGAAGCAGGCTATGTACTTATGTGTAGATAGGTAGGAAATAATTTTATAACCGGCTATAATTTTATTTCCCTACCAGCACCAGCACCACCAGCAGTAGGCTATATACACCTAGTCATAGGTAGGAAATAAAGTTATTACCTGCTACCAACTGTATGCATTAAAGTGATTTTAGATGTTATGTTGATAGGCGGAAATAAATTTATACGGAAATAAATTTATACGTAAGCCGCATAATTTTATTTCCCTAGCAACCGCAAGCTCCGCCCAGGAAATAATTTTATGGCGGAAATAAATTTATACGACACCGGCATGGGTTGGGCTGGGTTCTAAAAATGGACCCGTGACCATCTCTGACCCATTGCCGTCTTCGATTCGATTATCGAATGGATTGCGATTTGCGATGCGTACATAGATTCCGATCCTCGGCAGGTGGTCTCTTCGCTCGCCGCCGTTGACGAGGCACTCGACGACGACCGACTCTCCCTGACGAATGACGCTCTCCTTCGGAGTGACCGTCACCCGCAGCGAGTGACGGTTGCGGTACGAATGATGCTCGATGGTTGACGCCAGGTAGACGGCGTTGACGAGAATTAACACTTCGGCGATGTTAGGCCTACTCATCTGCAACAACAACAACACGTCCACGATATCACCCAGGCAACTGTCATTATCATCATCATCTTAGTCGTCGTCATCATCATCTTAGACGTCGTCATAATCATAGCCGTTTAGTGCGATTATTTTGATCCAGGCTTTTTTCTATACACTGCAGTATTAAATCTATTTACGCAAGAGTAAAAGACAGCTAAAGGGCAGTTTTAGCGAGATCGTTAAACAAAGAGAAATTTGGAAAAAGCTCCTGAATTTTCTCCTGAATTTTTTGTAGATTTTTCAGTATAGATTCGTCTGAGAAAGGAAAACTCTATAAGTTTCTGCTTATAAAAATATTCGAACATACAGACAAATTTATGTAGCGCCATAAAGCTTCAGCAGCTTTAAGCACTCATTTTCCGCAGAGGTTGGATTATAATATACTGTAATTTGCGAGCAGGATTCAAGTATATTCGAGACTTATGGACCGAATCGAGATGAAAAAGAAATGCGAATGGAGACTTAATACTTTTGTGATAATTTAAATAGCTGGCTTACTTTTGAAACGCTGTTTCTGTTATTAGCATAATGGGAACAGAACAGAACAGAACACGGGAATAAAATCCTAGGCTGAAAATTTAAAGCATTTTGATTTTCCAGAAGAAAAACTGCATCCCCCATTAAAATCCTGTTTAATTTAGAGACTCAGATAAACAGCTGGAGATTTTCAGTTTATAACGAATACATTACATTGTCGTCAAGATTTACAACTAACGAGCAGCAGTGCAAATGCAAAATTAACTTAACTAAAGAAAAAGCGAATTTGCAAGAATTCCGCAGAGAACCGTTCTTATGGAAACGATCGGCAGTCTTGCGTTTCAGCGGTCAACATTTTTACAGCACAAATAGGACAATAGGTCATTTTCATCTATAGAAAATGGTGCAGCCATATACTAAACCAGTCGAACGAATTAGACTTAATTTAGATATACTGTTTTAAGTCTTTAGTTGTGGCCATTATGAAATAGTACGACACACAGAATGGTTCATTTTTTGTGAAGTCCATAAGAGAAATTGAGCGTTTGTTTCGTCAGCCGTAAGAATGTGTTCCTATCGTCGACAAAGCACAAAGCCAGTTACTACTTTTTTTTCTTTCTAGCACAAAGCCTTTCCCGGTTTTATGCAAAAAGAACATATTTTGTTTTCAAACCATCTATCATATAGGTTACTGAATTAATTCGAGTGTTGAAACGACTCAAGCTTTGACAGTTAAATGTTTGGCGACGGCGAAAAAAATGTTCTAATGCGGCTTTTATTTCAAATAATAATCGAAGAGCAATAATTCTGAATGTTTTGCATTTCTGTATAAACAACTCAAACGGAACTCCTCACTTTGTTTCAGTCGACGACGACGACGACAACGGCGATCTTTCCCTTCCGACGAATTTAACAAAACAATCAGTTCACACACAGAGTAAATGTCGGCTTCGGATTTTTCTACCTTCCTCCTCCTGCTCCTCCTGCTCCTCCTCCTCCTCCTCTCACTGTAGATCAACGATTCTGGAACTCTTCCGACGCGTACGATACGCTACATTTATACGCATCCCAATGTGCCCCCCCCACCCTCAAAAGCCCGGCGGCGCTGCGAAATCGACACGAACCGAAGTTCAGAAATTAGGGATCATCCGCCCCCACCTCCCCTCCACCTCCACCTCCACCTCCGCAGGTAACTTAGATACAGCGCATAAATGTCGGCAACGTACTCTCGCGATGAGCGCCTTATCTCTATAATGTCTAAGTGTTTCGCGAGGGGGCGTCGATCGTAGCTATGTCTGGCATGCGCACAATCGCCCGCTTATGTAACCAAAACTCTCCACATCGCTTCGCCGACATTCCATCTCCTCGTCACCGTCTCCTCCTCCTCCTCCTCCTCCTCAACCACCCCGTCCCCTCCTCTTCCTCTTCCTCCTCTTCCGCTTCCTCTTCCCTTCCCTCTCCCCGCTCTCCGTTCCTCTCCTCTCCTTTCTGTCGACGCAAGAACGTATAGCATTCGTAGGCGGCACGGTTAATACGCGCGCGAGAGAGAGTGCTGAAGACTAATTTATTATTGTTTATCCACGGGGCTCATTACAAACGAGATTTGGTTGTCAGCTATATAAACAAATATATATATATTATATACATGTATATATATATATATGTATATGTATAAATGTGTGCTGATTGCGGGGTTTGTTCGTGATATTGTGCGCGTGTAATTCAGTCCTGACTGTAGGTGTCAGGTGACTTATTCGCCGCCGTTTAGGATCTGTCGTTATCGAGCGTTGCGTCATTCGATTTTCACTGTCCGCTGATTCACGAGACTGCGTTATCATCGACAAACGCCTCGGGGTTAATCATTCCACCCCCGACACTAATACGGCGCGGTGATGCTGCTGCTGCTGCTGCTGCTGCTGCTGCTGCTGATGATGATGATAATAGCGACGAAGGCGGTGATGTTGAAAGAAGGCCATGCATTTCGAAACGCGTAATCTCGTTTTATGGTTTAAATTATAGTACAGAAAAGATCTTAAAGAAATAATCGTATAGTAAATGTTTCACTCGAGCTATTTGGCTGTTAATCATAGTTCTTTTTGACGGAGGGGAGGGTTCGGGACAGTGTTATTTCTAGGATTTTTAATTTGGGGGGAGGTGTCGGGAAAATCTGTAGGGTGTCGGAATTTTTAAGTCTCTGTCCGAAAAAGACTGACAAGCAAAAAACCTCTGACAAGCAAAAAAGGTCATCCGAGAATAATAGTTGGGGGTGTCCTTCTCCATTGGGGGTGTGCTGTGTTCTGAGCTAATTAGTATGCTTTTTGTATGCATACCAATGTCGCATTACCAAATTTGGGAGTGTCGACCTCAAATTGGGGGGGGGGGTGTTATGGGGTGTAAAAATATCCCTGGTTCGGGAAGTCTGCCCACTCCACCCCATTGGTCAGTGACAGTCACTCTAGCGGGAGTTGAAATTTTTGTGTGCTACTCGTCCGACCTTCCACAAAAGAATAAAATGATTTGGACGGAGCAGTCGAAATTCCACTGTTTTAAAAATCGAAAACTGCCATTCATCTACTGTAGGTTAAGCATAAACTAGACTTGGCCGCTTTAGCATGCATGCGATCTACTTAACCCCTTAACTGGGGATCTCGGATATATATATATATATCCGCCCATTTTACATTGAGTTACAGTTAAATGCACGGTTAAGGGGTTAAGCAACTTGAAGACGTGAATTTACAATGCCGCTAATTAATCACTGTGCTGCGTTTAGATTCTGTGCTATAGCTTGATGTCAAAACAATAATAATTATCATAGTCGAAGTTAACGCCTCATAATATATAATACGCTGTCATAATTATATTGTGAAAAGCTGCGGCGATTGACTCTCGATTTCAGAGACTGTCTGCTCTCACCATATACGTCAGGGGTATTCAAATGGTGGCCCTCGGGACAGATTTCACCCGCCACGGGTTGTGAAATGGTCCGCGAAGATGCTAAAACGATAAATAACTTTTTAACCATTGCATACGAAATATTTTAAAAAGTCTTGTTTTCAACATACCCCTCTCTATTATTTATTAACTAATTTTTTGTAACCAAGCATAAATATATAATTATATATATTATTATTTTTTTCTTCGGGCACCAAGACAATTGGCCAAGGGGCGTAGCGACAGAGGTATATCGGTATATACAGCCCCCAAAATCAGCATATAGGCCTATATAATACAGTTGGCCTATATATATAACATATATATAATTATATATGCATATATATAACACATATAATATATAATATATATAATGTATATAATATATATATATATATATATATTACATAATATATACAGTTTATATATAACAATATACACCCTCACTCCAAATTTATATTCCCAATCAAATTCCTGGCCACGCCCCTGATTGGCCATTCATAATACTGATTTTAAATACATCTTCCCTACGCAATGAATTTAAGTCGCGCTTGGTGTTTTGGATGAATCGTCGGGTTTCTTTTCGTTTTGTCGTGAAGAATAGTTTCCTTTTAAACGACTGACTAACTAACTACTATGCCGCGGAAAACGTTTCGCATGTTTGAGAACTTGGTTTATTACAGCTGACCTCTCGTGACGAAAGGGTTAATCAGATATTATTTACTGGAGCCACGTTTCCCATATGCGGAAGTTTTTTCTCTCACGTGACTCAAACGGCTCGTATAGAACAATGCCGACAGAAATCAATGCGCTATATAATTTTAAAAACGCCAAAACGTTTCAAAAACATCCGGGTCAGCATGAAGGTTATTCTCGTATTACTGAGAGCTTATAACTCAGAACATATCGACAAAATACCGTCAAATATTTTAATTCAATAGACGGCATGCAGTGTGAACTGAAGAATGTTCGCAAATCCACGGAAAGAGGCGATCAAGGCTGCAGATAATCAGGTCATTAACCTGTGACCTTCAGAATCCTGATTCCTGAACCTGAAACTAGGTGAGAGTATTCCACCGTTGAAGAGGCAAGGAGGGGTAGGAGGCGAGACGAGCGGAGAAACGAGTATAGGGGCCAAGGCCAAGAAGCACGCGTGGACTATTAGCAGTCCACTGCCATCCATTACCGAGCCACATTTCCGCTATCAATGCGATTGACATGTAACAGGACTACCTTGACAGTCCTCTATAATTATAACCTGAGGCGATCGTCGAAAAACGCCAGGTGCGTTATTAAAATGATACCTGGAAGCTGATTAGATTAGATTACGCACACGTTAAATACTCAGTAAACAAGTAAAGAAGATTTACAATCGCAGTTACCGCAGCTCGCGAGCTAGGAACTTAGGAGTCTGGTGCAGTGGCGGCTCCACATGGAGGCCAGGCGGGGCCCGTGCTCCTGTTGAATGCCTGGTCCCCCCAGTGGTCCCCCCCACTGTTGGGACCCTATATACATACTACTATATACTTATCAACAAATGGTTGGCCCCATGTTTAGAAGTTGACACCCCGATGCCCACCCCCCCCCACTTGCCAAATCCTGGAGCCGCCACTGGGCTGGTGGATAGGATCTGTTAGACTCCGTTTCCACATTATCTCCGACATGGACATTGGTCGGTTCCATCAATGGGTTGGGTTGGCTCGGATCGGTTGGGGCCAGAGATTTCCATGTTTATGGTGGGTCGGGTAAGAAAATACTGTAAGTCATGGTTTATGAAATTACGATGTACTGTATTGCGATGGGTTGGGTAGGGTCAAGTGACCCTACTGTTTTTGTGGGCTGGGTCGGGTCTCAATCATGATGGGTTGGATTGAGTTTTAAAAAATGGACCTATGTCCACGTGTGCATTATCTCCCCTCCCCCCACCCCAGACTACTTGTTCATCGAATAAAGCTGATCTCGCGCTTGGAAGAACTCGACGATATTTTTCTTTTCCGTTGCACGGACGCATAGCATCAAAGTCTTTCCGGTGGGGGAGGCGCCATTTGCACTTAGAGTCGACGACGACAAATGTAGTTCTTTTTATTGCAGAGTCGATCGCACTCGGCACTACAGGGCCGCGCGCGCGCGCGCGCGCGCTGATGAGCGATGCCAGAAGTCTCACGCTTTGCAAGGAACATTCCAGGAATGCCTGGAAAGCGAACCTGCCTATCGCATTCCTGCACAACCACGATAATATTGTCGTTACGAAGAAGAACTTCGATACTCGAAATCGAGTATGGATTTACAGGCGAGAAAGACAGAGAGGAGTTACAAGTTTTTTTGCCGTCAGTGAAAGTAATAAAACAAAACATTCCATGACCTACTGTTTCTTAGGCGGAATGCAATTTGTTTCGGTTGAAATGTCATTCGGCGATTATCGTCGACGAAGAATCGATTTTGCTCTCTCTCTCTCTCTCTCTCTCTCTCTCTCTCTCTCCTCCGTTTTCGTATCTGCTGCTCAGGAGTTGAAGTAGTTACTTATGTAGCGCCAGCGTTTAGGTCGAAATTCGATCCGCGGAGAAGAGATCACATCTTGGCCAGGGCAAGCTCGATTTTCAGGTCAATTAATAATGACTGTTGTTTAAATAGGTCACGTGTTTCCTCCTGCTCGTGCTTCTTAACACAAACTGTTGGACTGGTTAGCGCAGAACGTTGGCTTCCGTTGAACATTTTCCGTTGCGTAGAAATATCGGAAAGCCATAACAGATTTATATAGGCCTAGGTGCTTGGTGTCGTATCATTTTAACGCAACATTTTAAGAGAGATAGATATATAGTTAGATAAATAGATAGATGGATGGATAGATAGATGGATGGATAGATAGACTGATGGAAACTGGATGGAAACTGGATGGAAATATGGATGGATGGATGGATGGATGGATAGATATAGACAGACAGACAGGCAGAGAGAAAGAGAGATACATAGACAGAGAGACAGTGGGGATAGAGAAAGAGAGACAGACAGACAGAGACAGACAGTGAGAGAGGCATACAGAGAAAAAGAGTGAAAGAGAAAGAAGAAAGAAATCCTGTATATTGCTCAAAATGTATGTTCCACTGTTAGGGAAATTGCAGTAAAATTGAAATGACCGGTAGAAACCAAGCAGAAAAAGTATTTGCAAAGGTTCAGCCAGCATCTCAGTCAACAAAATACTATGAATAAGTTGCCATAGTATCGTGCTGATGATCTCCAGAATAGAAGTAGAGAGTAACAATAATTATTTGTTCTGCTTTTAAAGTTTGTCACTAAACTGATTTCTGTCCAGCTGTGTTGGCCATCATGTTTCGAATGAACAGCGTCATATTGAAATACCAACATCTCCGTTACACACAAAAAACTATAAATTCTGGGCCCATTCTACAAAACAGTCTTTCGTAGTTCAAAAGTTCATAAGGTCATTTGTGAGTGGTTCTTTGGCGTTTCGACTCGCATTCCTCTTGCAATCTTTGACTTGCACTTATATCAGTCGTATCTACTTTCAGTCTGTCAGATCAATTTTTAAATTGAATATTCTCAACTTCTTAAAGACAAGTTCCTAACATTCTGAGTCGCTTGAGATCCAGCAATCGAAGAATGCGCAGCTGATTGCAGGGCGGATTGCGGCTGAAATGTTCAGCTGATGGACGTTCAGCGGTTGCCAACTGAAAGACGAGAATACAGGAGAAGATGCGGAGCGCTCGTCTCTACGAATCGTAGATGTTTCGCCGATCGGGGTCTTCCGTTTTTCTTTTTCTAAAAAAATGGCAAAATAATTTTGCCTCACTTGTACGTCATCGGCCATCTCTCGCGGCAAAGCGAAGGGACTGCAAGATTCCGGAATACGTCGGATAGCTTCGCTAGGTGCGACTGTCGAACGATGGTAAAACGGCCCACATCTCTAACTGTCTGCAAGAGAGAGAGAGAGAGAGAGAGAGAGAGAGAGAGAGAGAGAGAGAGAGAGGGAGAGAGAGCGCGAGAGAGATGGAGAGAGAGGCAGAGAGAGGGAGGGAAATGGAGAGAGAGAGAGGGAGGGAGGGAAAGGAAGAGACGCCCCCTTCCGTCGAATTCCCGAAACATCTGCGGCTAAATGTCGGCCGCTGATCTGTTTAAGTCGACGGCAGAGATAGATAGATAGATAGATAGATAGATAGATAGATAGATAGATAGATAGATAGATAGAGAGAGAGAGAGATATATATATATATATATATATAGAGAGAGAGAGAGACAAGACATGCTTCTGACCGCTTCACTCAATGTCGCAATATCGTCGGACTCAATCGACGAAGAGTCGTACATAGCTTCATCTGTACATAGCGCCGACGACCTTTCCGCCTTGTTTACTTCTCTATGGCGTCTAACCATCGAGTTATTCAACGGGCATCATCTGTCTTTATACGAGTCGGCGATCTGTCTTTCGACGCCACCGACATTTCGTAAGTCGTCAAAGCGATCACATCTTGACGCAATCTCACCACGCCTTCACCCTGTTATCTTATTTAACTAATGGAAAAACAGTAAGGAAAAAATGCATGCACTGTATACATATATATACATATACATATATATATATATATATATGTGTGTGTGTGTGTGTGTGTGTGTGTGTGTGCGAGTTTGAATAACTTATCTCATACATAGGAGTATGTGCATTTTCTCTCTGAATAATAAATAAATAAATAAATAAATAAATAAATAAATAAATAAATAAATAAATAAATAAATAAATAAATAAATACAAATAAAAATAAATAAATAAATAAAATAAATAAATATATATATATGTGTGTGTGTGTGTGTGTAGCTTTGTTATTTTCATAAAACAGCGTTTAATGTATTCATAATATCGTGCAATTTTTGAATAGGTTGAAATGAACAGGGCCTAATGTAAAGTCCGGCGTGCAAATTTCGTTCGCCAGAAAGATAAGAAAATGAACAGTTCACACATTATATTTTCACTTGAAAATTACCCCAAAATTTCTAGCGTAACGTCAAGCATTTGGGATCATTCTAATGCATTATCGTGGACGAAATGAGTTTTCCCAAAGCACATGTTCTCTTCGATTAGTCGAATTCGTAATAGCTTTGTTACTAAGATCAGGGCTTTTTTTCAGTCGATTAACGCCGTTCCCAAACCTTTTTGCCAGATTGCATATATAATTATGGATATGTAATAATGTGTTTGGGAACGTACAGGTACAGCGTTCCCACACCTGTTTTGTTGACGAGTAAAATAAACCTTTTTCCTAGAAAAAAGTTAAGATAAATTGTTTGAAGTCTTATGCTCTATACTGTTTTGTAGAGACCACAACGGATGGGTCCAGTTGGTGCTTATCTCGAGTTGAACGACACCAAAAACAAATGAAAGTAGGTTAATAATCTACCGATAAAAACAACCGATAGAGATGATCTTGGATTGTGGCAAACTCTTGAACAAATAATTCTCTAATGTAAACCTAATTTCTAAAACTAAACTTTAAGAAACCTAGGACTATACAGAACAACAAAACAACAATGAATGACGCTATTTTAGCTTTTTTTATCTCTACGTTTTGGTTCGAACAGTTTCATTTGTGATTGGAATGTGCAAAAGTTGCGGTTGAAACCAGTTGGCCGCGCCATATTATTATCTATCGCGGCTGCCTCTTGTCTGCGATGATCTGCCAACTTCAGCAGACACCGCAGACGTCTGCACGACGGCGAATATTTGGACGTTTCTGCCACCGTTGATGATGATGATGCTTCGTAGCTGCTGCTGCTGCTGCGGCGGCGCGTTCGACGCGGACAATTTTCACGAGCATTTGTGAGGAGAAATTCCTACTTTCTGTGGCATTCTGAGCAGGTGAGAGTGAGTTCTCGCAGCAGACGGCTCTTTCCTGTTCGCTGCCAAAGAAGTCGCATTTTTTGTTCAAACGACGAAACAATTCTTTGATTTAAAGTCGAACAAATTATTAATTTATCACGAATGGTCGCGATATATCTTCTTCTTCTTCTTCTTCTTCTTCTTCTTCTTCTTCTTCTTCTTCTTCTTCTTCTTCTTCTTCTTCTTCTTCTTCTTCTTCTTCTTCTTCTTCTTCTTCTTCTTCATGTGCCATGTATTGATACGTCGGCGACCATGGATTTCCACTCTTCTCTGTTTCTGGTTTTCCTTATCAGTTCGATGTTGTCTGTAGTTCTTGTCGCTTCTCTCTTAGGCTGTCCGTAAACTTTATTCTTTGTCTTCCTCTTGCTCTTTTCCCTCTACATTTCCCTCTGTATTTTTCCTGTTATGGCTAGATTTTCCAACCCGTCTCTTCTTATTAGATGTCCAAAGAATTCAAGCTGCTGCTTTCTTATGGATTTTAGCAATTATCTTTTTGCACCAAAAGCAAATAAGTCGCGATATATATCTATATTAATGATAGGGCCTATACCTGTATAATTATATCATAAACATAACTTTTAAAAAGTTGGTCCCGTACTCGAGTCCGAGCGTTGGGTTCCGGCGCTTATCTCCGGTCTAGGCAATCAGCGACGTAGGCGGTATAAACCACTAATCTGGGGTAGGTTGCCATTACTTTCCCCAGACCCACGTTTTACCTCCAGCTTAAGCGAGTATAAGACTGAGTCGACCTTAGAGCTCCTGCGCGGATCGAACCCGCGACCTTCTGCTCCATCGTCCAGTGTTGTTACCATTCTGCTAACTTCCCTCCCCTCTACCAGATTCAATCGGCTTTCCGTCATTCGGGGTTGATATGAACGAGTTGGTTTCTATAGTTACCTTCCTCGAAGACAATTAGGGGCGAAGAACTTGCTCAATAACTATATACTGTAGGATATGGTGTTTTAGGGCTGTGTTGATTCAGGTGGGTAGGTCGCCCTAAGACAAATGGATTTTGGTTCCACTCCATTTAACGTGTCAGTTAAGAACTTTGAAGTCGAGGAATTGGGTTTTTGATAGATGGATTTTGCCTGTCAAAAGTGACAGTCGCGATAACATATAATTTCATGATTTATGGGTCCCAGTCACGAATTATTAATTGGCTTAATTTAAAACACCTGGTTTCAAAAGAATCGCTTTCTATCGTTTAATTAGTTGTCCATCAATCACTGTCTGACGTACCTTTGAGGGTCATGGATTAACCTGGGAAAGTCGAACTTAGAGATCGCAGATGTTTAATTGGAAAAGCTTTTGTTTATAAACCTGTCATTTTGAAATATGTATTTTAAATTGATATTAATGGATTTCACGATTAAGTTGACAATTGCTTTGATATTCGATGTAAGTTTAACTCGAGTTCTCGACACTAGATAATCGCACGATTTATTACTGTGTTGAATGATATATTGCCGAAAGCTGTTAGTCGTGGCAATTTTGGAATGTCGAGATTTCTAATAAAAGCGTGGTCTTGGCTTGGCAATCTCAGAGAGCCGCATTTTGACGTCGCTCTGAGATCGTCGCTCTGAGTTCACTGAAAGACATGTGAAGGTTTACATCTAGAATGTAGGCGACGCGGTTCTCTCATCTGGCAGAGAGAGAGAGAGAGGCGAAACATCTAAGCGACCTCTCATCTCCAATCATATTCTTCAGTATGGTGGATCTCTCAATCAGCATCAGTACTCGTCATCATGGTAGAACATCATATTCTTCAATACTATATATACTATATACTATATACTATATAATATACTAATATATACTAATATACTACTATATACTATACTATGTATATATAGTATATATAATAATATATGTATATATAGTATATATATGTATATATAGTATATATATGTGTATATATAGTATATATACAGTGTCGTATCATGCACTGATCGTATGTGGCCCATGCAGTGCTAGTAGCGATTACTGCTTCAGTTTTTCCACGGAAATGGTGACTGTGAATAACATAGGCCTATACGAGATTAATGACATCGACGACAGTTTGATTTCGGATGATGCATAACGTGCAAATTAGAGCAGCGTGTTGGTCGCTGACTCGCTGCAGCTGGTCAGCGTTGGTGGCGGATGAGGAGGGGTGGACGATGAGTAACGGTGATGATCTTCATCGTTCTCGGTGACTAATTCGAGATGGCAGGATCTTCTCGTTTTAATAATCGGCCTGTATACGCTTGGCTATTAGTGCGGGATGGCGAAGCCAGGCGAGACACAAATGAGGCCGAGAGAGAAAGGTGAAAATGTCTGCGCATAACGAGAATTCTAGCGTAGAACGATGCCGAGTGAGGAATCTCGTGATTGCTAAAATGCCTCTCGAATATGGAATCGGTGAAAGAGGAATTGAACGGAAGAAAGAAAATATTTTGATTGCATAGAGCGGGGATGGGGGAGAAAGAGAAAGGAGGAGGAGAAGGAGAATGAGGGGAAATACACTGATTGCCACCTGAGTTTAGGAATCGCTCAAAACGCATTGAATCAATCATACGTCGTCCATATTTCGTCATCATCCACCCCCCACACCCCCCCCCCAAGACGGGCACTCCAGCTGGCAAGCATCTGGTGGCCATTTACGAACTAGTCACCGAGAGAATCAACTTCGAATAAAAATAATCGAAATTCTGGCGAAATGGAACGAACATCACTTGAATCATCATCATCATCATCATCATCATCATCATCATCATCATCATCATCATCATCGACGAACCGTTCACTTAGTCATTCGGGTTAGGGCCTTTCAAAGATACGAACCGATTAGAGAGTGTGAGTCGTTTGGTGACCAGCGAATTCCGAGAAACTGCACGTTTACCACGAATCTCTCTCTCTCTCTCTCTCTCTCTCTCTCGATTTCTTAAGATCTCCTCTGTTTGCGGCTAAGTTAATTAAGATCGCGTCACAGTGGGGATTGCTCCGCGAAACAACGGATATTCATCGCAAAGTTCTGGCTACACGTTTATCGAGAGAGATCTCTGAAGACTTTTTCCTTTGGTCGAGTTCCGAAAACATTCGTCAATCCACCCTCATATATTTCAACTTCGCTTTTGGACCACGCAAAATGATTCGCTCAGCGGGCTCAGCGATTTTATTTATTTCAGTATATTCTGTTTAAAAAATTCTACCAAGTCTTTACCGACGTACATTCATTGATAGACAATAACTGCTGAACAGGGATATTTTTACACCCCTAACACCCCCCCCAACATCCCCCCAATTTGAAGTCGACACCCTCAACATTTGGTAATGTGACAATGGTATGCATACAACATGCATACTAATTAACTCAAGACAACCCCCCCCCCACCCAATTTGAGGTCGACACCCTCCAAATTCACAATCCTAGAAATATCCCTAACTGCTGAAAGACAGAACAAGAAGTTGACGACAATTAATTATTGCTTGACGATAGTTTGTTTCTTTGCATTAATTCTGGAGACGTAAATTGACTTAAACATCAGAATAAACATGACATCTCAATACTCGTTTTCTTGAAGGAATTGCAGTATCTATGGGGCCTATTCATTCCTATATTTAAAAAAATCACGTCACGTAAAACAGGCCTTCGTGTCATACATGATGAAAATGTGGGCATTATTTAATTACACAGTGCTTCGACAATAATTTGCATCCATTGTGTATTCAGGTTTCCAGTCAGTGACAGTCACGGTATTTAAAGCATTCGTTAATAAAGCTAAGAGTAGCCTACTGTACTTTCAGTTTAAATATTGTGCTGTTAAGAAATTGTCTAGCTTGCTTTGTTTTTTTAAATTTATCAGAAAATTCTCGACAGACTGCAAGAAACTAGTCTGAAACAAACGTTTTGTCGACTTCCACAATCCACATGCCGCAGCCGAATGCTTAATAGATTTAGTTTTCTCAAAGTCATTTTATTATTGTGTTATCTACAAAAGTTCGGAAATGTCATAGACGGCAACGTATACAGCAGTTGAAATATGGGTTTACGGCATGAGAGATGATACGTAGCAAGTTATCCCATCTCTGAACACGCAAGCCTTCAATGATAAAATATAGCAACGTCATTATCGTTCTAGTCGAAATGTGTCGTACAGCACGAGCTCAGTTTCATAAGCGCTAAGTCTCGGATTCGATATCCACAGGATACATCGATCAACGCATTGTGTCACGCAATCAGTGAGCAATCGCTTTTCATCATCATCATCCATTGTTCCGACATGCCATCAGTTTTACTGACGTAATATAGAGTGGTCTTCCATCTCTTTTTCTCCCCTCTCTCTTTCTCTCTGTCTCTCTCTCTCTCCCTCCATCCCTCTCTTTCTCCGTCTGCGTCTGTCTGTCTCTCTTGTCTATCTCAACAGCTGTGTTCGAATTTTTAAGTCGGTTTATGAAGGTTTATGAAGTGATGATAAATGCATTTAGACTTGGTGTTTAAATGATCAAACTTGCTGTCAATAAAATTAATTACACAAATTTAGAAATTCATCGCTTGTTGGGAGCTGCTACTGGTAGCGGACAGCTGAATAAATTTCTCATCTGTGCCAAAGAGATAAAATTTTCGGTCAAATATATTCGCAGCATCTAGCATCTAGCATCTAGAGGCTATGACGTCAGAGTGATAAATGAAATTTCCAAGCAAAAAATAGCCAGAAGATAACTATAGTGTATAATTATCAGAAAATGAAAAAAGAAACACAGATGCCTAAGCGCTACTGTGAATGAAAGATAATGTCAACGAATCACAAAAAAACATGACTTTAAGAAAGATTTGAAAAGAATAAAAATCGCAATTCGACTAGAATCTTATAGAAAGCGCCGACCGACCCCCCGGGCATTTACTGGCCGAAAATATTTGCCCATAGGGTCATGAACTCTTCTTTGTCTAGGCTGCCATCTTGGTTTTTGTCGAACATCTTCACCAGGTGGCGTGCCGTCTTCTCGTCGAAGCCCATCTGCTTCTGGATGACGTCAACCACTTCCTCTGGGCTCAGAACTCCGTTCCTGTCTTTGTCCAGCGTGTCGAAATGATTCGCCACCTCCTCGTTACTACAAATGCAAGCCGTCATTTTCCTGCATTACGACGGTTGGTTGAAATCAAGACCTGGTTAACCCCTTAACTGGGGAAGATCCCGGATATATCCGTCCATTTTAGATTGAGTTACAGTTAAATACACGGTTAACGGGTTAATACGGTCCACAGTTTGGGAGGCGCTGGTTTAAAACTCATCGAAAGAGAGGAAAAGACGACATGCGCTCCTTGTTTATTCGTGACGCTCACACTTTTCGGCATTTCGTCATGACGAGAAACCAGACACGGATATGGGTTTGGTAGTAAACCCATTGGTTGGATTCGGTCGGAAATTTATATGTCTATGGTGGGTAAGAAGATAAGTTGTGGTTTAACCCCTTAACTGGGTGCCCCGAGTAACGCTCGTCCATTTTACATTGAGTTACAAATAGTTGCCCAGTCAAGGGGTTAACACATTGACTGCGGCCTATTAAATAACTGAGACGCGGATACTTTTGACGAGAGTCTACGACCTCCGTGGCTTTCCAGTTCCTATACAAAATGCGTGCGATCATGCGTGAAGTGAGTGACAGCCGTTAGATTATTCCCAAGGCCCGATCACGTTAGACGCCTACAGAGGAAAATATCTTGAAACAGATGCAAATGTTTAGAGGCTAGAGCCACCTGTTACTAGAATGACTTTCTCTTTCCTCAGGTATGCGCCAATTCATACGAAAAAGTGCAGGTGGTCTGTAATGTGCTCCATAACCGCGCTATGTCTGTCAGGGACTAGTAGTTATCTCAACAATGGCGATTGGATAAAACAATCAATGTCACGGGTCAAGAATGCAAAGCAATAAAAATGGCAATTATTGTGGCAAAGTGGACGCTATAGCCGATATAAATTCCAGGACCTTAGTAAGGACCTCAATTATCTGGTCCAAAAACGCTGACGGCATTACGTCTATGGTGATACAAGTTATTTGGGGTATTTATATTGAAGCTGAGGCGTGGGGTTTAGAAGGTGGGCCTTTTAGAAGGCCAATCGACGTTTTTCAGTAGAATGTGGCGCTTGATTGGTCATTTAGTCCACCTGCAAAATAGACGGCGCGCCAATCTCAAGTGAAACCAAGACTTCTATTGTAATTAGTATGGAGCGAATTGAGCTTCGTTATTGAGGCGGCGGAGCATGAGTATATTGTGGTTTTTTGAACAGGTGTTTATAGGACAAATAATCATACATTTTCTATAAAATTTGCTTGTCTTGATCGGTCACTCATTCTAGTAGCTAGAGGAAGCAGAAAAATGAATCCAAGATCCGTATAAGCTAAGATATTTGGCATTGAACTAAGGACGTCATATGACGTCCCTAGCGCCCTGAGAAACCAAAATAAGGACGTCAGTTGACGTCCCTAGCGTTCAACGTGTTAAAGGATTGCCGTGTATAACGGTGGGTTGGATTGGGCCGGGCCACGTAGCCCTACTGCTTTCGTAGGTTGGGTCGGGTCGGGTCAGGTCTAAAGGATGCTGGGTTGGGTTTTAAAAATATGGACCCTTGTCCATGTCTGCGAAAAATTAAAAAGGACTGGGTTTATCATCGTGTCCCATAACCACCGACCCTGGACTTACCCTTACTACTGTTGCGATGTAGCCTATATGACAATCATTAGTATTAATTTTCATTAAAAAAAGGTAACAGTTCTCGCGATAAATTCCTATAGCAGGTAATCTCTCCAATCGGCATTTAGATTAATTACAGTGCTATCATACAGCTTTCGCGTGTTATATTGCATATCCTAGCACCGACAAACCAAGCGTTTAACAGCGGCACTGCTTTTCAGCGTTTTACCTAATCATTCGGGGGATCTAATACTGCTGCTCATAAATCGAGTCTTATTAGAGACCAGCTGCGTGACACAGCATGACAGGGTGAAATAATAAACTACGTCCTGATCTACATAAAACTTGAAATCTTAGCCCTTGTTGACGTTCCTCTTGGTTAGAAAAAAAAAACCGGAAGATTTAGATTGCAAAACTAGGTTATAATATAATGTGCTGACAGTATGGAACGCATCTGGCAAAACAGCCGATCAAATACTCCGTCCATATATCGCATCAGTGGCCAGAGCCTCAGTTACCCGGAGACGAAACCAAAAACTCGGTCGTTTCAGAGAAAAACAGACCAGATTTTAGAAATAAATACATGTGGACTATCGGCCAAGAAATGATTGGCACCATCTAAGGAAGGATTCGCGCAAAATCACTCGTTCCTGAAAATACTTTAGTGGACTCTGGATCACGAAAACAAGTTTCTCGTTCAAGTGTCGCCCTCTGCACGCTATGGACGAGCACATAACGCCTGTGGAAAGTTGAAAGAGGAAAGACCGAGAAACAAAATCTGACAATCCACCGACTCATCCTATAATGACGTAACTAATGACGTAAAAATAAAAATACTGACGTCAAATTAACAAGGACGTAATATTGATGATATAATAACGCACTGGTAAAGTACTGACGTCATGATGTTAATAGTGACGATAGACGACATCACAGAGGTGGCCAACCCTCGGCCCGCCGGCTGTTAATTTGCGACTCGCAATACATTTTATTAGTCCTATTTATTTTAGCACACAAGGGGCGGGAAGTTAGCAGAATGGTAACAACGTTGGACGATTGAGCAGGGTTCGAGACCCGCAGGAGCCCCTAAAGTCGACTCAGCCTTACTCCCTACTAGGGAGTCCCTAGAGGGCGGTGGTAAAATGAGGAGCAGTGGTAAAATGCTGCAAAAAGTCAAACAGGTACGCTACGCGATGCACTAGCCCCCGTATTCGTGGTATTGCACACCTGGTTGAGGGCTTTAACAACGAAGGTCAGCGCCGCCCTATGAGCCCGTGAGGCTCGGGAAGGATTTTGACTTTGAATTTTTGGCTATGCATACGATATTGAGTCACTTTTCTTTCCTGCGCTTAATTTGGTAAAATAGTAAATTACTTCAAACAAACTGCTGTTATACGATAAAACAATACAGAAAAGGAAAATGAAAACATTCGGTCCTTCGCATGTTGATCAAAATTTATTATGACCTCCTTGTAACAAAAGGTTGGCCACCCCTACTTTATCCCTTCAGTTTTCCTGCGAACGGTGAACCTGCTACAAGCAGATGTGAGCCTACAAGCCGTGAGCCCAGTGGATATTCTAGCCACTTAGACATGGCGGGGGGGGGTAAATTTTTTGGGGAGAGAAACATTGGGGAGGTCATACTACTTGCCAAAATGTCAAAATTTGGGGATTTCAAACTTAGAGGGGAAATTCCCCCGCCCCCCAGAGAATGCCTAGAATAGACACTGCTGTGAGCCTATACTATTATAAACAGAGAGTCGACTCACAGCGCTTTCGCTTCCGCGTAGAATCCGGCGAACTCTTCGATGTCCAGCTTTCCGTTACCGTCTCTGTCGAAGCGCGACAGCAGGATTAGGACTCGATCCGGTGGAAAGCGAAACGGATCCGTCTGGAGGATGGCGGCCGCTTCGTCCAGGGTCACGTATCCGTTTCCGTCGCGGTCGTATTCCTTGAATTTCGGAAGAACCTGGATCTTGCTTCAAAAGGATCGTCGCCATCAAAAAAAATCAAACCGACGCAGCATTTAACCCCTTAACTGTGTATTTAACTGTAACTCAGTGTAAAATGGACGGATATATCCAGTATCCCCAGTTAAGGGGTTAAAGACAGCACGACAATTAGGCTACTGCGACTATCCGTCTATTAAAATAGACGGTCTGTGTCTATATCATATACAGTGGCGGTTCCAGGATTTCTTGGTGGGGGTGGGGTGATGACATGAATTCATAGGAAGTTGGTGGGGGATGAAAATAGAAGGGGAAAATCAATAACCTATACCCAAAAAGGCTGACAAAAAGGAATTTTATCCCTAATTTTACTACACTTTTACCGCCAAAAATTGGTTGACAAGCAAAATAAAAAGGTCATCCGCAGTTTTTATCCGTAGTTTTACTAGACTTTTACCCAAACATAGGTTTCACAAGCCAAAAAGGTAAGCCAGGAAGTCCGGTGGGGGGATGCATCCCCACTCATCCCCCCACGTGGAACCGCCACTGATCATATATACATCATGATATCACATTCATCACGGTGCATATCGTGGACTTATCTACGGGCAGCAATAGACAAATTCACTGCACGTGTCGGTCTTATCGCCACTGAAGATTTTTTTAGGAAACTTATGGCAGTGAATGGCCACTGAAACCGAAACTGCCAAAAACTGAAACTAAAACTGAAACTAAAATAGAAGCTGAGAACCTATGACTGCATATCTGCAAAGTGAATGAAGCTGTTTTTTAACGGCGACGAGCTTTTGCCTATAGGTTTATTAAGCACTAGATCTAGGTTTGCCAACCGTCATTTATTTCAAAGGACAGTCCTTTAATGCACCTCTGAGTCCTTGTCCTTTATCGCTTTTATAAAGGACCATGGACCCCATGGTTTGTCCTTTATTTCAAAAATCAAGTCATGAAACCACACATTTCAATTGAAATTTCCTTTTTTGCTTGTCCCCCCCATTTCAGAAGGGAGATGACCTTTTTCGCCTGACATCGTATTTAATCAGAGGAGATGACCTTTTTTTGCTTGTGACCGCACTTCAGAAGGAAGTTGACCCTTTTTTCCCAGCACCGCACCGGGTGTCCTTTATTGCAATTTGTCAAAGTTGGCAACCCTAACTATATCTGCGTTACGATGAATGAAGGTCTGCATGCTGGATGGAAACGGCGATTAGAGATGCAGTATTTTCGACGTACGTTTCTTCCACTTTGTTCTTGAAGAGACCGAATTCCGTGCCGCACAATCTTCCGTCTCCGTTCTTGTCGAATCTCTTGACGAACTGGAGCGCTCTGTCCTCCGGGAAGTGAAGCTCGTTGCACAAAATGGCGACCGCCTCGTTGAAAGATATGAACTGATCGTCTTTACGACTAGAGGACAGTAAAGTATATACAACCGACTGAAAAACGACCCTGAAAGTCTGAAACTAGAACCTAGAAATCTGAAAAACCCGAAACTATAATTATCCTCTGAAAATATGACAACTGAAACTGAAACTAAAACTGAAAGGCAAGACCGAATTTTGCTTTTAGTTTTAGCTTCAGTTTCAGTTGCGTTTCCGTTTCAAAACTCCAAATAGACTACAATAATTTGATTGGAAGAAATTAATGTTTCGAGATTTCTGCTTTTTGAATGTAGACAACAGGGTTGGGCACACATTTTTAAAGGGCGATCTTGCGGGCGGGCCGCATGGAATCCGGTGGCGGGCTGAATGCGGCCAGCGGCCCGCAGTTTGCTCCCCCTTGTATATAGGGGCCAGAGCGTCAATGACACAAATTTTAATCTGCCTTAAGGCATGTTTATTATAGTTATAAATTCTCAACATAACGAATTTTCACATGCACAGAATCGAATCTGATGATCGACTATTTAATCCAACCGATACGTTATTCTGGCGCAATAGTAGTATGCCGACTATTTTGTTCGATGTGTGAGAATTTCTCTTAACGACTAAACACTTTTTTACTCAAGTATTCGACTTTCACTTTCGCAGTCTTATGAATTGAGGGCAATACAAAATCCACTATATATATATATATATATATATATATATATATATATATATATATATATATATATATATATATATATATATATATATACGGTATTTATAAGAACTTTTTTGCGTTGCGTTAGTCGTTGAATTTCGCTAAAACATTGATTAATACGGCATGCAATTACTATGAATGTTAGTTTACTACTACACTACAATCTACACTCGGTTGTCTATAGTAGGCCTAAGCAGTGGTTAAATTACTTCTCCAGAGGTGCCGGATCTCCTTATTTTTTCTCCGGCAACAAAAATTTCTTCACAACTTTTTTATTAATTTTAAACGAACATTTTTATTGTACAGTTCACGTTTTCTTTTTCTTTCCTGTGCATGCAAAGTGCTAAAGGAAACAATAAAATATCACAGCAAATAAAAGTACGTTCCGGATCTGATGCCAGCCGTGCCGGATCTCTTGCCAGACGTCCGGATCGGAGATCCGGCAAGATCCGGCTCAATTTAACTCCTGGGCCTAAGATAGATTTTACCTATAATTTTGATGTTAATAAATAAGCAACTGCTAGCATAACAGATTTCTAATGATGATATTTTTAGGCACAGTCCTACGTTTTTGACGCCATTCCTATCTCCTTCTGTCGTCGAATGATTCGAAAGGTGAATGCGTTGTTGCGGATATAATCTGTCGCTCTCTCTTTCTCTCTGCGGACGAAATGTCAGTGTTTTGTTGGTTGATCGAACGTCACTTCCGCTGCTCTGCTGCTGCTGCTGCTGTCCGCGACCGGAGATCACTGCGTGCGGTCAGGTGATCGGTCAATCCTGTCATTCAGTCAGTCGGTCACTCTGTCAGGCAGTTCGCTGCCACAGAAAACACGAGACGCACAGAGAGAGAGAGAGAGAGAGAGAGAGAGAGAGAGAGAGAGAGAGACTCAGAGAGAGAGAGAGAGAGACTCAGAAAGAGAGAGAGAGAGAGAGAGAGAGAGAGACAGAGAGAGAGAGAGACAGAGAGAGACAGAAACTAAGAAAGAGAAGGAGAAGGAGAGAGGGAGACTCAGAGAGAGAGAGAGAGAGAGAGAGAGAGAGAGAGAGAGAGCAAAATCGAAAAATCGAAGAAAAGGGATTATATATATATAAGCAAAATCGAAGAGAAAAGGGATTATATATATATATATATATATATATATATATATATATTTTAGTATATAATTTGCATATTGAAGAGACAGACAGACAGACGGATTGACGGACGGATGGATGGATAGAGAGGAAAGGAGAGAGAGACATTGATGAGGGAAATGCGAGGGAGGAGATGAAACGACTGAATCATAATCGGGGGAGGAATATTTTCGTCAATTTCTGGAAGTCGTCGACCGATGGACTCTGATCGGAGGACGGCAAACATCAAGTGGTGATTGATCAATCGACCGAGCGACGACCGTCAAATCTTCTTACTTACCGATCGATATGGCAAACGCTTCAGCCCCCCCCCCCCCCACTTCCCCAGCCCCCCCCGCCCACTGTCGTGCGACGATAAACATTTTCGGATTAGTCGGAGACGGCACCTGAGTGTTTTCCAGCGTTTCGGCGCATCTGTCTCGTGGCTTTTTGACAAAACCCTGCTTAGGAGCCGCTAATCTGTTAGTGCGCGGTGCAATAATTGTTTTACAGAGCTATACAGTTCGAATTCTAAAACGTGTTTTTACAAATGGTAATAGTGCATGGGGATAGACTTACACTTGTTTTGACATTCTACAACACATGACGCTTCAAAAGTAATTATTATTAACCAACAATGCGTATTAACGCAAACGCGAAATCGACCACCAAACTTGAATTATTACAAATATTGCCAGTGGCGGCTCCACCGGGGCGCCAGGGGGTCCGTGACCCCCCTATTGAGTGCCTGCCCTCCAGTGCCCCCCAGTTGGGACCCTATACTTAATGCTAGATACATTAAACAACAAATGGTTGTCCCATGATTAGAAGTTGCCACCCCAACGGCTCCTCGCTTGCCAAATCCTAGGGCCGCCACTGAATATTGCCAAGTAGGCCTACTGTTGAAAGTAACCATCGATTTGTGCCTCTGCCCTTGTTGGCTCAGAGTAAATTTCGCCTGCTGTTTAAAACGCATCGTTTGCTCTTTCTGTGATTACCGTTCGTGCCAATATAATATATACAATTAACCCCTAAAAAGTAGCATGATTATTCTCTGATCCAATCAAGTCCACGTTATATTCAACGATTTTCGCACTCTTTTTGATGATCGCCGTCTGTGCGAATTCAGTGACGTTAAGCCTGGTTCATTTCCAATTGGATTACTCTGCAGCCGGCTGTCTTTCGATGAGGTAAACTGTGTTTGATAGGTATTGATCTCACAACCACCCCCACCCACCAATCGTAGACGCCAATCATGTCTCGTTGCTTTCGTCAGCTTGTTCTCTTTATTCGCTTCTTTCATCATCAGATTCTTCTCTCTTCGACCGGCAACAACGCAACGGTAAACTTCCCGAAATGCAAGATCAGTTTCGGAAAATGCGAAATTCCATCCATCCATGCGATATCAACATTAATAATGTTGTATATATTATAAGCATGTGGCATTGGCAACTGCTTACTGACTCCCAGGGTTTAATCTAGGCCGTTTCCAGAGGAATTGCCCTTCCCCCGGACATTTTGACATACTACATCAGCTAACAGCAGCCCCTAGCTGACTTTCCCCGGCCTTGTCAGTTCCCCCCGGAGTCCAGAGTCCAGAATCTAGATTAAACACTGCAGACCCCCGCCCACCCACACCCCACACTCCATTGGCCCACATAGCAAGGGGGCAGTGTCTTGCTATCTTTAACTTATTTGGGTAACGTATTTGGTATAATGAAGCAAATACGACTTCTTTTCCCACTGATTTGACTCTCAATTACCACTCTATATGTACTGGTAATGCTCTTAGTTAGGCGATTAATTATATTATCTATGCTACATGTATCAGTCCAGCAGTATCGTTAGCTAGCGTTTTACGAAACCAAACACAGAAGTCTTGGTGGCGTTTCGATGATATAATTAATTATCAATCCAATAAATGGTCTTAGATGATTGAGAAAATACGTGCCACTTGGTCAGTCAGTGTTGCCATCTTGCCCGAACACAACTGGCTCTGTTCCACTCGGCTTGATGCAGTTCTGATGGCCAATAGGCCTATACAGTATAATTCTCCAGAAAACATCCAACTTCTCACGAAAACCGGGCTTGTTGGCAAGACGTTCGATTTCTGGCAGAGTTTTGACATTAAATTCTATATTCGAATTATCACAATGACGCTGAATTTGGAGAAAAGTGCGAGAGATGAACGGCATGCGCAGGAAGAAGGAAAGCCTAGAGGAGAAAATTTATTATAAGTAAAGGGAAGACAAGAATTACAAGCGCTGTATAGGTTTGAGTGCGATTAATACTAGAGTCATGGAGCTATGAAATCACTCGATTTGTATGAAACCGTGCTCAGAATTTTGAATCTTTTGCAGAAGTTTGAAATGGTTTGTGATAATATCCGTAACGTTGTCGTTACACCACCTATTACACATAGATAAATTTTCATTAGGGACCATCCATAAATGACGTAACGCGATTTTGGCAGGTTTTTGCCCCTTCGTAACACGTCGTCACAAAAGTCAGACTTCCCTAAAATATGACGTAACAACGCGTTAACCCCGTCTTCTCGTCTTTCGAAAAATCTTGACAAGAAAAAGGTCATCCTCATCTTTCCCCCTTGTGCATTTTTCTTTTTTCCTTTCGAAATATGGTGACAAGCAAAAAAGTGAAAAAGTTGCCGCCTTAAAAATTCAGTATTGTGACGTCATATTTCCGAAACCTCCCCGTCGTCACACATCGTCACAAATGTTTGAACACCCCTAAGTGCGTTAAATGGATTGAACCCCTAATGGTAGTAGTAGACGTTACGTCATTTGTGGATGGTCCCTTAAGTAGTAGGTAGTGGTAGTGGTAGTAGTGGTGGTAGTGGTAGCAGGTAGCAGCAGTAGTAGTAGTAGTAGTGGAGTGGTGGTGGTAGTAGTAGTGGTAGTAGTAGTAGTAGTAGTAGTGGTGGTGGTAGTAGTGGTGGTAGTAGTAGTAGTAGTAGTAGTAGGTAGTAGTAGTAGTAGTAGTAGTAGTAGTAGTAGTAGTAGTAGTAGTAGTAATTATAATAATAATAAGGTTAAAGTGGTTCAATAGGGTCTGCCCCGTGTGAATCGTGAACGATTTCTTTTGAATAATACGAAACGGGTGTTAGACTATCTCGTGAAACTAATACATGACAAATAGTGTAAAATTAAAGTTGTACGTAGGCGTAGCGTTAGGAAAAAAGCAGTGCTCTTTTTTATTTTAGCCTCTCAATCTGTGCGTGAAAATAGGCTGTTCGCACTCTGTGAACTCCGTTTTGATGTCATGGCAACGAAGCCGGTTCCGTAAGCGACGATTGCAGCATCATCACGTTTCTTGTTAAGCCACTTCCTGACGAAGAACAAAGAAAAGCAAGTCTCGGCACACAGAGACGCCTCTACGCATCCGATAAATTCAGTCTTTCTTCTTCTTCTTCTTCTTCTTCTTCTTCTTCTTCTTCTTTTCTTCTTCTTCTTCTTCTTCTTCTTCTTCTTCTTCTTCTTCTTCTTCTTCTTCTTCTTCTTCTTCTCTTTCTTCTTCTTCTTCTTCCTCATCGTCTTCTTAGACTTCTTCTTCTCTTTCTTCTTCTTCTTCTTCTTCTTCTTCTTCTTCATCTTCCTCTTCTTCCCTTCCCCTTCCTCTTCCTCTTCTTCTTTGCTCTTTTTCTTTCTCTTCTTCCTACTTCACTTATTCCTCTTCTTCTCCTTCTTTCCCTTTTCCCATTCTTTCCCTTCCTCTCTTTCCCCTTCTTCGCTTCTTCCCCTTCTTTCCCTCTTCTTCCGTCTTCTTCTTCCTCCTTTTCTTCTTCTTCTTCCCTTCTTCTTCTTCATCCTCTTCTCAGCTCAGTTCTTACCCTGGGCCACTTTATTTCTACTCTCCGGGACATCACTCCGAGTGGCTCTTCATTGATTTCGACGCATGACTCGTTCCTTCTACTCTCACCTTCTCAGTCCGTGACGCTTTCAAAATCTCGGTTCCTGATCGATGACGTCATTACCATACCCAATTAGGGGCAGCACCTGTCTAGAAGAGCGTCTTTACAGAGAGCACCGACTGCCCTCCAGGCCACCTGAGCTCCACTCGCATATTTACCCAGATTTTGATCGGAATCTCATTTATCTAAAAACGATTTTGTCTTTTCAACGATTACTTAGCATTTCTACTCGATTAATTTTGTATGTTCGTCAACAATCTTATAATTATAATTAGAAGCTTCCGTGAATTTCTTCTTTGGAGATAATTATATTAATTGGGAGTTCGAGTTAATTCTACTCTTCGAGCCTATGGATTGAACATGGATTGAAAATGTAAATGAATGGATTGTAAATGTAAAGATAAAATGCAAAGGTAGTGTCCCATACTCTATTTGGAGCTTGGGTCCAGCGTTGATTTCCGGTTTCTCAGACAAGAAGCAGCGACGCAGGTGACTTACGCCACAATATAGAATAGTTTGCTGTTGCTTTCTCTAAACCCGCGTTTTACCTTCGCAGCTTAATGCCGATTTTCATTTACCATCGCGTTCTTGCGAGTGAAGGCTGAATCAACCTAAGTTCTGCCCTAGACTGTTACCAATCTGCTGTCTTCCCGCCACATTTACACTGTAGTAGGCTGAAAGAATTAGGCCTACAGATAGAAGACAATGCATTAATATTAAAACAACGTAGCTTCAGAGGCGTACGGAGGGTATGCGGCGCCCGGGGACAAAGTGCACCGTTGGCGCCCCTAACATTGCTGACGAGCAAAAAAGGTCATCACGCGTGTTTCTTCTTCTTTATTGTGCGTTTCACTTACCCAAATAACAGATGTTGGCGCCCCACACCTCGGCGCCCGGGGACATATGCCCCCCCCCGCCCACTCGGTCCGCCTCTGCGTAGCTTCAATGCAATCATTCGACCCAGGTGTATGTCATATACATTACCACGATACGGATCAACATCGACGTAAAATTATCTGTAAAAAATAATTAAGAAATCGCTTGCACCAAAACAGATGTTTATTTTCGAACGTATTTCACGTGTTTACGTTCACGAATAATACTGAAACGTTCACACAGGTTAAACGTTACAAATTTGCAGTAGAAGGTGTCGAAAATTTCGAATCTACACGTAGATCTGAATACAAAGAAATGCAGAGAACAGATTACACCAAACAAACTTACACTGCAGTAAAGAATTCTTAAAGAAAAAAAGAACGAACGAATAGGAAACGAAAACCTTAAACTACATACAAAATCAAGTGCTCACACACAAACACACACACACACAGAAAAACAAAATGTCCAAAGAGAAATGATGAAAAATAAATATAAAATCATCAAGGCGAAAACGAAATTCGTATATAACTCATGCGTGTTTCATCAGAAAGTCACTCTTAATCAACTGAACTGCCAATGCAATCTCTCATCTAGCAGTGCCTTCATCCTATTGGATGTTTAAAACACAGCCGTCATGTGCTCACGTGACAAACTCCGAAGCTCCCATTGGCTATTACGTTGACTTCCAAGAGCAATATAATTGAATTTAAGGAGATAGAAACTGGATGGTATTATTAATACTTTGTCCATTCACTTGTACTTCACTAGTTTATAAGTGGATTAGCCTACTATTAATTCTGTAACTATTAGCTGCTGAAGTTACTGGTTAAGAGTTTGCCGTAGGAATAGAGAATGGAGTTCAAGAAATGGTCACGTGATGATTTCCATGGCAGTTCGATAGTTAACACGCGACCTTTAACCTCACCCGCCCTGAAATACGTAACAAAATTATTTCAGGTACCTGAGCAAGACTTGCTAACAATTCAGAATAAAAACAAAATTATCATTATTTTCCAATAAATATTCTGTACAAGGCCAAATTTACAACATTTAATAAATAATTAATTATCAGAAATTCAGCGTAGATGATAACATTCGGAATATCCTTTTACGAAGCATTGTCGTCGTCGTCGTCATCGTCATCATCATCATCATCATCGTTTTTCTCATTCAGCAAATGAGATTACGTGTTGTCACGGTTTAGGCCAAAGATTTTATCCATTGTAACGCAACGCGGAAGAACTGCCATATTTGGCGAACATTCGAATATCATTTCTTCGCAAAGCAAGTCTCAATTATATTTATTTAACGGGAATATTTTAAGAATCGTTTCTAACTGAGCTTCATGGAATGCTCACGTTTTACCAAATACGATCTTGCAAATAAAAAGGTTTCCAAAGACACACTCCTTCAAACTTGCAAATAGACCTAGGCCTTTCTCGAATTCCAAGCAACTATAAATCTTAATCATCTGTCATCTAAACACCAGCTTCATTCAGTTTACCAGCTGAAGAGTTCTTTTTATTAAAAATTACAAGCAATGACAAAATGAAACCTGAGAAACTCTGGCCGAGGATCGTCTTGATTTCGTTGCAGATTTTGGTTTTTGAACAGTTTCGCTCTTTCGCTGTCGTTTGATGGTGCTGCTGCTGCTGCTGCTCGCCTGACATCAACATTCAACATCAAGTCTTTTATGTATTTCGAACGTTTCTTTGGTTGATATTCGACTTACGTGCCGACTTAAAAATGTCTCCAACACGCAATTCAGTGAGATAAACGAAATCGTTTTTATTCGCTAGACGTCGAGATGGTTTCGTCGATGTTCGCCAGGTGGCGATCTCTAGCAGCATAATATTTCATGGATGACAAAGAAGCAAGAAAAAGGTAGTTAGCTGAACATACCTTGCGTTTCGAACCCTGACCGAGTGCCGAAGTGGAGGCCCTTCTAGGACTTGAGCGCGCAGTCTTGGATTGGGATTTCGCCGGAGCCGTCGACGTGGACTTGGATTTCGCCCGAACAGTCGCACCTGAATTCGAGGAGGATCTGTAAGCAGACAACGTTGTTTTCAGTAGATCGATTGAATTGTTAGTAAACTATAGAATTTCGTGTGGACATACACGTCGTATCTTCTTCGCCAAAACTCGATGGGTCACGTGGGTCAATTTTTAATAGGTCAATGGGTTATTGGTCAATGGGTCAATGGGCCTGGTAACAGTAATAGGCCTAACGAAACTGAAGTCTAAAGTTTAATATTGTTCTTTCGCTAGAATGCTTACTTACTTTTGGAAGAAAAATTTGCGTAAATAATATTTATCTAAAGTTCCATAATTTCGAGGATTTTTTATAGCGCCATTAATATTAATTAATGGACACTCAACGCTAACGTTTTCAAAGGTGTTAATATCGATTATTAGAAACTGCACATAATCCGATCCCTTAAGCGAAATATGCGTTCTGTAAACAGTGGTAACGCCAGAAGTAAGGTGAGATTAATTACCCCCTCCCCCCAATATAAAGTCGGACAGAGATTAGAAATAGCAGACATACAACTTGAAAAGCAGAAATTTTAAAAAACGGGTTATGGACCTAAGCAATAATTATAGGCCTACAAGCACTATCCATCGCTCGTCTTAAGTAAAACAAACGGACTTGTTTTAAGTCTGTGGTTTACGCATTTGTACCGGATCCACATCTCCCAGCTACTGCCTAGTGTAATAGGAGTATATATCAGGAGAAACAAACCCAGCGGCTTCCAGATGTTTCTCCAACATGGAAATGACTGCTTTTAGATCGACGCTATTGGGCAGAAAAAGGCTTTCGCCGACCTAGACAACAGATTTTACATACCAGAAATGATTATATTAGCTTTCAATGCCTTTCATAACGCAAACGCAATTTCGAGGATTTTTTTACAGCGCCTTTAATATTAATTAAAATGGACACTCAACGCTAACGTTTTCAAAGGTGTTAATATCGATGATTAGAAACTGAAACTACATGTAGAGAGTGGGGTCTCAGACTCGAAATCGAGAGATCCAAGGAGCAAAATATGACTCGTCTTCATGACCATCCGTTTGCATCGAAAATATAGCATTTACCCAGTGAAAAGTTTCTCTGAACTGCATCGACTGACAGTGGCGTAGCCAGGGTTCCGGAATGGGCGGCGGAGGGGAGGCACAATCGACATTTTCGAGTAAAAAAGACTAGGTCTAAACGCCAAAAAGCGTCGTCACGGAGTTCTTGGTACACCTATTCTGTTCCAGTCATCCTACCTACTAGCCCACTCCCACTCCCACCCCACCCCTCCCCAAACATTTCTCAACGGTTTTGAATAATTCCAGAACAGGAGGCCTGCCCACTCACCCACCCACCCACCCCCGCCGTGGTTACGTCAATGTTGGCTGAAATCGATTTCCAAAATGCATCGCGATCTCGACGATCTTTACATCGGATACAGATGTAGGCTGGGCGGGGATCGCTTCCCGTCGAAAACGGTTTCGGCTTCTACGGTTTCAACAGCGAGAATTGGCCTCTACGATAATGATGCCAGACGTCAAAAGGTAGGGCCTACCTCTATCCACCCAGAAGCATCGAGCAACTCTCTTCCTGCCTTCCATCTCCAGACATTCTGGCGAAACGTGTCGTCGTCCTTCACCACTCGGCGCTTGTTGGAGTCTTTCTTCGTCAACGACATAACGCGTCTATACACCGTGCAACAGTCAACACTAATGCTCTGAAACGCGCCTATGTAAGTAAAAGTAAAATCTAGTAAATTTACATAGCGTCGATATATAGCGCTCAAGAACTGGTAGTTTGGTAAGTTTTATACCTCCGCATGATAGTTATAGAATATAGAGGGAAGAGCTGTTTATAATAACTATAATCACCACAGGCTAGCTTCTACCCAAAACCTATAAAGACAATATTAACCGGCACTATACATTTTGAGATGTTCAATTTTTGCAGGAATCTTTAGGATGATTGATTCACAGCTTAGTTATTTTGTCGCCGACAGATGTCGTCGACAGAGCGTCGCCGATAAACTGTCACCTGGGGACCTTCGGTGCCATCATAGCGCCTGGGGTATCAGCCGATGGCTCACACAAAAGAAGTTTTGTGATTGATTGCCTGGGTGTGTGCCCCTCCTGGGGTAGAACGGCCTTTTCTGCCCGGCCAAGATTTGACCCCTCTCTCTCCCCGAAACTCATGATTTGACAGCCCAGCTTGCAAACCATCGCGCCATCTTAAGAACTGGTATCGAAACTATGGTAACAGTCTGTTCCCAGAATTTAACCTGTAGGTGGTAACCAGATATCCGATGACAGTTTGAAATGTTGTCTGCGACCGGCATTCTTGTGCCAACGATCGAAGGCTTTTTCGAACATCCTGATAAAAGATAATAATAATGATAATAATAGTAATAATAATAATAATAATAATAATAATAATGTGATTTTAAGTGGTTTAGGAGGCTAAGTAAGCCTGTGTGATAAACTCAAGAGATGTTGTATTTACAAATGTCCCGTTTATGCACAACATTGCGCACAATTAAGACACATTTTATACAGTGCACAGGATGTCAAACTGTACACGTTGTACAAAAGTGTACAAAATAAAACAGGAACAAGCATACGTGTGATTAATATTCCGTTAGATACTCGCACACAGTAATTTTGAATATTATTGATGCGTGACATCCTCTCGGTGAATCTGTGGTCCAGTAAAAGAGAATCTAGACAAATGAATCTTTATACTGTACTAGAAAGAGGCTCGCTCCGCTCGCGCTCGCTTCGCTCGCAGTGCAGGATAATACTAATCCAATACCTATACCTAATACCCAATCATTGAATTCATGCTGAACAACATTTCAATGATCGCCACCTAAAAGTGTACAAAATAAAAAATCACGCAACTGTGGCCATTTGTGACGCTGTACACGTATTTTTGTGTACGCTCAAATGTACGTAAAAATTGCTGCGAACAATTGTTACCAATAGCAACGTCGTCGCACGCCCAGCCCTCTGATGCTGCACTGACTCGACTAAACCGGTTTCTACGAACAATTGTTACCAATAGCAACGTCGTCTTCGAACATCGTCCACCAACAATCGCGACAAATGAACTAAACGGTCTAAACCGTCTACTGTATCAACGCTCGCCCACCAACGCATCGCGACGTAAGAACTAAACGGTCTAAACCGTCAATAGTCAACCAATCAGAACGCTTGAAGGTAACAGACATACAGATAACGATTTTAATATGATAGATAATGTACAGGATCTGAAAATGACACTAAACATTCAGCATTTATTTATTGAAAATCTTTCACGCGTCTGCATTGTTATTGTGGCGATAGACTTAAAGACGTCGTTTTGCGATGTTCGATGGAATAGTTGTCTAAAAGTCCCCAATAGTGTTAAATTTAGCGTGTTTTGGAAAATTAAGAGTGAAAATTCGATTTTAAAAACCCATCTAATAAGCTCCATCCATCCATAGTTTTCGAGCGCATAGCAATGTTTCCTAAACCGCTCAAACGACGCCATCTTCATCCAGGATTATCGAGACAAAGACCTAACCGGTAAATTTAAACCTAAGATGACAATGAAAACTGGATTCGCATTAATTTATCAATGCGCGCAATACAGTGGCGTAGCCAAAGGGGGAGCTTGGGGCTAAACACCCCTTGGCTGCCGACGGAAATATTTTTTCCATGTTTTTCCATGCATTTTTCATTTTTGGACGCGAGTTTGGGGTAAACCCCTTGGTTGGTTACCAATCGAAAAAATTTCTAAGCGCTATAGAAAATAGAGAAAAACTATAAAGAATACGAAGGTGACGCCCTTTTTTGCTGGTCAGCTCCTAAGAAAGAAAAAAATAAGAACATTTTTGCAAAGTTTGGTCACGATCGAATCCAACCCCCCTCCACCCCACTACCGGAAATCCTGGCTACGCCACTGGCGCAAGAAGATATTATCTCAGAACCTCGATTCTAGCTCCCAATTCGACTTCCATCTCAAGCAGAAGAAACGCTCAAAGGTCGATACAAAGACTTCGACGACGACGACGACGACGACAACGAAATGTCAGGAACGACCGAAGTACAGCACCACGCACGTCGTCGTCGTTCTATACAACAATCCTCGTCCACGCAACGGCACAGATGGTACTACATCGTTCGGGTAATTTCATTAGCTAAATCTCGGCGAATGGTCGGCAGACAGCAATGAATGTCCTCCCCGGCATTTACTGTTGAGTCTCTGCGTATATCGCCCTACTTTTGGTCCCATTATACGGAGACGTACAGATGGACGGGCAGAGACGTTCTTCGGAACTAGGCAATATACTGTTTGTGCAATCACCGTATATATAGGCATGCGTGTACATTTCGCGCGTACACGCGTAGGCCTATATTAAAAGCTCGTAGGCTACACTGCTTAACCCCTTAACTGGGGATCCCGGATATATCCGTCCATTTTTTATTGAGTTACGGTTAAATACACGGTTAAGGGGTTAATCATCTTTATAATAATTATGTTCTGAAGGTGGAATTGTGCCTATAGCAGCGTGATTCCAATATAGTAAACTACAGTGTAGTCACAAAAACATTTGAATGGCCTTCAAAAACAATTGGTAGACTTTATCAAATCAAATCGAATCCTTTATTTTTCACAACTCAATAGGCCTAAGCATGACACAAGAGCATGTAACAAAGTCAAAAGAACAAAATAAAGTTAATTATACATCAGTAATTAATTGATAAGTTATTAATTACTGAAATAACATAAAGAATATTATTTGCTTCGTTTTGCTTAAATTAATTAAATATTTAATCGTCTGAAAACAAACTCATTTAGAGGCAAAAAGTAAACCTCGAAATATCGTAAATGCAAGATAATTGTATAGCTACATGCCGACTCGTCTATCAGTGGCGGTTTCCAGGATTTCTTGGTGGGTGAAATGAATTCATAGGAAGTTGGTGGGGGATGAATAAAGAAGGAAAACAATAAACTTTTTTGAAAAAGGCTGACAAAGAAAATTTTCCCCCTAATTTTACTACACTTTTACCACAAAAAATAGGCTGACAGGCAAAAATCCGCAGTTTTCCCCGTAGTTTTACTAGAAGTTTACCCCCCCCCCCCCCAATAAAAAATAGATTTTTTATAAGTGAGAAAAAAGTCCGGTGGGGGATGCATCCACATTCATCCGCCACGTGGAACCACCACTGTCGCTTATCCCTGTTTCTTAAAGTTTCTTCTTTGGCAAATAATTAATTAGGTTTGATTTGACAGTAAGTTTAATCATCTGTTTCAGTTGACGACTCATATTATAGAGATCGGTCGGTGTTCCCTGGTCGATAAATAATTAAGTGTCATGAATTCGTCGGTGTTTCACTGATCTTAAGATTAATTATTTACAATTATTATTTCTATATTTATTATTTTCTCCCGTGCTCCTCCGCCGTTGCTTTTAGCTCTGCGGTTCTCAACGCATGGCAGACTAGGCGGATGATCCGGGGAACTGGTTGTCTCTGTTTGGGAAATGTTTTTCGGCGAATGCATTCGACATAAAACCGTCACAGTCGTAGCCTAATGGCGTTCCGTCTGTTGTGAGACCAACCAAACGCCGATGCCGTGCGGAAACTGTTTTTTTTCGCGAAAGAAGTCATTCCATGCGTTGTCAAGCCGCGTCCGAGAGTCAATTAAATACGCGGGAGAATTTGGACAACAAAAGAATTGAACAACGGCTGCTGCTGCTGCTCCTGCTTCACTCCAGGATGCGGAGAGCTATACCAAGATGTCCAGGAAAGGTGGGGGTGGGGAAACAGAGCGCTTTAGGGGCGCTGAAGATAAACGGACGGTGCCACCAGCTGTGGCGGCTGTATTCTTTCCAACGGAATAATCCGTCGTTTTACAGTAGATGGAATTGCGCGAAAAGCACAATGACCAGACAATACAATGGCTTCCTGTGAAACGTCTTTCCTTCACAGCCGACGCTGTTTTCCACGCGTGAATAGAAGAATTTCCAATATCTCCTTTTTGCCAAAACAGAAATTTAACTCGATTTATTCAGTTTACGAGCCATAAAAACTGCATTTCAAAGGCCAATTTTTTTCTAATAATCTTACGCGGTATAGGCCTAATCGACGGTTTGTCTACAGCCACTTTCACCAGCTCGAGAAAAGTACGTTCGACAATCTATAGAGGATATATTCAGGGTGCGATTTGTGACCTGGAGCAGTGGGGGGATATGTCGAGCTTGGAGGGGATGTAGTTGTTGGGGAAGTGTAGCAGTGGGGATGTAATGGTGGGGGATGTAGCAGTAGGGGGGCTGTTGGGCAGTGGGGAGAAAATCCCCCTTCCCCTACAAATCGCGCCCTGAATATATTTCCAAGTTTATAATCTGAAATTCCGACGTTAATGAATCAATCTTGAGTACAGCGGGCTAAAATTTAATTCTGGCGCAAAATTGTATTTAAAAACATACACACACGCATATTCACCCACCCGCATATCTATCATTTGCGAAGCCACGGGGAAGGGGAGGGCTAAAGGGGCCCAGTCCCCTTTACGGATTGGAATCGGTCAAGAGATTCGCTCAAAACCGTTGAGTAATTGGTGGGTGATTAGGTCAACTTAGGTAGGTCTAGTATATGAGACTGAGGTTATGATGCAAGAAGGCAAGAACGTTGGAAGTGGCAAAGAATTGGACGTTTTTTTCTCGTCAAGGTTTTTGCTCTTTTCTCAAAAAAATGTCGATGGGCTCCCTATTCCGAAACCCTGGCTACGCATATATATATATATATATATATATATATATATATATATATATATATATATATATATATATATATATATAGAGAGAGAGAGAGAGAGAGAGAGAGAGAGAGAGAGAGAGAGAGAGAGAGAGAGAGAGAGTCAAGTAACGCATCGTAGGGGACGACGTATATAGTCAAATGCGCACTTAGGAAGTCTGTGTTGAAGAAAGGCTTTTCGCATCAATTTACTTTTCGAGGAGCACGAGATGAAATCGGGGATATTCGACCAAGCGCAGCATGTCACGCATAATTATCGTTATTGTTGCGAACGACTTTTCTTCGTGACTGCGAAAGCAGAGCTTAGAAGTAGGGAGGGAGGGAGGAGGAGGAGGAGGGGGGGCAGCGAAAGTCAAAAGGCTCTTACTGTATGTGTCATTCAGGGAAAATCACGCAAATTAGGCCCCCAAGACACATCTGAGTAGTAATTATCATCGTTACGAACATCATAGAAATTTAACGACACGAATTCTTCGTATACATTAGGAAATGGGCAATGTGATAAAAATATTTCTCTATTTCGACGATACTGGAATTAGGTTTTTTCCTTCGAGTATTTCTTCAAATGCACAGTTTTTTAAGCAATACTGTATCTTTATGTTCTGTTTCTTTACGTAAAGTTCCGATCGTTTGATTTGGGAGCTTCTTCGGTGCTTCGGAATGACGCGTCGACCAATGATTTGATATTATCAGTCGATTGTCCATGCCCAGTGATAATTATTCGCTTACCGATAATTAATCGAATTAGGGCCTGGAGTAATATTAGTCAAAGTATCTCTCAGCGCTTCTAGATCAGCCACCACATTTTTGGTGACGTTTTTCAAATCGCTTATATGAAACAATTCTCGACTGTTGCTGCTCCTCTCGTTCTGTCTCTGTCTCTGTCTGTCCGTCTGTCCGTCTGTCCGTCTCTCCGCCTCTGTCTCGGTCTTCTTTTGACTTAGAAACGCATAAGCGTGAAGAGACGGATTGGATGCTATTGTGCTCGCCGCCGCCGCCGCCGCCGACCCCGCAATGTCCAACCGGAACCCTTAACGCTGTCACCTCACAGTTCCGGAATAGTGATTAATGCTATTCGTGCGTCCCCTCGAGGCGAGCGATACCCCTGCGACCGACCGACCGACCGACCGACCGCCGTCTCTGGCGCCTCTGCCGACGGCCGCTTTCGAGCAGCTCATAGACGGCGGAGAAGCAGCCCTGACCGCGAGACCAGCCAGAGCCGAACTATGTATAAAATATAGCTGGCTCTGGACCAGCGCAATAGCACTGCAGCGAAACGGCGTATTGATCGATACGGAATTTCCAGGCGCGCGCCAACCGCACTGCCGACCGCCTGGTCGCCGCGGCATTTATAGGGCGGAAAAAACCCGCCATGACGTCGCCTCGCTCGGCCTCAACTGGCAGCTCTACGCGTAGACGTTAAGTGCCGACATCGTCAGTTCGCGCGATAATGAACAGCAAAAGATCGTGTGTTCACGGTGGTAAATAAGAAACAATAGTAGCAAAAACGGAGGAAGGAGTCGAGGGGTTCTGACCGAGTGGTAGCAACGCCGCTGTAGGACTGCGCCTGCCTGCCTGCCTGCCTGCCTGCCACGAGTGCAAATTGCGCAGCGTAGAAGCCGAGACCGCTACAGGTGAATAAATTAACTGCACGAAGCTTGCTGCAGCCTATACCTAGCGTGATGATGATGATGATGATGATGATGATGAGATGAACGTGAGACTCGTGCAACAATAATTTTGATACGAAAATCGGTAACGACGAGAGTTACACGTCCAGTATCTAGTAGGCATTTGGAGCAGGTGAGACCATCCAGCGTTAGCTGCTTTTGCGACACCCTGAAATAAAAGCGGCAAGTTGAGGTTGTTTGGTTCTAGGAAAGGAGGTATGCCTGCGTAGGCCTACCATCTGAGACTATTATTGGCACGCTCAGGCGTCCAGTAATAATTGCCTATATAGTATATACGCTTCTTGCCCTGCGAGAAATTAAGGCGAACTCGTCTATCCGGTAGGCATGGGCTTCATAAACAATGCCACGAATACAAAGTCACGCAACTAAAATAGGTTCAAGTTAGATGGAAGCCATTGTTGGCTGGATTCTTCGCCGAATTTCCTGTTTTGACTCCAAACTTCATATCTGCACGTGTTAAGACGCTGTCGTGACGTGTTAAGACGCTGTCCTGTTAAGACGTGTTAAGACGTGTTAAGACGTGTTAAGACGCTGTCCTGTTAAGACGTGTTAAGACGTGTTAAGACGCTGTCCTGTTAGCTAAAATGGAGAGAAAGCGAACGCCAGAGGAAGATATCGCAACTTTATTAGATAATGCTACCGAAACACCGTTATCTGATGAACTTTCCGACAGCGATACGGAAGCGAATTTCTCTTCGGACAGTACTGACATCGACAGCGAGAGTGGTGACAGTTACGATGAATTGGACGATGTTAAAGACGATCAAGTTTGGTGCCGTATTGCTCCCGACGACTGTGGATTACCTCGTCCTCGTTTTCCCTTCAAAGGCAACAGCGGTCTACAGGTTACCGTTGAACACGACCCTCTCCAATATCTCAAGCTATTTTTTGATACCAGAGTCATCGAAATGATTGTCACGGAGACTAATCGATATGCCTGTCAGTGCCAGAAGGGACGCTCTCAACCATTTTCACGCTCCAGACGGTGGGAACCAGTAACCGATGACGACATCTGGGTATTCCTGGCTCTCCTGATTTTGCAGGGAATTGTCGGGAAGCCAGTACAGAAATGGTACTGGTCGACCAATAGGTTGCTGGAAACTCCGATCTTCGGAACAATAATGACGGAATGCAGGTTTTCGCTGATAATGAAATATCTGCATTTCGCCGACAACGACCAGTACGACGAAGCAGTACACCCGGCACCGAAACTGAAGAAAATCTGGGACGTGTTCCAGGTCATAAACAACAATTTTCAGCGGGTTTATATACCTGATCGCGATATTTGCGTTGACGAAAGTCTCATGGCGTACAAAGGGAGGCTTTCGTGGCTGCAATACATCGCTTCAAAGAGAGCCCGATTTGGATTGAAATTTTTCATGCTTTGCGAGTCCAAGTCGGGATATATCTGGAACTCGATTCTTTATACAGGAAAGGGAACGAAATGGAATGATAAATATCTTGGATATGGCATGGCAACAGCGTCAGTCCTGTCGCTCGTCGATCCTCTTCTCGACCAGGGCTACTGCATCACACTGGACAATTTCTACACGTCTCCTGAACTTTTCGATATCCTAGTCAAGCGATCGACCGATGCCTACGGGACTGTTCGGAAAACCCGTCGAGGAATGCCCGTAGGATTTAAAGGCGAACGTCTCCAGCGCGGCGCTCTTGCAGCATGGCAGAGAGGGAAAACCATTGCGCTGAAATGGAGGGACAAAAAGGACGTTGCTCTGCTGAGCACCATACACGATGCATCCTTTGTAAAAGTGCAGAATAAGTGCAAGAAGATCACTTCGAAACCGATCGCCGTAGTCGACTACAACTGCACTATGGGAGGCGTCGACAGAGCCGACCAGGCGACGACGTTCTATCCGGTCGTACGAAAGCAACAGAAGAACTACAATAAGAAGATTTTTCGTCACCTGCTGGAACAGTGCCTCTGGAACGCCTTTATTCTATTCCGTCAGAATTCGGAAAAACCCATATCTCGTGCCGACTACACCTGGAAGATGGTTGCGCAGATACTGGCAAAGCACCAGCCGACCGTAACCCCAGCAAAGACGGGACGTCGCTGCACTACGGTGATAAACCCGGAGCGCCTGCGCGGACGGCACTTCGTCGAATATTGCCCGCCGAGCGCAATGAAGCCAAATGCGGTTCGAAAGTGCGTCGTCTGCTGTTCCAGAGTTGACCGTAGCAGTGGAAAGAAAGTCCGAAAAGAGACGCGTTATTACTGTCCCGACTGCAAAGTTGGCCTTTGTCTCGTTCCGTGTTTCAAAGTTTATCACACGTGCGAAACTTTTTAACAATCAACAGATTCTTCAGCTTATTGTATACATGCATATTTGATTTTGTCATATTTGATTTTGTCAGGTGTCTAAACCTACAATTGATTCATATAACTTCTTGTATTTATTATTTATTGTAACTTATTGTATACATGCATATTTGATTTTGTCATATTTGATTTTGTCAGGTGTCTAAACCTACAATAGATTCATATAACTTCTTGTATTTCTTATTTCTTGTAGCTTATTGTATATATGCATATTTGAAATGCCGCTTTTAGCATCTGAAGTGATTGAATTGAAGAAAAATGACGCGCTGTGAATCGATGCATACTTGCATCAGATAACGTTAATATGATACTAATAATTATAACAGGTGTCCAATAATTTCCCATAAACATTTCTTGCCCTGTGGGGATATCCGTCGAAGCAATGACTAGCGGGAAATAGGGAGACGGCGCACGACGCACCCGAATAAGAGGCATTGGTAGGTATGTTCCTTCAGAAACAATATAACGCTCTTGGAACATACACTGTAATTCTGTGAAACAATGTAGGCCTAACGCCAAGGAGGTTAAGAAGTCATCTTCACAGATACAGGCCTAAGAAATTGTCTCATCATCATCATCATCATCGCTTGAAAATGCAGAAGTAGTGGCGTATCCAGGAAGCCAGTTCGGAGGGGCACTTTATGTTACATTCTCCATTCATCCTTGCCTCCACTATACTAATCCATGGATTGATGTTGTTTTTAAAACCATTGGAAAGGAAGGAAATACAATGCTCGCTTATCTATTTTGCGTCTTTATAACTTTTTTGGCTCTTCGCCACAATGAAAAATAACTTATATTTTATTGGGGGGATGGGGGGAAGCTGCTGACATACCCTTTAGCCCCATGTAGATTCCGTCTCTATAGTAAACGCCTATAGGCCTACCCCATCTTAATTTAAACTTCGATTCACGCCTGTCTGTACTCTTTCTAAACGTGTAATTGCCAATCGTCCGAAAACCAATGCCCTGCTTTCGGAGAAGAACGTGCATCTACGAACAGCAACTGTTCCCGTATACGCAAGTCGTCTTAAGTTACTGTTTATCCTCCGTCAGACATGCTCTCTGTTCCGTTTCCTGATTTCTTCTCCCTTCCCTTCTTCCTCCCTCTCTCTCTCTCTCTCTCTCTCTCTCTCTCTCTCCCAGATCATTGTTTCTCTCGTCCTTGAACTTTTTTCTACACGCATTAACCCCGTTCCGTCGCTCCCTTCCCCAAGCGAAGCGGCGGCGGCGGTGAGCTTTTTAACTTCCACCCCCGCCCCCGAGGGAAGAGGCTGAAGTGAATCTGGCACGGCGTTGTCGCACTAAAGCGCCCCTGCCGCCGCCGCCGCCGCCGCCGCCGTCGTCGTCGTTGTGGGAAGTGCCGCTTATTATTCCCTGCACCTGCTTCGAATTCTGTGCAATTGGGAACTGGCCTTGTACATGTACGGACTCCCGTTCCGCTCAAAGTGAATTAGCACGGAACAGAGCGCATAACAAACGCCTCTTTCGACGCTAATATATTTTGCCTGAGATCAGTTGATGCGTTCTGATTGGCAGAAACAGCACACAGAAGAGAGCGAGGCGAGAGAGAGAGAGAGAGAGAGAGAGAGAGAGAGAGAGAGAGAGAGAGAGAGAGAGAGAGAGAGAGAGAGAGAGAGAGAGAGAGACTAGGACATCATGAAATTGCACAAGCATGCCCAAGACACCAGCATCAGTTTCAGTGAGAAAAATAAGATATTCATACGCGTCATGCAGGAGTTGACATACAGTATTACTTGCTCGAGGCCCGTCGATACAATTAACGTTTCTCGATTTTGCCTGTAACACATGTATAGTGTGACCCCCCACTCGTTCGACTTTTGTATGCGTGTGCTCTATCTCGATGGCACGTCAAGTTAAAAGTGCCACGATCGAATTTCGAGATGCCAGTAGCGACATTGGTTTACTCTTCTTGTCATGGTTAATATGACATTTTGTACGAATTGAACACATGATTTTCAAACGTGCTGTTGCATATATGCCGCTCGTTGCACGCGGTCTTTTTACCAGAACATTTCTGCAATGTGGTCATTGCACGCCAAGAGCGAATTATACCAGTATGTCAACACAGTATCTGCAGATCTGAAAGTATGATTCTAGATTCTAGAATACGGTTCAAGGATAGAATAGCGATATGTGAATCGAAAATTTCTAAGGAATTTGATAAAAAGTACAGCATGGTGAAATCATCTTATCTTGGATCTTTTTCTGCGTTGCCTTAATTTGCCCAATACTTGTAAAACGGTTATATAAAAAAAGGGCTGCCCATTAATTACGTCAGCAATTTGTGGGCAATATTTGACCGCCCCCGGTCAACAACTGGCAAACTTTCAGTGACCCCACCCCATCGAAAACTTATGCCCCTCCTTAAGATCAGTGACGGGTCCCCAAAAATGTTTAGAAGGTGATTATTTTTGCAGTGATGAGACCTTTTTGCCCTCTTTTATCCATTAATCAAGTGTCAAAATGCGGTGATGATGACCTTTTTTGCTTGTCAGGCTTTTTTCCCGTTGCAATAAATAGTATTCCACGGAATTTCCTATTTTTGATTATTTGTAAAAAAAAAAATTGCTGACGTCAACTTCGCTTGACCCAAATCCCTCTGTCAACAACTGTCAAACTTTTTCGAACCCGTCCCCTATTTTGTTGACGTAATTAATGGACTGCCCAAAATAGAAATTGATTGACTGATAATTATAATCTGCATATGGGACAATTTGTCCCGCCTTCCGGTGTAGTGAATTAAATTAAAATGAATCCCTTGAAAAAATGAATCCCACCTCATTATTACACGTACAGTGTATAACAAGGAATCCCTGCATAGAATTTCTACTGCCAACAATTATTTTAAAAATATAGCACATTTGTATACGAAATTTATACGTTTCCGGATCCTTATATTATAATTTATGTTTTTGATTGACACTTTTTCTGCACTTACATAAACGCTACTCTTATTGTATGCTTAATTACTGTATTTCACTTACCAAGCTTCATCTTTAGTACTTTTGCAATCTCATGAAATCATTTTATAAATTATACTTCGTATCAATATAGGGGAGCTATAAAAATTCAGAGGAAGTTATTCTACATATAATAAAGAGATGGGAAGTCTTTATTACACGAATAAAAATGATTTGGGTATTCATCTTTAAGAGGATTCATTTTAATTCACTATATCGGCACTTTAATAAAGATGCGATTTATTATTTTCAAGTTTATTTCTAATAAAACATTGTTATGATGATGTAAAAATCAATAATATTGATATATGCCAGGCGCTCCAGGCAGCAATCGATTTACAGAAAAAATATTCAGATCAAGAAGAAACATAATTCAAAAATATTGGATTTCTTTGCAGGCTTTGTGGCATTTCTAAAAATTCCATTCGGTATAACTTTTGTCTGTCGTCCATCCCTCTGTCTATCTCTGTCTCTCTGTCTCTGTCTCTCTGTCTCTCTGTCTCTCTGTCTCTCTGTCTCTCTGTCTCACTGTCTATCTGTCTCTCTGTCTCCCTCTCTCTCTTTGTGTGTGTCTCTTTCTCTCTGTCTCTCTGTCTCTCTGTCTCTGTCTCTTTCTGTCTCTCTCTGCTTCTCTATGCTTCTCTCTTTCGCTGTGTTTCTTTGTCTCTGTCTCTCTGTCTGTCTATCCGTTTGTCTGTCTCTCTCTCACACACACACTCTCATCTCTCTCTCTCTCTTTTTCTCTTTGTGTGTGTCTCTCTTTCTCTCTTTCTCTGTCTCTCTGTCTCTGTCTCTTTCTGTCTCTCTCTGCTTCTCTCTTTCTCTGTGTTTCTCTGTATATCCGTTTGTCTGTCTCACACACACACTCTCCTCTCTCTCTCTCACTCTCTCTCACTCTCACTCACTCCCTCCCACCAGCATCAAGATATCAGTTTTATCATTCCATTTTCGATAAAGCTCCCTTCGGCTTCATCTATCGGTCCAACAACACAGTTGGCTTCTGTGCCCCTTCTCCTCCCCTCATACTTCTTTCTCCGCTTCCTCCTCCTCCTCCTCCTCCTCCTCCTCTTTCTCCTCTTCCTCTTCTCTCTGTCATTTCATAACCGTCTTCAGTTTATTGCGTACGAGAATTCCCAGTAGGTGTATCACTGCTCAATCTACGAAATTCGTGGGCAATATCTTAAGAGAAGAGAAACCGAATCACACAGGCGCTCGCGAGTGTATACATCCGCGCACATGTTTGTTTACATTACAAGTACCTGCCTACGGTGAAATTCCGCTAACACGAATTCGACAGGATTTTTGGTGGGAAGGGAAAGATTAAATGAATTTATAGGAAGTTGATGAGGGGGAATGAAAATGGAAGGGAAAAAATCAACAAACTTTGCCGAAAAGTCTGACAAATGGGAATCTTACCCCTAATTTGACTACATTTTTACCGAAAAAAGTCTAGTGGGGGATGCATCCCCACTCATCCCCCACGTGGAACCGCCACTGCCAATTACATTACATTACTCGTGCTCGCTAGCTTAAAGTTTAGTAATACTTTGATACTTTGATACCCAGAAACTTTGACGCTAATATACTTCGATTTGTAACCCAACTACTTTGATGTCCCTATACTTTGATGCCCAGGTATACTTACATCCCCAGATAGGTCTACTTTACGGCAGAAGCAACAGAAAATAAAAGCCAGATTTGTCTGGCTCAGCGCCTGCCAAGCTGTCGACGTTATGTGAGGCATTTCGTCCGTCGGTTGGCATTTGCGGAACTCGGTCAAGAAACCATTAATTATTTATGCAAACAATTAACTGCCCGCCAGAGGGCCAATGGACGCTAATCGTGCAACATCCGCTGGCTGTAAACGTAACGGAAACTCCTAAATAAACCGCTTTGATCGCTGACCTATAGATATCTTTCAATCTAAGCGCAGGTGTTTAGCTCTTTGCTTCCTTGTAAACAGTCCTTTAAACTAATTTTGTCGATGCATTTCGAGATTTTTATTCTATGGAAAATCCATTCCGGAAATTTCTATGTAGCCTATTTGATGACGTGCTCAGTAAAATGCGCCGTCTAAAGATTATGTAATACATTTGTATTGAGAGCCGTTTTGGAAATTGTGCTTATAAGGAGCCATTCTTCTCTATTCAAATATTCCGTCCTGAAGGGCTATTTAATGAAACTGCGGCGAGCCATACAAATGATCGTATAATAATAATAATAATAATAATAATAATAATAATAATAATAATAATAATAATAATAATAATAATAATAATAATAATAATAATAATATTCTCACAGGTTTGCTGGGACAAAGCTTAGACTAAAATGCGTGCACTGGTAATCCCAAACATGTAATCTGCCTATATGCCCATTGCATCGAATAGACTGTTTTCTTAAATTATCTAAATTATTCGAAATGCCACGACCCTAACACAATCGGAAAGCACTTTCTTTGGAAAGCGAAATTTGGCTCGTCTTTTCAAACAAAAGCTTCGGGCGCTCTTCGACGAAATTGCGCTATACCGACACATTCAGTTCCGTTTCTCCACGCAGCTGGTTCCAAAGAGGCTATTATTCTCCGAGCAAAGTCGGTGAAAAATTCAGGGGCGTATGCAGGTTGCTTGGCACTCATGGAAGAGAGGTCGAGAAATTAAATCGGCGCTAAACAAATCGTTAGTTAATTAATTTAACCCCTTAACCTGGGGATCCCGGATATATCCGTCCATTTTACATTGAGTTACAGTTAAATGCACGGTTAAGGGGATAATTAATAATTAACAAACCGCGGCATTCTATACTGACACAAGATAAACCCTAGAAATGCACCTTTCTTGCTGTTACTGATGGGAACTCGTCTACGAATTGGCCAAGTCAGTTTTCTCGGTTTCCGTTTCTCTTTAGACGCCGAGTAGAGCAGGATCACAGAGTCTTTTTGGCGCTCCCTTCAAGTGGCGCCCAGGGGGGGGATGCATCTGCTCTACCTGCCATACCCTAGATACGCCACTGGATAAAGGGTTTCCTGTTGCCTTTTATCCAGCTGAAAATTCGTCGCTTCATTCCAAGAACTGACGACATACTTAATGTCAATCGAGTGAGTCTCTGCGCGCGCGCACACACACACACAAACACACACACACGCACATATATATATATATGTGCATATATATATATATTTATTTATATATAGCGCATATACATTAGCGAATCTGCTACTTTGCGTATATATGCACTCTAGAAATGCTCTTAATAATAATAATAATAATAATAATAATAATAATCTTAATAATAATATATAATAATAAACTGTAATAATAATATGCAGCAGTATAATAATTCCATATAAACAGGATTTATATAAACTGTATACAATGTACAGTCAGGAGAATATTATGTGGATTTAAATAGCATTACTCGCTATTGGTTCATGCGCGACATATCTTAGTTTAAAAGCAGTTGACAATGTAGTGGATTTGACCTGGATCCAGTGTTTAATCTAGACTCCGGACTGCGCTCGCAAGGCCGGATTCTACACCTTGTTCTTTTTATTCAGGAGAAATATTATGCGCTGTAACAAGGCTGAGGCCCAAAACAAAAAGCGCATTAACATCTCAACTTGGTTCAACCTAAACAGATCTTTTTTAATCTCGTGATGAAATGCTCAGTGGATTTGACCTGGATCCAGTGTTTAATTACCCCTAGACTCTCGGACTCCGATGGGGAGGAACGTGAAGTTTAACGCCTCGAGGAGCGAAGCTCTCCTGTCATTACCCTGTTACCCCATTGCTGTTAGTTGATGTAGTATGCCAAAATTTCCGGGGGGAATTTAAAATTTTCGTGGAGAAAAGGGCAATCCCCGGAAACGGGCTGGATTAAACCCTGCCTGGATCTTATGTGTTTGTGATTTGGCGTGCCATCGACTGATGCTTCTATTCATTACAAAAAGGCGCTATAGCAGTTAAAGACTAGATTAGATTAGATTAGATTGCTGTATTGCATTTGAATTTTTGCTTTTTTCTGTGTTTTTGCGTGATTTCTTCTTTTGTCGGATTGTGTCCATTTGAAGCAACAATAATTAATTCAGACGTTTTTCTACGATAAAGAACCCAATTAGAGTTGCTTATAATTATCGATATCTCTTATAAGAACGACTAATTACTGCTCGGGGTCGTCCCAGGGCACTTAAATCACTTTTCAGCATCGTAAACTAGCTGCGAAGATATTACGGTAATAATCGTTACTCCTCTTCTCAGCAAATCCCGAGTAATTAGCACTTAACGATCGGTAGATGGAGTCAGTTGCCACTGGGATTTTAGCTTTTTCGTCAGAATCCCATCCGAAGAACCGATCGATCAACGCCGTTCGCCGCCCTCTGCTCTTCCGTTTGTCTTCTTCATCTAATTACTTCGTCATTTTAACACTGATACTCTCTCTCCAGTTGCACCAGTCTTAATGCTCTTTTTCTGTCTTTGTCTTTATCTTTATCTTTCTGTCTCTCTGTCTCTCTGTCTCTCTGTCTGTCTCTGTGACTCTTTCTCTGTCTCTGTCCTTATGTCTCTATGTTTCTCTGTATCTGTCTCTGTCTGTCTGTCTGTCTGTCTGTCTGTCTTCTGTCTTCTGTCTGTCTGTCTGTCTGTGTGTCTGTCTGTCTTTCTGTCTGTCTGTCTGTCTGTCTGTCTCTCTCTCTCTCTCTCTCTCTCTCTCTCTCTCTCTCTCTCTCTCTCTCTCTCTCTCTCTCTCTCTCTGTACGCCTGTCTATCAATCTATCTGTCTGTCTGTCTATCTGCTTCCCTGTCTGCCTGTCTGTCTATCTATCTCTATTTAGAATCCATTCCTTCGAAGGGCGACGATGCCTAGATTGATAAATTCCCGACGACTTCGTCGTATTTACTTCGGCGCCCGGCGGCGGCGGCGGCGACGGCGGCGGCGGCGCCACCGACGAGCGGCAGCCTGGGCGCCACCGGCGGCGGCGGCGGCGGCTCGACCGACGCCCTGGCCCATCGGGAGTAAGGGCTGACGGAGTAGGGCGCAAGTGCGCCGCCGCCGATGGCGGGAGCGACGGACGGCGTTTTAATCTTTCGCCGTCGGGCGAACCGAACTGCGACGCCGCCGCCGCCGCCGCCGTCGCCGCCGCCGCCGAAGCGGATAGCAAGCCCAGACAAGACTCGGTCAACTTCAAGGTTCAACAGCCAACGATGCGTCATTCGGTGACGACGACGACGATGCCTTTACATCGTCGCTCGATTCTTATTGAACGGACATCTTCATCGTCGTCGTCGTCATCATCATCATCATCATCATCGTCGTCGTCGTCGCGCTGCTGCTGCCTCTTCGCCGGCAAAACAGCGCTTTCTGTTGTTTTGGCGGACATATCGGATTGCAGAAGCGCCGACTGAGGCTGAGAAATTGAATAGGCCTTGGTCTTGGTTAATTGCTCCTTCGTTCAAAGGTACGATCCGTCAGATGTATTTAAGCTTGCACATTAGGGGGACATTTTTTCCTGGAGTGGGGGGGGGTGTTACGCTGTTAATAATCGGTTACTGTCGGAGATGGCGTTAACCAGTTCTTCGATAAGCTCTATAGGCTGGTTACCTGTCGGAACGTGTTAACGTGTTAACTGAGCGTGTGTTAGTTCAAATTAGTTAGAATTACGTCGGTATTTTGCCACTGAATTATTATTATAGCTAGACGATTTCTATAGCGCAATAAGATGGCAAAAATGGTCAAAGACAAGAGCGCTTTACAATACTACGTATATACCCGATGGTGAATAGGTAAGTCTTAAGTTACGTAGAAAAATTCCAAGATAGTCAGAGTTGCGCCGAACCTCAACTGATAACGTGTAGCGCGTCGCTGATAAAAGTGATAATCTAGAAATGGCGATCAGAGGATTTGTCCGATTTTGGCACGTGACATGTTAAGTTTCTATGGTTATTATTTCTCGGTATATTAAGTGGCCGGACGATTTTACAATCTTTCTGATTTTGATTTAGCCAGTCGATTGTATTCCTTTTGTATTGTCAAGCACATTTGCCTAAAGTGTAGTTACGATTGTATGCATGTTTATGTTCTTCTCGCTGAAAATCTTTCGAGACATTCTGAATACGCGTTGTAGAATGTCCAAGACAAATGGAATACTTTAAAACGTGCTACACATTTCTGTATTCCAAACCCAAGGTGTATAGTGGCGTATCCATGGCTCCTAATGAATCAGCGATACCCCGCCGGCTCGCGGTTTCGTAGCGCGGCCGGCGGTCGGGCGGCCCCAACGCCCGCTCGGTCTCCCGATCGCCATCAGCCGCCGACTCTGCCTGATCGGCGGCGCCACGTTGTCCGCGGCTGCCGGGCAGGCAGCGCACTGAGGATTCCGCTCCTCAACGTAGGGTTCTCGTTTTCCTCCTCGACTCTCTATCCGTTCCGGCTCCGGCCTCGTTCATAAAACTGAACTTGGTCAGATCCGATTTCGGGTTTTGGGGAGCGTAGCAGTGGCGGCTCCACATTGGGGGCGTCCGGGGGGCCCGTGCCCCTATTGAACGCCTGACCCCCAGTTACCCCTGTTGGGACCCTATACTTACTACTACATACCTATCAACAAATGGTTGGGGTGGCCCCATGCTTAGAAGTTGTCACCCCAACGCCCCCCCCCACTTGCCAAATCCTAGAACCGCCAATGGAGCGTCGTGACGTTCCATTGTGGGATCTGGGAGAGGAGCCCCGACCTCAAAAATTAGGGTAATACTAGATTCAAATCTTTCGAGCGTTGGAGCAAATTTGCAGAGGTACTGTAAATGGAAGCTTTATCGTCGGTCTTTCTACTCCACGCTTCGATAGAACCTCACAGTAAGTGTTTGGCATTGCTTTATCCGTATCTCCAGAATAGGGACATCACGAAGACTGGCGTACAACTCCCATGCAGTCCGACTATACGCTAATGAATCATCTGCGATAGTCTATCGTCTTACATTATAGCCTAATAATATTATTATTGTAAAAGAACTTTTAAATCTATATGGAATAATTTGATGAAACAATGCCTGACGGAACGCAAGAGACGAAAAATCATTAGAAATCTAGAAATACATGCGCCACGAAACCTATTATCGTCTCGAAGCCGTAGCTAGAGTATTCGGCACCCTGAGGCAAGGTTTGAAATTTGCGTCCCTAAATTCGGAATTCGGGTGACGATCTTTTCTTGCTTATCCGGAGTTTTACCAAGAACATTTTAAACCTCTAACAGCCTAAATTCGGACCTTTTTTGCTTATATGAAGATGTCGACACACCGTGTTTGTAGAAAACGTTTATTTAAAAGTTCATTGCAGAATTTTTAGAACTCCATTCTGGCGCCCCTGATCTGGCGCGCGCCCTGGGGCATATGCCCACTGCTTCCTGCCCCTAGCTACGCCTCTGTATCGTCTCTTTTCTTTCTATTTCGACAGACTGTGTCACAGTAGAAGAAGAACTCCGACCAGCTAAATGAAGAAGAATGATTTCGCAACTAAGAAATAAACTCTCGTTCAAGTGACGACGACGCTAAAAAGATCGGCGGACGATGACAACCGCAGCGTTGGTTCCTTTGCATTCTTCTCCTTCGATTGCTGTTGCTGCTGCCACTCCCTCCTCGACGGAGGGGAAACGATGACAGATGGACGGAACAGACAGCTTCCCCCGGACTTTGCAATCGAGATTTCCCGACCGACCGAGCGGCGGTGGCGGCGGCGGCTGCTGCTCGGGGTCATCGAACGCCCGGTCGAAATCCAGAACGAACGGATTTCAGCGGATGAGTCTCTCGGAGACGAGACCCTTCAACGTCGCTTATCCATTCGATTCGACCGAAGCCAATCCTCGACGATCCCTCTACGATGACCGTCTATCGTCCGCCGACATCCCGATCGCGCTCGCCGAGTCCGCTGGGGCACGGGGGGCCCACGCTTCTTCCTCCGTCGCCGCCGCCGGGAGGTGCATCTCCGGACGGCGACCGATTCGCCGGGCCCGGGCCCTGAAGAACCTCGTCGTGCTCGGCTGCGGCTGCATGTTCTGGCTGACCGCCTTCACGTCGCTGCAGAACCTTCCAGAGCACCCTCAACCCGCACGGCGGCGGCGTCGGCGTCACGTCCCTCGGGTGCATGTACGGGGCGATGCTGCTGTCCTGCTTCCTCGCCCCGTCCGTCATCGCCGTCCTCGGGGCGAAGTGGACGATCGTCGCCGCCTACGCGCTCTTTCTCGTCGTCGTCGCCGCCAACTTCTACCCGCGCCGCTACCTGCTCGTCCCCGCGTCGCTGCTGTTCGGCGGCGTCGCCGGGCCCCTCTGGACGGCGCAGTCGACCTACCTGACGACGCTGTCCGTCCGCTACGCCCGGTCGATCGGCGAGCTGCCCGAGTCGACCGTCAATCGATTCAACGGCGTCTTCGCCGGAATAATGCAGACGAGCCAGGTGTGGGGCAGCGTCATATCGGCCGCCCTGCTGTCCGCCGACAACGACACCGTTCACCTGGTTCTCCGGCGGAATCGCTCGTGCGACACCAACACCTACTGCGGGGCCCGCGACTGCACTCCTGCCGACGACGATTTCCAAGACGACGACGACAACGTACCTCACCACGCAGCCCCTCTTCCGGCAACCGCCCGCACCTGGTTGCTGTCCGCCGAGGCCGTCTGTTGCATAATTTCAGTTGTCCTCCCGGTTGTTCTTCTCGACGCGGACAACGGAAGAGGCGACGAAGATGACGCTTCGTTGCCCCCCGAAGGAAGGAACAACGTCTCCACGGCCGCCGCCGCCGACGACGACGACGACGACTGGGAGGGGTTGCGTGGCGGGAAGAAGGCGACGGAATTCGTGGGAGCTGGTCTCCACACGAGAGAACTACTCCTGTCGACGTTTGGCATGATGAGGGACTCGCGGCTGGACGGTCTTGCACCCCTCGTGTTGTTCGTTGGTCTCCAGCAGGGTTTCATCATTACGGACTTCACCAAGGTAATTAGTCAATCTACTCGACTTTCTGGACAAAGTTTTTCATCGACTTTTTGTCGATTGTCGCTCCTTATCGCTATCAAAGCATGACAAGATTGACTGGCCTTATGATGTAACGGATAATAATAATAATTATTATTATACCGATCTAACCAGTAAAAAAATATTCACGTGTAAATTGACTTGTACATTGAAATAGAAATTCTCTTGCCCAACAGCAAGGCAAACCAAGTTTTCATTGTTAGCTTCGAATTAGTGTATAAATTTGTCAAAAAGTAAAGAAGTGGGAGTAAGTAAAATAAGTAAAGTCTCGTGGATCGTAGGCGCGGCGCAGACCTCGAATGTGAAGTTTCTGATTGTTGCCATAATTATAGTGAGCTTCGGTAATCTGGAGAAGGGGTATCAATCGATGATCCCAACCGCCAAAGAGCAGACTGATTCCATATATGAGTCACGTGACACGGTGTTTAACGCTGAAGTCACCATTACCTCGATTTTAATTTTGTTCCTGTTTCTTTGTTTTCTTGTCGCAAAGATTTTATTCTTGGAAATTGGGTTTCTAGTCACGCATTTCCAAATAAATTGCTTCATTGACATAGTTTTCGGAACCTATTTTCCTCTAAAAACCGCTAGACAAGGCATTGTGGCTAACAGGAATTTTGTGACTCAGTATGCATACATATATATTTTTTGCGTAGCTACAAAAGCTATATATCGGTGCTAGGACAAAATGTCCGCGGACAAAATGTCACGGACAAAATGTCATGGGGCAAAGTGTCAGCGGACAAAATATCACTGACAAAATGTAACCCTAACTCTAACCCTAACCCTAAACCGTGACATTTTGTCCGTGACATTTTGTCCGGCCACGCATTTTTTATATGCATATATATATATATCATCATCATAGTGATTATATATATGATATATGTATATATATACATACATATATATATACATATAGCCTTTGCTGTTTCGCTGCGTTTCCATTGGTGGATCGACAATAATGCCTTTGATGGGAGTTGGCATTTTCATTGTCTATTCGCTTTCGAGACCCTTTGACCGGCTATTCTACTAAATATGCAATATAAGGGAGACATTGGGCGACGACCGTTCTTCTGTATACAGACGTTTTCTTCTTCTTCTTCTTGTGCGCGTCTTATATGCAGTCGTTCATCAACTGCGCCCTCGGCATCCACCAAATTGGCTTCGTCATGCTCGTCTTCGGCGCCGTCAACTCGGTCACGTCGGTCGCCATCGGTCACGTGGCGAAGCACATCCGGCGAATCTACATCGTCGCTTCCGGTGCGCTGTTCAACGCCGGAACGCTTCTGGTGCTCGCCTCGTGGGGCCCGTCGGCGGACGACGAGCCGATGTTCTTCGTCGTCGCCGCCTGCCTCGGCCTCTGCGACGCCATCTGGCAGACGCAGCTGAACAGTAAGACGATCAGCAACTGGCGCTAATTAAATCCCGCCCGTCGTCGTCGTCATGACGACCGGAATTTTTTTCTTTCAATTGCGTCTTTATCTCGCGTCGCGAAGAAAAAGATTAAGAAGAAGAAGAAGAAGAAGAGGAGGAGGAGGAGGAGGAGGAGGAGGAGGCGGACAACGATACTGAAAAGTACGTGCCGCGTCGGTTATTCATACCTGGTACGACGTCGGTACGATATACGGTACTGTGTGGTGCGCAATTGATGACACTCATGATGAAAAATTTCCGGGGATTGGGTTGATCAGATGCAACCGCTGCGAGAATTCTCACGATTAACGTCGTCTTCAAATTCATCAGCTTATATGTATTTGGAAATTTCTTTCTTAGGCTTCTTTGAATCATCATCATCATCGTCGTCGTCGTCGTCGTCGTCATAATCATCCGTCACATCATTCTCTGTGTGGCCTTCTTTTTTCGTTAGAACCATCCATTATTCCTTGCATCAGGGCTTTGATCTTGCCTGTCGTCTTTGAAGAGTTAAATTTTATTCTGAAATCTGAAAACATTTTAATTTACTTCAAATGGCGGAAGGAAGGAAGAGAGATAGAATGGATTAATTATCGAGACATCTGTACAATTCAGCAAACTCTTCGACGGCAATGGACATAATGCTTTTGTTGGGCCATATAACTGTTTTGATTTTCCCATGATGAATTATGCAGGTATTTTCCTGCACCCCCAGCGGGGGTTACACCCCTGGTTTGTGACAGCCACCCCTACCCTTGACCCTTCTCAGGGGTGGCGTTGGCTATCACCAAAGCAGACTGATGTAAAAGCTATTCGTTTAAAATCCTAAATGGGGAAATTCACCTCTGGTAATTAATTGAAACTTGAACCACCATAACTGACTCTACAAAAAAGAATGGACCGCATGAAAACGGAAGAGATGACACCGGAAAAATATTCTTGATCTGTATTTTCCTAAAATATTCCGGGGCCAAGCATCCAACACCTCGCCCAATTATATCCTCTCTAGGTCCAAGGAGTCTAGATGAAACACTGGTCATTGATACGCCCTGCAATTATGGAACACCGCCTCCCCCCGGAAAACGCAATTTCCAGGGAAATAGTCTGGAATTCTGCTTTGTCGATTTGTCATTCAGGCACCGTCTATTACAACAGCAGTGAAACATACTTAAAGTTTCTTCTTTAAATAACGCATGCAACAGCTATGTTTGCATCCTTACGGCACCATCATTATCCGATAACTTTAATTGCCACGATGAGAGTAGATTTTGCTTGAAGACATCCCCATTTCTTGTTTCGCGGTAGATCGGTCTCAAACCCGATATCGGTGGATGCCAATAGCTTCAATAGGTGCATGAACTGAAACAGCGAAAGTCTGTCTTTCAAGCTGTACCCTATGCGATTGCAAACGTTTTACAGAGAAAAAGGAAATACTTTTACGAAACCGCGATATAACAACGATATAGATAATTGTATGCACGCATTTGCACGCGGCTAAAGTCTGGCGTCAGAGACAAATTATTGAAATGGTCATGACTTATACGTAATTGCTTCACAATAAGCGAACGATTGTGGCTAGAGGTCCATCGAGTGAAAAGCAATGAATCTCTGACTGCATCACGTGACAACCAATCTCCGCTACTAAATATATTTTCATTTCAATATTCACTTGATATTGTATATATATATATATATATATATATATATATATATATATATATATATATATATATTATCCTATCATTATATATCGTGCAGGCTCAATTTAAGGATAGAAGAGGCTAACCGTTATCGGATACCTTTATTCAGGATTACAAATAAATGGAAACCGCTCCATCTACTTCGTTAGTTTAAGTACATCTTCGCCTTCTGTCTGGCATAATGTGCTGTTGTTTTTATCATCCAAAGTCGAGAATCGAGATATATAAATCATCGTCTAATGATCATGCAGTCACGTATGGCATCAGTTGTTGCACGTGGTAGAGTAGTACAGTAGAACTTCGTTATGACGTATCTAGCTGGTCTGTAAAATTGATTGCGCTATATCCGAGGCAGTGGCGGTTCCGCCATGTTGATGACTGGGGATTCATCCCCACCGGGTTTCGGATGACCTTTTTTGCTGTTCAGCCTATTTTTCGGCGAGTTTAAAAAATTAGTGAAAAATACTGCAAATGACCTTCTTTTTCTTGTTTGTCGGCCTTTTTGGCAAGGTTTTTTAACATTTAGTGAGCAAGACACTACTAACAATGACCGTTTTCTCTGTTTTTCTTGTTTTTCTTCTTCACTTTGCATCCCCCCACCAACTTCCAAAATGTTTTTTCATCCCCCCACCAAGAATTCCTGGAACCATCACTGATCCGAGGTACGTTATATCTAATACCAGCCAATACGGTAGCGCATCACACGGAACTGTACTGTATGCATTGCGGTTCGTTATAAGCGCGCACGTTGTAACAAAGTTCTACTGTACGTGTCTGTAGTTTTATAATCTTATATATTTTGCTGCTAATAAGTAAGGCATTGGGAGCTGTTTTCCTGGAACGCGGACAGCACTTGGGGGCGGGGAGTGCGGGGAGTGGGGGTGTGGAGACACCTAGCGACACCCGTAGAAACATCGATTTTTGCCGTGCAAGTGAAGTGAAAGTGGTCGGTTGGTCAGAGGTTGGTCGTGGTTACCTGTAAGCACATTACGGAGCGATCCATAATCGTCGGCTTATGCTGATTACTGCGCCTTTCGAAGACCGAAGACTACAAGTAGGGCGGAATTATTCCAAAGTCGACGCGAAGAGCATCCGTCGGTCTATAAAGCCACTCTCTCTCTGTCTCTCTCTGTCTCTCTGTCTCTCTCTCTCTCTCTCTCTCTCTCTCTCTCTCTCTCTCTGTATCTCTCTGTCTCTCTGTCTCTGTCTCTGTCTCTCTCTGTCTCTCTCTCTCTCTCTCTCTCTGTCTCTCTCTCTCTCTCTCTCTCTGTCTCTCTCTCTGTCTCTCTCTCTGTCTCTCTCTCTGTCTCTCTCTCTCTGTCTGTCTGTCTGTCTGTCTCTCTCTCTCTCTCTCTCTCTCTCTCTCTCTCTCTCTCTCCTTACACCGTTCGTCGGATGTAAGGCTAATGGCGACAGCACCGAGGGGAATCGCTTTCGGTCACGAAATCCTGTCGTTGACGCGTCCGTGACGATGACCGAGGTTCCGTCACGCCGCATGACAAAGAAGAAGTTCTCCGGGAGGAGGAGGAGGAGGAGGAGGAAGAGGAGGATGAGGATGAGGAGGATCTGTTGAATGGAGTCCGCAATTAGATTTCGCCCGGTGCTTTTTGTCGGAGTCTGGTGGTCGGAGTGGTCCTCTAAGAAATTTTACAAAAGGCAGGAAGACTGGAAAATTGTCGAGAACGCGCGCGTGCATATTTCATTGTATAAGAGCATATTCATAATAACTCTTCAGGTTGCTATTTCCGCCGCAAGACTTCCATCGAAGAGAATTAACTTAACACACCTTTAGCAGTTCGTCGTCCAAATTATACTTGTTCGAAATCTAAAGGAGAAGCTTTTTACAGAACATGTTGACGCAAAGTTTTTAGATTAACATGCTATAAACTATAGGCTTATATTGGGGATGAAAAATCTTTCGATATTTATAGCAAGTGGCGTAGCCAGAGTTTCAGAAAGTGGGCGCCGTCATTTATGAAGACGAACTTGATCTGATCGGACTAGGTGCTTTAGGTGGGCGTTGTGAACTCCGCAGCGGAGTATTGGAATGAGTCACAACCGCAGAGTTTACGAGTAGAATTAGAGTAAGACCATGAGCCCTGGTGCATACCTGAAAGACTTAATTGTGGCTTATTATGGAGCGACCAAAGGCTGAAAATATTAATTTATAATGTATCAATGTGCAAAAAATTGCAAAAATTGCCAAAAAATATCAAAAAATTGCAAATTTTCCAACTTTGGTCCTAAAATTTGCAAAAATTGCTCAAAATTTGCGATTCAAAATGTTTCGACAAACAAAACCTCTTTTGCCAAAATTTGTCAAAATAAAAAACATTTTCTCATGTGAAATGACGTTTATGGAGCGACCAAAGGCTGTAATACAACCAAGCATATCGATTCTGTCGACAAACACCCCTACCAAAATACAATTTCTCATCCTTTTACACGAATCCCATGACGGACCCCAGTCCGAAAATGGGGCGATGCAGTGTTTCTCGTTACTGCATTGAATATTCCTAGCCATCCGGCGGATGGGGGAGGGTAATTGTTCCCTTAAAAGCAGATATTTATTAATTTCTTTTCGCCACATGCGGCAGGACGCTTGGATCTAATTTGACGGTGAAAGAAACTCTAATTTGAAGACAAACATCGCAGAGGGTCGGTTTTCGTCACTAATCAATCTTTCTTAATTTCGTCGACAATGTTCAAATGTCGTTTGGTCCTGTGTTCCGTGTGTCTTGCTTTCTTTTTCAACGTCTATAGACTCGTTCTTCCTGTTCGATAATATTGCCAACCAACCACCAGACACCCTGGCGGCATTTTGTGCGGCACTTGCTTTAATTTAGTTCCACGAAAATTTAATTTGCACGCCGTGATTGCCCCGAGCTGCGCCATTTTAGATATCTTCCTTCTGTCTCGCCCTTTTTTTATAGGCCCAACTGTGGCCACAGTTATTACTAGAAATGAAACCCGCTGAATATCGTCTGCAGCTTATACGCCTCTTTGATGGCGTGATTCTAATTACTTAGCCGGTCAATTAAGCGCCGTAGAGAACTCGAAAGAAGACTTACCGAGTTACACGAGTAATATTACACCGCTTACATTAATTCATCTATTAAAGACGCTCAATTTTCAATGTAACTCTATTACAAAATATAATACTTTTCGATAAAATTGTATTGCTAAGACCATAGCTACGACTACTAGGCATGATCACATTAATCTATTGTGTACATGAAATTTCAATTTTTTTCTAGAAACCTAAAATATTATTCAAGCTAAAGTAACTTGAGTTACTCACAAATGACTAATGATTACATTAGAACGGCATATAATTGGATTCCAAAACTGCGAACTTTAAATAGTGCTATTAGCATTAATAATAATAATAATAATAATAATAATAATAATAATAATAATAATAATAATATAATTATTATCATCACCTAATGCAGCTTAATTATCATCTGATATTTACAGTTGAGATCATATTACGTTATTTGCCTTTGATATATATATATATATATATATATATATATATATATATATATATATATTATCTTGCTACAGTCGTATTTTGTCACTTATTATAATTATCAAAGATAAACGAATATTTTTGAAACTATCTTCAACAGCTGACTTTATCAATCCGATATAATTACAGCGTTGGGTAAAAATCAGAGTCCTCGTTGTACTATCCTGTTTTACAGTGGCTTAGTCAGGCTTTCAGAATACAGTACAGGCACACCGTCACGTCTTCTACAAAGAAACCTGGTCAGATTCGACTTGGGAATTTGAGTGAACGCCATGAGATCCCCCAGATGAAATTTTTTAATTAGGCAATAGCAGACTCTAGTCGTATTTTTAGACTATTTCGCAGAAGAGCGACAAAAACTCCTACCTCCGCAACCAGTGTTTTATTCAGGCCTATTGGGGGAGATTCCCCCTCCAAAAAAAGAAATCCACAAAATCTCTCCCAAAGTCACAGCACTGACACAACACAAATATTGTTGCATTGAACTGTGTCTCTTGCCCCGTAGCCCAATAAATTATCTGCCACCCAAAGGACTGGAGTCTAGATAAAACACTGTCCATAACTAATTTAAAATTTGTCACTGGGTTTGCACGACTCTCGCGATCATTACAGACTCAAATAGGGTAAGGGGGGTCCCGTCCCCTTGTAACCTCCTCTTCTAGGCAGTGCTACTGTTGCATCATGCTCAAGATTACAGAAGGGGATGGATTATCTTGCAGTGAGCGAAGCGGAGCGTTCGGAAGCGTCTTAATTGCAGCTCATCTCTCCCCATCCCTCTCAAACAAACCCCCTCCCTCCCCCCCTCTTCCCTCCCCCCACCTCTTTCCAACGCATTTGCAAGACTTCACAGAGTAGTAAATTTCCTCGCCCACATTCTCCGTATCAAAGTCGGTCTTCTTAATTAACGAATCGTTTTTCCCTTGAAAATCTTTTCACGCCGACGACGCGACCACGCCGACCGACGATCGGTCAAAAGATGAAATCGATGAATCGATACTGTCGTCAGGAGACGACGTGCTTACTTGCATTTCGGAAATCTGCCTGTCTGTCTCTGTCTCTCTCTTTCTCTCTGTCTCATTCTCTATTGCTATTTTTTCTCTCTTTCTCTCTCTCTCTCTCTCTCTCTTTCTCTCTCTCTCTCTCTCTCTCTCTCTCTCTCTCTCTCTCTCTCTCTCTCTGCTTTGGCTGATACTAAAACTCATCTGACGTCGTCGGCTAGTCATAGTAGTCAATCAATAAATGCAGAGACTGAAGACGTTCAGGGAACAGAAATTTATTTAATCGCTTCCGCGTTGTTTTTCCTAGAAAATTCCGAATAAAACCTATAAAAGATTTTAGGAGTTTTGACTTTGGCGGCTACTTTGCTAACTTGGTGACTCGGTGGCTCCCGGTCAGTCAACGCGTAACTTTTAAACTCGGGACCATCCTGTTCAAGGCCCAACACAGCTCTGCTCCGCCACATCTAACTGATATGTTCTGCTCGACGGCTAAGTTGCCTGGTCGGTCGCATCTGCGCTCCGCCCTGACCAGCACACTCGCAGTGCCTCGAACTCGGACAGGCTTCGTTGACCGCAACCTGGCCGTTGCTGGCCCGGTTGTTTGGAACAGTCTGCCAGCAACATTGCGTCCCTCTGACTCAACCATGACGCTGTTATCTTTTAGGAAACAACTGAAGACATTCTTGTTTGATTGATCCGGTTCGCAACTGCATGACATGAGCGCATTTGCTGCTTTGCGATTATTTGCGCTATAGAAATGTTCGTAATAATAATAATAATAATAATAATAATTATTATAATATTATTATTATTAATATTATTATTATTATTATTATTAGTAGTAGTAGTAGTAGTAGTAGTAGTAGTAGTAGTAGTAGTAGTAGTAGTAGTAGTAGTAGTAGTAGTAGTAGTAGTAGTAGTAGTAGTAGTAGTAGTAGTAGTAGTAGTAGTAGTAGTAGTAGTAGTAGTAGTAGTAGTAGTTGTTGTTGTTGTTGTTGTTGTTGTACTGTTGTTGTAGTAGTATTGGCCTAAAATTCAAAATTACCGGTACAGCTTTACAGACTCCGGAAAAGTACTTCTTTTAGGCCTTTGGCTGAAACAATACCAGTAATAATAGAGACGATTGCATGAAAATGTCGTCGAAGGACCCCTGTCTTTAGAACGTAGCGGCTGTCCAGAAGGCATTAGTGGCGAGGAGCCTTTGGGCGCCGCATTGGCCGCGGGGCAATCTGTCCTCGTCTCGATTAGATTTAAAGTCATTAGCTGGACCGATGCTTTTCGAATGGCCTGACTCCTGTTCGGTTTAGATTTGATTCGCCATCGGCCGATGCTATAGGCATTACGATAAATCGGCGCCATAGAAGTTCAGCTCGATGAATAATTGATATATTGAACATTGTTCGGAGTTCTTCCGTGTTCAGATAATTGATTGAATTCGTCGATCAACCGGTTGATTGACGATTGATTGTTCGTTTGCTTCTCTTCCTGTATACAGCGATGTTCGGAATGCTGTTTACCGAGAGTCAGGAGTCGGCGTTTTCGTGCTTTCGGATTTTCCAGACGACGGGACTAATCGTGTCGTTTGTCTGCAGTCAGACGATCTGCGTCCACACCAAGGTGTACGCCATGTCCACCTGCCTCGTCGTCGCCCTCGTCCTGTACGGCGCCGTCGAATACTCCCTCCACCGACTCATCCGCATACGCGACGGAGACATGATCATCGTTCTATGATGACGACTGACTACGGACACGCCGTCGTCACCACGACATCGTGACGTTACGCGACGTGTGACGTCACGTGACGGTATCTGGATTGACGACCGACGACGTCCATTCATTCGGCGATTCCGTTACTTTTGAAGAATCGCGACCACATTTTCCGGACGTATGTACGACTATTATGCCGACCAGATTTTAGACGCGAATTCGATGAAATGCGAACTATACTGCATGCAGCGCTGGAATAATACTGCGTATACGCACCGCCGCAATAAATCGAATTTCGCTCGGGAAAAAAGCAACGAATTACTATCTATACCGTGTAGACTGTAGATCGTATAGATCATTCGTCAACGACTGATTTTTAGCCTTTATGAATTATTGTTATTATTATTCTTGCATCGGATAAATGTAAATCAAAGACAATGACACAGAAACACACACATGCGCTTATAATATATATATATATATATATATATATATATATATATATATATATATATATATATATATATATGCTGTATATGTATACTGTATTATATATACTATATATAATATATAATATATATGTATACTATATATACATGTATATATATACCGTATATATATATATATATATATATATATATATATATATATATATATATATATATATATATATATATATGTGTGTGTGTGTGTGTGTGTGTGTGTGTGTGTGTGTGTGTGTGTGTGTGTGTGTGTGTGTCTGTGTGTGTGTAGACTAGCAGTTAAAGAACATTTCGCATATTATTATTAGATAAATACGAATGTTTATATAATAGCTCAAAATATTTGCAGCAAATTATAGTCTTTTTAACAGAACACACAGAGCGAATCGAATGCCCAATGCCAACTTGTCGTTCATACCATGTGTCAATTGTCTACCTGAAAATAAATACAATTCCTAAATAAATCAGAGGAATATTAGCCTTTAGCACAAATCTACTACATCCGCAGAATTCCTGTCAAATTGCTTGTTATACTGATTTCAGTAGAGGTGTTGGTTGTCAGTCAAAAGAACAATGGGCCAATTTTTATTTTTTTAAATTCAGTCACCAGAAATGTTTACCTGAACGGTTGATGTTGATGTTGAGTTGGTGAAAGTAATGACAAGGATCTAAAAAAAAACTCAAAGCGATTACGTTCGCTAATTACCCGAAACATACAAACAGCTAGCTGGTCGCTGTTTCATCGCGCGGACGAATAACAAAAAAAAATAACACCATTCCATTACAGTAATATCTTGAAAATATTTTTACGAGCGACGCAGCAGCAACAACAGCTGCGTTGTAATCACGAGATGTCGTTTGTTATGACGGGGGCAGGTAGGGACTGCATGGTGTATTATGGGTTAACGAACGCTTGCATAAAATTAGGCAGCGTTTCGTAAAATTTGCAAATTTAGCGTCCAGAAGCAATCAGCTTATGCATGTCATGCACGTCTAATTTCGGATTTAATTCGAAATAACAAAACACGATTTCAGAATTTCGCTCTCGTACAACTGGCATTTAAAACGCAGCCGAACTAGACCTACGTTCTTTAGTATACTAGATTGGTCTTATAGAGCTATTAAAGTGTGTGTTTAGTTTATTTGTTTATTATTAGTTTATTTTAATTAGTTTATTTTATTTAGTTTTGTTTCATTGATTTGTGGTATTCCTTGTCTGTGTAGGCTACTATTCGACGCCGTGCTTGTTACGAATAAAGATTATTATTATTAATTTGCAGGCAAAAACTATCGTAGCAGATATACAGTAGACCTGTGCGCCGCCGACGCCGCGCCGCCGCCGCCGCCGCCGACGTTTTCATGACGCCGCCGCCGCCGCCGGTAATATAGGATCGGCGCGCCGCCGCCGCCGCCGCCGCCGCCGCCGCCGCCGCCGCCGCCGCCGCCGAGAGAACATCGGCGTGACGCCGGCGTCCCTTTGGTGAAATTATTTTTCTCATGTAACCAGAGTAAGCCAACACTGTTGTAATACGTAGATAAAACTGTCTTTACCATATATAGTCAACATGTGCTAGCTAATTCAAAGCACAATTCAAAACACACGTTACTTATTTACTTCGCTTCATTCGTCTATCGAATGACGTCCTGTATTGTTTACATTCTGCAAAATGGCCACGGCAAAGAAAGCGTTTTCGAAGAAAATTACGCGAAGACCTAAACAGATGCTAAAGTGATGCTAAAATTAACTGTGCACAGTTGACTAAACGAGCAGTGAACCTATGCATCATAACTGAGAGCGTTTGTTGCTTAAATCCTCTTAGTTTAGTTTAAAATTAATCTTCTTAGTCTGATGTCGGCGGTGCTTTTTTTTTTCTAAGTTGGCATAAACTTTTAAAAGTTTTCATTCATGGTCAATTTGGGATATATAGCCTAATGAAGCAATATAATTTGATAAACAGAACCGTGGCTAGGGGCGGGGGCAAGCTGCGCCGGGCGCCGTCTTAGTAGGGGGGCACATTTTGGACATTATTTTTAAAGTTTTTATACCACCACTATCCACTTTCTGCGGCGTAAAATACAGATAAGTACAAAAGGTCATCACCGGTTTCGGGGCTGCTAGAGGCTATAGATTGCAACGTCGTGAAAGCTCAGATAAGCATAAAAAAGTCATCACCGGAATTTAGGGGCGCAACATTTGTACCTTGCTCCGAGCGCCGAATACTCTAGCTACGGCTCTGTTAATAAAATGTTTCTTAAACTGTATACTTTTATTTTTACTCGTATGATAAGTTTGTAACATTGTTTTCAAATTAACCGGGTGACAAAAAACCACGAGGATTGAACAAAACCGACGATGTCATATGGTATCCTTTGTAGTCGCACGTATTGTACTGTATTAACCGTTTGTACGCCGCCCACGTCGCCGCCGCCGCCAATAAAGTCCACGCCGCCGCCGCCGATAAAATTGGTTCGGCGCGCCGCCGCCGCCGGTGATAAAGCGGTCACACGCCGCCGCCGACCCTCAGACCGTCGGCGCACAGGTCTAATATACAGTAACCGAACGAGGCAGTTCTGTATTATATACAGTGGCGGCTCTAGGATTTGGCAAGTGGGGGGCCGTTGGGGGCAACTTCTAATCATGGGGGCCAACCATTTGTTGTTTTTATGTATGTAGCATTAAGTATAGGGTCCCAACTGGGGCCACTGGGGGCCAGGCTCTCAATAAAGGCATTATTATTAATTTGCAGCCCTATCGTAGCAGTGGAGCTGCCACTGATTATATACTACCAAGTTTCGTACTTATAGACGCAAAGACAAGAAGGAAAACAAACTTATTAGAGGACAAGAGGGCAAAGAATGAGATTACACAGCAAGACCACAATAGGAATGAATGGAAAGGTGAATCATAGTGGTTCTCACACAGGGCGGACCTTATCGAACCACTTTTAACCTCATTATTATTATTATTATTATTATTATTATTATTATTATTATTATTAGTTATCTATTTAAAGTCATAACGGTTATTTTCAAATCTTTTGTTTTTCTGCGTGAAGGATCTATAATTAGATTACATTACAATCCGCGTCTTTCTTTACCAGCAGCTGTATGGAATAATCCTACGATTGCGTACAGAATTTAAGGAGAGTCAACTTGCCGACTCGGGGTCGAGTCTGAATCGGTGATCAAAGATTTACGCCATTCTCCCCTGATACTTGATGCAACGACAGGAACAAAGTGAAGGTCAACATCTTCGTTCGTCTGTGTAGTGTGTGTGTACCGAGGCCGAAACGGGTACTGGCTTTTAAACGGTGGCGACTGGCAGTGAAGTTGACAGATGTCGATGTATAGCCGCTTACGAAGAAAGACTGCGATGCACAGAAAGATAAACACCTATACTACAGGTCACGGAAATACAAGACTGTAAGACAAGAAAGACGAATGTAAAAAAGCTTCAAGTGCAGACCGTCAAATAGACAGGGAAGTGTACAGTCTTCAAGAGGCTGTCTTAAGATGTCTCAGGATCTGTAGGGGTCAATGGGTCAATGGACCTTGACCCATGTCACGTCACATTTTAGGACTGCGGGCTCAGTTATGTAGCGCACGAAAGTTCACACTCACTTTTATTGACAAGAAATGATATTGCAACTCAATCTTCGCATCTATAGGCCTACTACAGTATGGCATTGACGCAGTGGCGGCTCCACCGGGGGCTCAGAGGGGCCCGTGCCACCCTATTGAGTGCCTGCCCCCCTCAGTGGCCCCCCCAGTTGGGACCCTATACTTAATGCTACATACATTAAACAACAAATGGTTGCCCCCCCATGACTAGTAGTTGCCACCCCAACGGCCCCCACTTTCCAAATCCTAGAGCCGCCACTGCATTGACGTAATAGGCTAGAATTGTAGGCTACCTATGTTCGATTGATATTCAACATTAGTTTTGGCATATCTTAACGTATTTGAAGATATATAAAAGCTATTCAAGATAGTCAATTTTCCAGGACCCATGGGTCAAGAGTTCAGCAGGTCACGTGGGGCATGGGTCGTTTTGAGTGGCCCATTGATATCTCCGCATCATGCATACAGTGCATACAGTGCATCATACGATCACGAGTTGATCGATTTGTGCAGTTTCACTGTGCTGCTATCAAAGTTACACGTTTGCTGGAAGATGATGTTCTCGGGTTCTAGTTCAAAATTGAATTAGGGGCCTACTTTCGGAGGGAGCTTGAAGAAATGAAACTGAAAACTAAAGACCATATGCCAATTTATAAAGTAAAACGTGCCAACACGTCACGGTTTGTCTCATTCTGATGAGCGCCAATCTTATTTTCAATAGCTAGTGCTAGTTTAATGCGTCTTAAGCATCTGTCCTGTGTCGACCTCTGTCGAATGCGTGTAAACTGCGCGCTTGAAACGAGAGATATACTAATGTCTGGAAGTTTTATTGGATTGAATTCATCGCGACATTTATATTTACGTGCTACTCTAACAATAAATTAAATCTATACAACCAAACCACAATCGAAATATATAAAAATTTAATTTGTATTAGCCTATATCAAAGCAATATGATATCGGAAACGAGTGAAAACATATCAGAACCAAAACACAACACTGGTTGTGCAGCGAAGAGTGGACGAGCAAGCTCTCCCCAATCCCCAACCGAATCTTGCCCCTACTTCCTGTGCGCTGATTTCAGGTTAATTAATTATATATTGAGTATATAATTAACCTAATATCAACCCATCGCATCATTCGATTCAATACCTGTGATGTTCCAGCCATGGGCGTCCGCAGAGATTTTTCCAGGGGGAGGTGCAAAACAAGGTCTTGTGACGAAAGAAATGAACAAATTTTCCAAGGGGGTGCAAAACGAGGTTTTGTGACGAAAGAAACAAGTAATTGTACTTTTTCATAACTCCACAATTTTTCCAAAGGGTGCAATTGCACCCCCTTGCACCCCTCCGAACGCCCATGGTTCCAGCCCATGAACATGATCGCCACTTTTCGAGACAGCAGTGTTCTTCATCATACCAAACAATGTCCGGGTTAATAGTTTCGACCTCCGATCAAAGGGCGGAAGATTGTTCAGCCCAGCATTTCCCAGTAAGACTGACCGATGCTTACGGCTTTATTTGGTTCGATCGCTTCCTGACAAACTGTTGTCGTTATCGTTATTCGACGCAGGGTCGCCGAGAGGGGTCAGGGAGGAGGTGGCAAATGCCCCAGGGCCCAGCGATATATAGGGGCCCCGGGCGGGTTAGGTTAGGGTTATAGGGCTAGGGTTAACGGGTCTGTAAACGGTTATGAAGTCCTTCCAAACACCGCCATCTTCTAACTTCTAACTAATTATATTTATTAAAATGAAAATTAAATCATAAACTAACCCAGAACACGTTGAAAGGCAGGCGGGGGCGGGAACCGTCGAAGGCATTGCTTGATGAGACGCTGACAAGCAAAAAAGGTCATCACCAGTGATTCTAAACTTTCTATCGGCTCGTGACACTCAGAGACGTCATTTGGGGGGTGCAGGGGAAATGTTTCCCTCCCGCTGATTTTTAGGGGGAAAATTTTTACGAATTTTTGTGCTTTTAAAATCATTGTCTTCTCAATTGTTTTTATAACTTTATTACAATCACTGGTAAGTACTACAGTATGTAGTAGCGTATGTAGCATCATTGTTTTTATAATTTTATTACAATCACTGGTAGGTACTATGTCGTATCGTATGTAGCGTGTGTTATGGACAAAAAACCAATTTGAATACTGCATAGGTATTTTTTATAAATACTGCCTGCCTTGCAGTCGAAAGTCTTGCTCAACTCCCGGAAAACAATGAAATGGCGGCCCCAGTGACACTATTCTGCCCAGGAAATTTCTCTTCTCTCGGCGGCCCTGTTCGTACGTGGCAACACAGAACGCCGTTGCGTGCCGTGCTCCTCCTCCTCCTCTTCCTCCTCTTCCACTTCCTCCACCTCCTCCTCCTCTTCATCGTCGCTGCTGCGCTCTTAGTGCGTCTCGTGCAGAACGCGTACTCGCCAGCGCGCCTTCTCACAGGTCAGAATCACTGTCCAGAGCCGCGCCGATCGAGCGTCGCTGCAGCATCTCGCGGAGAACTGGAGAGAGACCAAGTGAATGAAATGAACGCCTCTGAGAAGCGGAAATCTGGAAAGAAGAGGGAACCGAACGCCGCCGCTGTACCCACAGCTGCCATACTGATAGTTTTTGTTTTCATCGTTTGTCAGTTGGACTCCCCCTTGTCAGTTGTCAGTTGCCAAGAACATGGGCAGGTAAGTCGATAGAATGTATCGAATGCATCACTTATGGTGACTTTATCCAATAATAATAGCATAAAGAATTGTATAGCGTCAAATAATTTCTTTGACCACCCTTGAATACGGAACCTGTTTTTTTTGTCATGGCATGATCCTGTTTATAGACATCATCTCGGATCAAATAGAAATATATATACTTAAAACCATCAATAGAACCAAAATATTTTAGTGGCACAGTAGAAATATAATTTTATAGATAGTTGATGCGAAATATAAAAAATATTTTCTTAGACTAGGAGAAAGAAAAATGGCTGATTAAATCAAAACCACACCCGGTCGAATTTTTTTAATCTCCGCCATTTCTTTCAACATTTTTAATTCCGTTTACTCAGTATCTATTTCAAACATCGAATAAACAGTTACAGACTTGTAAACATGTTTAACTGCGATTTATCAAACAATGAATTAAGATATTTTATCATTTAATGACAACAACTGGGCAATTAATAAAAACTCGTCGAATATACAATCGATTGCTGTGGTGATTTTAGAGGAGTACTTGTGTTGACATAACGCAAGCAAATCCTTCAGAATTCCCTACAAAACACCGTGCAACCAATGCTGTCAGAGGGAGATAGAGGGAAAATACGCAAAAATACCCAGGATCATTTCTAGCAAAATTCTGGTAATGCTTAGCGTGTCATTGTCCGTTTCGTGTAAACAATTAAATTTTATCAGACGCACAGCCGTCGATAAGACTCAAGCATTTGTCAAGGTAAATGGAGCGGACGCAGTTTAGCGAATCGAAATGTCAAAGCTGGTCGATAAATGTCGATAACAATACGCTGTAACTCTAATATGTTCAGCGAGATTAGAAGCGCCCGGTCCATCTTTTTAAGTCGCAATCCAGCATAAAATGGTTGTTTTTCCAAATGTCGTTGAATGATAGTGGAGAAGCGCCTCTACGGAAATCTAATCATGCGATTGAAAATCGTACGCAATATACAGAAAAGAGACATGATTTCACATAATTAGGCCTATATCGACAAGACAACTGTGCCAGATAATAGAATTATATACACTGTACTTCGCCTATTGCGGCTTTCATTAAGCTTCAGTTACATCATTTCTTACTCATTCGGGCAGTCAACTACTTATCTGAAAGAAGTGCTTACAAATTTCTCAATCAATCAATCAATCAATCAATCAATCAATCAATCATCTATGGCGCCACTATCACGATCTCGCTGGCATAACAATCTCCAGTAGACAAGAAACATATTATTTTTGAAGCGTTGTTGTATGAATTGTCCAATTCAAACATCGATGATAACTGATCAACGTAGATTCTGTCTTCAATTAACCCAGGCAAACGTTTCATCTGCTAAAGCCACGATGGTCGCTTACGCTGGAGTCTGATCTCGATGGTCCAGCCGTTTTCATTTCGTTTCCTTGACGACGACCTCCGGGTCAGCTGTTGCCGGTAAACAATGGCAACGGGCATCGTTGCTAAGACGCAGAGAAACGAGTTATCTTGCATCCAGTTCATTAATTAATTATAATCTTACAATGTCACAATTCATCATTATCAATCTATCTTCGTCGAAATAACAGCAATAATAATAATAATAATAATAATAATAATAATAATTTGTAATAATAATGACTAGAAAGATGCTCGCTTCGCTCGCGCTCGCTTCGCTCGCAGTGCAGGATAATACCAATCCAATACCTATACCTAATACCCAATCATTGAATTCATGCTCAACAACATTTCAATGATGTACTGTACATACGCCATCTAGCCAAGCTCTGCGCCACGTAATAATTAGGCCTGTGTACGTTAAAATCACGCAACTGTGACAATTTGTGACGCTGTACACGTTTTTTTGTGTACGTTAAAATGTACGTTAAAATTGCGCAACTTCCTCAAGCTACGAACAATTGTTACCAATAGCAACGTCGTCGCACGCCCACCCCTCTGACGCTGCAATGACTCGACTAAACCGTGCTAAACGTACGATTCTACAAACAATTCTTCGTCAACCAATGACGTCGTCTTCGAACATCGTCCAGAACGCATCAAGGATCTTAATATTATCAAACGAACAATTGTTACCAATAGTCAACGTCGCGCCCACCAACGCACGCTGCAATGACTCGACTAAACGGTCTAAAACCGTCTACCAATAGTCAACCAATGAGAACGCTTGAAGGTAACAGAGAGACATACAGAACAAGGATCTTAATATTATAGATAATGATAATCTTTCCTTCTTTGTATTGAAAAATTTGCTGCGGCTCATTAAGAATTCTCTATTCGGACAGCAGAAGAGGACAGTTCATTATCGCTTTCATAGACTCTTCCTATTAGAATTGATCCAGTTGTATCATGTCTGAATCAACTATTGTCTTCGCAGCCAAATATCAATTATATTCTGTCCTTCTGGTCCTTGGATTAGTATGTCTGACTAAATTGACTGTAGCCAGTTTCTATGTTGTCAAGTGCTTATTTTCACAGCGTCTGTATTCTGTTAGTAAGCGAATCATGCCAACAGTAAATTTACCTGTTATAGCCTACCTTTCACTCACATTCGTGTTAGGACGAAATACGAAATAATTTGCATTTAAACCTTAGAGTCAAAAGAACTGTCTTGACTGATTCTTCTGTAGCCAGACTTTCATCTTCTATGTACCTGTATTGAACGAATGTTGATTCACCTGACCTGGGATAAATAAATTGACAACGGCGAAAATGAGTATAGCGAAAATGCTGATGACGACACTGAATATGACTATATAATATAATTTTTTGTTACATTACATTACATTACATGACGCTATGGTGTGTCGTGACTGAGTGCTAGAACTTGGCGATTGTTGCGAACTTGTTTTACTGTACTTGCACTTGCATTTGCATCAACGACAAAAATTAACTGTCTCAGCTTTCACATTTGTTTCGTTTCATTCCAAACCCTTATTTTCCCCCATCGGTCGTTTTGCCAGTCGCATCACAGGAACTTCTAGGAAGCGAATAATTTTGTTCGTCCAATCTTATTCCTACAAGTATTTGAAAGCGATTCGGGGCTGAAAAACCGCCCGACGCAGATGTCTTTAGGTAATTTAAGCACGTCTTTGCTCTCTGGGGAGAATCCTATTTCGTGGAATTAATAGCTTCAGCGTTTACACGGTTTCCTCACTTGCAGCATCTGTTCTGCTCCTCCGAGTCAGTGGCTTTCTTCCTTAATTCTAAATTCATTAAATATTTTTTAAATCTAATTTAATCAAAGTCGACGAAACTATAGACAAGTAAGCGCCTGCGAAAGTACGCTATTAATTTTGTCTTTTTGTACACACACGCGCGCACAGACTCACACACGCAGACAGACAGACACACACACATATCCTGCTATCTGTGTATCTATCTTTCTTTTTTGCAATCATGATATGTCTACAGCAAGTAAGTAAGTAAAATTTCGTGAATTGTATAGAACGTTTGAAAGTAGTAGACCTACCGTATTAGGAGACTAGGAGCGTAGTTTTAGGCGTTATATCTAGTATTGAAACAGCTACAGCCGATATGTAGGGGTTACAAATGAACAAGGCCTAGCTGTTGTTGCTAGCTGCAGTTGATCTGCATATAATAATAATAATAATAATAATAATAATAATAATAATAATAATAATAATAATAATAATAATAATAATAATAATTTCAAAGATTCAAAGATTCGTATAACCAATAGGTTATGAAACTGGAACACCGGTTTCACGGGTACATAGGGTTAAAATCAACTCATCGACTTTGTTATTAACTAGAGATGAAAAGGAAAAACCTTCGGGAAAATTAAAGAATATTTAGAGAACAGGCGTTAACCTTTCACATAATAATAATATTCGATTATGAGAACTTCATAATAATAATAATAATAATAATAATAATAATAATAATAATAATAATAATAATAATAGTAATAATAATAGTAATAACGTGATTTCAAATGGCTTAGAAGTGAAAACCAATATACATGTAACTACTCTCAACCCGGTTTTTCTAGATAACTTTTGAGTTATCTATTGATTCAACTGTCATTGCCTTTTCGTCCAAACTACCTGTAGGAATATTTGGGATGAAAACCTATTTTCCAGGTAATAAATAGTTTGCTTCATACAGTTTACATTTACAGATACAGTATCATTAGCTGAAAATCAGTGGTTCTCTTCGTAACTTGCGTGGCGGTATCTCTTCGGCATTTAAATCCTTGCGTTTTCCCCATCGCTTAATATGGTGTAACTGAGAGTTGCTATGTTCTGCTGCAATAATTTGTAGCTTAAATGCAGCTATTTGTCTAGATTCGCGGCGCTGAGCTGCGGTCATTTTGGCGCACTAGAGTCAAATTGAGAGGGATTACGTTCCAGGAAATTTCTACTGCACTTGAAATTACCTTGGTCGTCAATTTATTGCATTTACCAGGTCGGATGTACGGCTTTTGAGGAATGACAGGGTGCACCAAGAGCCAAAGAGAACTCAATTGCAGGCAAAACGCATCAAATATGCTCCTTCAAAGCAGTCCAGAATGAGGTTTTAACCCTTTGGCCTCTAAAATTCGTATAACCAATAGGTTACGAAACACCGGTTTCACGGGTACACATAGGGTTAAAATCAATTCATCGACTTTGTTATTGACTAGAGATGAAGAGAGAAAACATTTAAAGAATATTTAGAGAATAGACGCAATCTATGAAACACGTCATGGTTCTTATTTCGAAAGACATCGTGAGTATTCGAAAAGGCATAATGGCCAACCGAATCCTACGCATTTCCTCTTTTAACTAATTCGATTTGCTCAAATGCCTGTCAAAGGTTGTCGCTTCTAACCCAATAAAAAGAAGACATTCGAAAAATTCGAATCAGAAAATGCAAGAGTGCATGCCGTCAACGATGACGGCTTTGACAAATCCCCAAAGCTATACGAACCAGTCAAATGGATGCCGTCGTGCTAATATTCGAACGTAAAAAAAGCGCTATAGAAATTCGCGGGCGTCACATTTTGCTCGCCTTAATGTCATCACTCGTCGTTTGCTCGCAGACGACAACAATTATTGGTCACTCGAGACGAAGACGAGAGAAGTCACTCGCCTGTGCGTGACTGACCATAATGAGCAACATGACACGATGATAATAATGCCGTAATGAGATTTCTACTGCCATTTGGACGGTTCGTCTAATGGGCAGTCGCATTCATGAAGACCAGAGGTAGTTTCTTGTGTCTGCCAACGCCTACAGAGAGAATTTCGATTATTATTGTGTGAGAAAATCATGCTGCTGGACATTGCTTTGGAGAAAAGCCGTTATAGGCCTAGTTTATTTTTCCGGGAGGGGCAAAGCACATTTTAACACAATGGTCACGGTTAATATTTTAGCAATGTTTTCAATTTTCAATGCCAAATATTAGTATCTGCATTTTCCAAGTTCGGGGCCACGTGACACGTGTCGCTCTTGCCATAATGTGCGGGCGCCCATGTAAAAGCGACGACAATTTGCAAGTTGTTAAATAATCAAGTCGCTTACTACGGTGTTTCCCAAACTGTGGGTCGCGACCAAAAAACGGGTCGCAGGCCTGAGTCTAGTGGGTCGCGGGGCAGCGCGAAATTATATTCAAAAGTGTCAATTTCTAACCAACACCACAATGTCACAAGCCTTGAAAGTTGCAAAATAGGCCTAGGTTTTAAGAAACTTTTATGCCTGCAATCCTCCATACACGGTTTATATTCGCACAGTTCCGAAAACAGTTTGGGAAAACCCTGACTTATAGTACTTTTTAAAGTTAATCTTATTTCGCAATAATGCAAGGTAGCACATTCCGAACATTTTGCTCTGAAACTCCAATAACAATAGGGAAACTCTCATAGATGAGGAGGGAAGAACCTAACTGTTAAGCGATTTTGCCATACTCATAGGATTTTAAAGACGCGTAACAAAGGTATGTTCCCGGCAAAATTTTAAAAAAGATAATTTTAAGAAATTTCAATATCTATTTCTCACTTTGTTTTATTTGGTAAAAATGTGCATAATATATTTGCCATATTTTCGTTCGAATTGAATCGAAGCTTTTGTTTTGCTTTTTATTCAAAACTCAGAAGATTCTTTTAAACTTACGTTCGCCAGATGGCCCGATGCATTGTTTGATATTACATGCTATGATTAGGGTCGCGACGCGTTACAAAACCACTGAAGTGGGCCGCGACTCCAAAATGTTTGGGAAATCCTGCTTTCTATGCAGCGAATGCAACAAAACGTAAGCAACACGAAATCCCAGCGTGATTTTATAAATTGCGAAAGCGAAGACCCAAATATCTTTCATCCTATAAGACCTCCTCATTGCTTTCTCTCTCCCTGGTTCTTGCAACCTCCATGTACGAATGAAACTTCCGCTCTATACTGTTCTAACCGGATTATTGTTATCACAACGTATGTGTCTGACCATAGGCGCAGTTTGGATGAAAAATCGGGGACCCAGCCCCCTATATCTTTATCCTTCTCTATAGCCTAGCCTCTCAAAAAGTGAGGTATGTGGTATGGGTGGTTTCAGGCAACTGAAATAACTGTAAATTGGTATTTTATAAATATTTTGTCAATCTCTTTAGAATCTTTGACCAAACATTATCGTCGCTAATAAACCAGAGCGGAGCTGAACAAGAAAAAAAATAGGCAATTCAAATGTCCACTCGGAGCATAAGAATGCTTATAAGATATAAATTCTTCTATTCCCAGAATGCACCGGGTAGATACTGCATCGACGCATTGCTTATGCTCCCCTAGACAGCCATAAAGGTATATCCACTTACTATCGAAATTGTCGAATTCCGATTTATGACGCAGTCATTTATTCAGGCCTTGCTCCTGCAATTTTCTTGCGCCTATTCGGCGAAAAATTGATAAAATGTTCCGGTGAGTAAATAGATTCAACAATCTATGATAAAAGGTTTTCACAATGAATGCTCACAGTCCATTGGCTTCCAGCTTTATCTCCTCGACGAGAAACTGCTCTATCGAAATCTGGCGCTACAAAAACGATAACTCGATGGGAGGCACTACCAGGGCGCGATTTGTAGGGAGAAGGGGGATTCCCCCCACTGCCCAGATGCATCCCCCTACTGCTATATTCCCCCACCACTACATCCCCCCACTGCTACACTTCCCAACAACTACATCCCCCAAGCTCGACATATCCCCTCCTCCTACTGCTCCAGGTCACAAAATCGCACTCTGGGCTATACTGTGAAAACGACCAACCTAGTAACGTCGAATTTAGGTGACAAAACGCACTCTGGATAAATCGAATTCCTCTTAAAAGCCTTCCTTAACTCTAGGATTTCGAATTAGCAGCCATTTTGTAAAAGAATCGAAGCGTCGCGTTGTTTAAAAAAAGACATTTACCGTTCACAATCGCCCGGTGCAAAGAAGTCAATCTCGTGAGCGTCAACATTATTGCGTTGAATTAAAACGGTTGCGAAAGACATTCTAAAACGGAATCAAGACACGGGGGCGTATCCAGGAATTCAGTTTTGTGATGTGGTGGCACTTAGTGTTTCAGTCTCCATTCTGCCTTTTCCTGCCCCTCCCTTCCCCCATACGGATTACAAATCGATGTTGCTAAAATTATTTAAAAGGGGAGAAAAGACTATATTAGCTTATTCATTCTCGTATTTATAACATTTCTCGTGTTTTTTCGCCACGATGAGAAATGAGCTAACAACATTTTCGCTGTGTAATAGGCAGAGGTCCGTTCCCTACCCCTGCCTCTGCCCCCGCACCCCTGTAGACAGTGTTTATTCTAGGCCTTATCTGGGGGAATTCCCATCTACCTAAGTTAGAATTTCCCCCCAAATTGTTTGATATTTTGGCTTGGGAGAGTTGAAATCCCTCCTACAAATTTTTTTGCTTGTCAGGCATTCCAAAAGGGAAAAATACAAGGATAACCGTTTTAGCTTGTCAGATATTTCGAGAGAGAAAATATAAAGATGACCTTTTTTGCTTGTCAAACAAGACAAACTTTGTCCCTCAAACATTTTAACCCCCCCCCCTATGTCTAAGTGGCTAGAATAAACACTGCCCTGTAGATCCTCCCCTTATCAAGACGTCGCTGAATGCCTTCAAACGCTGACTACACAGTTTAATTGCGCCACTCGAGATCTCTTAGATTCGTCAGAAATCTGCTTCCTTAATTCGAAGCGTTTGTGCATTGAAAATGAAAGAGCGATTTGTCATTTCGTGCCTGATCCACGCTTGGCAGTCAAAGAACCCGACGTTTCATCGGCAATGCCCGTGAACCGATTTCGTTGATGCACGGGGAATAATTATCTCAGACTGCCCGTCAGCACGCGCTCCGGCGCATTTGTGATGACCACCCCGAGGGAGGCTAAATAAATTCGATTCTTCAGCTTCAGGAGAAAACGTTATGTCCAGGGGGAAACAAAACAGCGAAGATGCTCTTTTTGTGACGATGACAGATGCAGTAATTGCGTAGAAAAATCACCAGCTGACATTTTTCATTTCAATAGCTTCTAATAATGATCAGTGGCGGCTCCACCGGGGGGAGCATGGGAGGCCCGTGCCCCCTATTGAGTGCCTGCCCCCACTCAGTGGGCCTCCCAGTTGGGACCCTATGCTTAATGCTACATACATAACAACAAATGTTTGGCCCCCCATGATTAGAAGTTGCCACCCCAACGCCCCCTCCCCACTTGCCAAATCCTGGAACCGCCACTGTATATGATTCGAGAAATACTGCCTTATTTGAAATCGAGTGGCTGTAAATTTGGAATGATAGTGCGACTTTTGCTGCCTGCATCTTGCTTGCTAGGTCTATAATATTTCACGAGGAGTAAGGCGTAAGGCGTAAGCACAGATGGGTAAAAGTAAGTCATTCCCGAGCTCACTATTCTAATCTCGAGGCTCCTTGGTTGATCTCCACCGATCCGCTGCTGATCTCCGTTTTAAGACCCTCAGCCAGGCGACTGGTGCAGATTACATCAGTGTTTATCCAGGCCTGTTAAGGGAGATTTTCCCCCAAAGCCTCAACCCTTACCCCAATTTTCACAATGACACAATTTTTTTGAATTGAGCTGTGTCTCTTCCCCTCCAGCCAAGTTAATCCTCTAAGGCCTGGGGTCTGGATAAAACACTGGATTGCATGATATGGGGCCAGTGTTCTCATGTAACGCGCCTGTTTACTCCACGGATTAATCCGCTATTCAGTTGTCACAGCCATCTGGCGAAAGAAAGCTGAGTCGAACTTAGGGCTCCTGCGGGTCTCGAACCCGCGACATTCTGCTTCATCGTCCAACGTTGTTACCACTCTGCTAACTTCCCGCACAAATGGCTATTCTGCATTAATTCTGCTGTCAGTCGAGAGGCAGCCATGTTGTGTTTATGATCTCATCTGGTATGACAAAATTTCAAGTTTAATGTACTAATGTCGTCTTTAAAGATCAAAATACAGGATATGTCGAAGCATAAGTAAGACGACTAATTGTAATTTCTGTTTCACGTATTTTCCCCGAGATTTTGTTTGTTTTCTCATTAAGTTCTCTGATAATTAATTAATCTAAGTATCGATTCCGAGTCAACTTTCTATCCTTCCTCTGTTTCTCTTCCTCTTCTTCCCTCCTCCTCCTCCTCCGCCTCTTCCTCCCCTTCTTCTTTCAGCTGTCGCAATACCATCTCGTTTTCTTTTTCCTCCAATATCTTCCTCGCATGCGTTGTTTCTTTATTCGTGAAAAAGATTTGGTAATAGATTACGTCTCTCGCGGGAAATTCATTGCGTAAATTGCCGATCGTTATTCTACTTGGGTTTAAGGATATCGAGTTTAAGGACTCTCTCTCTCTCTCTCTCTCTCTCTCTCTCTCTCTCTCTCTCGCTCTCTCTCTCTCTCATGCATGGGCAACTGCAGATCTTGCGGAACTGATGGAATGTCTGCCAAACTGTGGAGACTAATTTCATGATATATGAAATAAACTAACACGAAATTTTATGTTTTCTTTTGTGCCGTTTCAGCCACAACTTCTGAATTCAAAGTCCACCCGATATCTAGATATCTATGTACCTGTTTGTCTGTTTATCTGTCTGCGTGTCTGCCTGCATGTCTCTCTGTCTATCAACCTATTCATATATATATATATATATATATATATATATATATATATATATATATATATATATATATATATATATATATATATATATATATATATAGGCCTGCCACTTGCTTTATCTCAGTGCTGCATTATATTGTCTCATCAAAGTCAGAAGTCTGCTAAACATCTCGCAATGGTTCATCTTTTATTCCCTGTCATGAACTCAACGAAGGATCTTTGTGATTAAGGTTTCCTCTAAGTAGTCATTCTCTCTCTCTCTCTCTCTCTCTCTCTCTCTCTCTCTCTCTGTCTGTCTTCGAAACGTTTCTCGCTTTAAAATCGTTTCTGAACCCCGCCTCGTCTTCGAACAGCCGTTGTATATGTTGTCGCTGTCGCGCATTTTCCTCTGTTCGTTTTATAATCCGTCGCCGTCATGGGCGCCCGCACATTGGGGCAAGAGGGGGCACTTGCCCTCTCCTGGAAAATAAAAATGCCAATATTTCCCATTGAAATTTAAAACCTTGCTAAAATATTAACCGTGACCATTGTGTTAAGATGTGTTTTGCCCCCTCTTAGAAAAATGTATGTGGCATAGCCATGACCATTATGTTTTGCCCCTCCTGGAAAAATTTCTGTGGGCGCCCATGGTCGCCGTGATTTTGCTTGCTGTCGCTTTCTTTCACATCCTCGCGGACGACGGATCTTCCCCTTCGATTCCAGTCAGTTATATGTGCAGCGGCGGTCCAAGAATTTTGTAAGAGGGGGGGGGGGCGTCCGTTGGAGTGGCATCTTCTAAACATGGGGGCCAACCATTTGTTGGTAGATATGTAGTAGTAAGTATAGGGTTCCAACAGGGGGGTCACTGAGGGAGGCATTCAATGGGGGCGGGACCCCGAGATTCCCATGTGGATGAGGAGCCGCCACTGGTTATGTGCGTAATGCAGTGGTGTAAACCTGGCGTCAGCATTGGGGGAGGGGATAGAATCGTCGATAAAGTCAGGTCAGACCTCCTTTTCGTCTCCCAAAAAGTCTTGACGAGCAAAAATACGTCATCCTTGTATTTTTCCCTGGCCAAATACCATGATGAGCAAAAAAAGTTATCCGTAATGAGTGATTTTACCATAAGGCACAAAACATTGGGGGGATAATTGATACTATGTCCCCTCTTATTAATTATTGAGGGGACCATTCCCCGCCGTTCCCCCGTGTTTTACGCCCTGTAATATAAGCGAATGCTGTTCAGATTCGAGCCGCGTAATGGGTTTGCGCTGGATTACAACCTCGAATACAAACTATCAGGCGGCGACGACGATCTGCATCTAGTTAACCGGGAAGGACATTGTGGACAAGGAACATAAATTGCATTACAGTATACATAGGGCCTACATATACACCGTATAGTATCGCAGGATGGTCGACACAGTAGCCGTTAAAATCCGCACACGATTTCGACATCAACATCGATGCCCGATATTATATCAAAAGCGTAACATCGTGTTGTGTAGGCTGCAAAATCTAGGTCCGTCGAAGAACAAACTGATTCTGATGGGATGTAATAATAATAATAATAATAATAATAATAATAATAATAATAATAATAATAATAATAATAATAATAATAATAGCGTTTAGAGCATGCAATAATAAAAATAGTAGTAATAATAATAATAATAATAATAATAATGTCATGTAATAATAATAATAATAATAATAATAATAATAATAATAATAGGTTTAGAGCATGTAATAATAAAAATAGTAGTAGTAGTAATAATAGTAATAATAATAATAATAATAATGTCATGTAATAATAATAATAATAATAATTAACCTAATAAAATAATAATAATAATAGAGTTTAGAGCATCAAAAAATGTAAAATGGTAAATAGGCCGTTATAAAGAGACGGGGGACAATCAATCAATTAACAATCAAAGAACATAAATTCAATCAATCAATCAATCAATAATATTTTCAATGAAATTAGGGATAAGTATCTATATATAAAATGAATATATGCGCTCTAGTTGAATAATCGGGGGAACAGTTTTTATGTGATAATATACGAGGCCATTGCAATGGTCAATGGATATTGACGCTGTAATCAATTTGATTTCTATAGCGTTGGTGTTAAGCTTTTCCCCACAGATTAGTTTTTCTTTACAGCGTATTTTCTCATCATCAATCCATTACTATTCTGTCCTGTGGTCTTATGGCCAACTGGTTGTTTTCAGAGGCGTCATTTGGGGGGGGAGGTGGGAGGGGCCGTGGCCCCCAAAGTAAATGAAAATATTATTTTATAATGTATTAATGTGCAAAAATTGCAAAAATATTTTAAAAATGCAAATTTTCCAACATTGGCCCTAAAGTTTGCCAAAGTTGCTCAAAATTTGCAAAAAATTTGCAAAAAATGCCTAAAATTTGCCAAAATTTGCCAAAATTTCCAAAATTATTTTCTCGCCCCCAAGAAAAGTGTAAAATGACGCCACTGGTTGTTTTACGTATTTTGATAATTGTGTGCGGCTGCTCTGTCAGGCATTTTTAAAAATAGAAGACCTTGATAGACGGCCACTATACAGCTTCACTGTCTGTCGTCGCCAAACATATCGGAGCACAGCGAACCTTGATACATTGTACAGACCATTTTAACTTACACACTCCGTGCCGACGGACGTTTGACTGCCCGGGAACTCAAATCTCTGACCTTCCGGATATTGAACCCGGGCCGATGGGACATCTCGCGGTCGGAACGCTATAGGTGCTCCCTTAGTTTCTTGAATACAATTCAAGGATCGTCTTCAAACACAAGCGTTTGTCAACGATGACATTGCGCCATTGCAGTCAATTTCGCCAAGAACTTTGCACTATCATTGATATTGCGTTATTGAATTGATTGAAAGACCTCAAGAGCGCAATCTCAAACTAATTCGCCGATCGATGATTTAAAATAGACGAGAAATAATATAATATGTTTCGAAAGAAACTGGTTGTCGTGTGTTGCTGCGCATTTTCTAGCCAACGTCTTTAGAGTTATTCGACGCCTGAAAGTAGACGATTAAGCTCGCTTTTGAAAACGAAAACTCAACGACTAAACTGATTTAATTAATAAAAAATTCTATGGACATCATCAGAATTTCTTTCGTTGAATTCCTAAAGTGTCATCTGAATTCGAGTCTGGAAATATCGGCAATACACTAATGAAAAATCGAGAAAAATATGATCGCGAAATCTCTTCTTTGCCTGACCCCATTTATTTTGTTTCCTTCCTCTGCAGACAGATAGATAGGATAGTTCATTAAACTCTCTGTCTGTGTTTCGACATCGATTTTCGATCTGCGCCGCTTCTCCGCTTTTTGCGTTGTCTCAGTGACAACCGAGCAAAAGAACAACAATGCAACGGACAACGAACGGAAACAATGAATATGCATGAAAAAGAACGAATAATAATAATAATAATAATAATAATAATAATAATAATAATAATAATAATAATAATAATAACAACAATAAAAACTAAAACATCAACGACGTACAGTATAAGACTTTTGGATATCTCTTGAAGACGCAAACAGTGTGCATAGTATCTCTGGCGTCTAGCACCAGTAAGTTGTGCACCCCAAGTTGCCCGAGTAAACAAACAGTGGAATATTGCTAGGATGGGACAGACAGATGGAATGAATTAGTGTTATTAGACGATAGGGCAAATCATCCGATCCGCTAGTGCAAATGCCTTTGAAAATATCGGAATACTAAAGAATATATCGATGCGCATGAAGAGATATTTGGTTTACTACAAAGCGTTTGTTATTGTACAGTAGAACTATAAAAATGATAGTAAATATGAAATCGGCTACGACATTTCGTACTGCCAAATGTGTTTGCAACAGTACGTGTAGGCTAGAAAACATGAAATCATTAAATGTGGACATATTATATGATCAGAACGTTACATGAATATGAAAACAGAAGACTAGAGATGTGGAGTCGCATTGGTTTCAACGCAGGAGAGATCCTATCGATCCGCTTGAAACCCATTTGTTATTGCTATACTGCTTATATTATACACGACGGACAAAATAAAGGTTGACAAATACGGAATAAATTCCCTTTGAGAAATTGATTTAAGAGATGGATAAAATACAGCCTCTGTGACAATGGAATAACGCAAAGACGAGTCTCGTAAATCATCACAAACGTTTTATCTATTGTCGTTTGTTATAAAATAAGGTTATATTGACTACAGCAATGGAATCCGGTTGATGTACTGATTGGCTTCATAACTTAAGCCAGGTCAAAGTTAGCACTTCGATCAATCACCGATGGAGCTTGATTGCTTAACTGCGCGGATGACATTCGTCGGTTACACACGGAACCAGTGGAGCCTCATACACTGGCAGATAGCAGCATAAATTTCAGAAATCAGCGTTTGCTGCTTTTCGATTATTTGCGCTCTAGAAATGCTCTCTTAATAATAATAATAATAATAATAATAATAATAATAATAATAATAATAATAATAATAGTAATAATAATAATAACCTAATAGTAATAATAATAACCCACCACCTGAAAGAAATTCTCAGCGATTTTGCGAAAATCCCTCTGGTCCCAGAGTCAGAATAAGACGTCTGTCTCCCATATACTGTAGCTAGGCTAATTCTACTAAAACACACAAGTTGCAAAATTGGTAGAAAATTGCAAGGTTGGTTAACACGCAGTTGTTTCGCAATAGCACTAATATAACATTTTTCAGAAGTTTGCAAATGCGCAGTAAATTGCACTCGCAAAATGCCTTATTTTCGTCGGCGAAATTTTATTGCTGTCCTCCTGAGGCCTCTCTTAATTTCCAATGGTTATTATTTCTCCCTTTGCAATGCCATAGTGGAGGCGGGCGCCTGGCTAGACGTGCGTGATTTGAGCGCTTTGGCAAGCATTTCGTGTTGATTTATAGTATGGTCAGTTTCGTACAATTTTGCGGATTAATGATTTTACGATAATTTTTTGTGTTTGGAGCCTGAAACGAGGCTCGATCGTCTGAAACGAGGCTCGATAAACTAGCTGATCGCGATCCGATCATTTCTCACTGTCGCACAGAAATGGAGTTCTCGACCCAGACTTGGAATTAACCGTATACGATGTTCATCGAAAGACCGATCTTCTGAAACCGCTTATAGATGTCGCGAGCACACGAGCTGCGTTAAGTTATCCCCTCTGCCATTACGATCTCCCTATTTAATCCCTCCGACAATCGGTTTAAGTGAAGCCGTTTCTCTCGAACACGGAGGCAGCTGCCAAGCGAACGCTACTGCAGCTGATCGATGGGTATTGCTGGCCATATTATACGATGTTCGAAAGCTTGTTGTGGAGTGTGGAGCCCGCTTCCACCTCCTAATCCTTCAAACTGACCATTGATAGAGTGGCTTAGACAGAGTAGAATGATGCTCGCGTGTGGCGTGAAAGAAAAATGCGACCAGAATTGCTGTAGGAAGTGTGGATAAAGTTTGTACTCGACACTGCTTAAAGTTGTCGAATAAACCAGTAGAACGATTCATCCAATCTCAGTTTCACTGATATATTCTAATGCAATGCGCAGTGGCAGTTCCAAGATTTCTTGGTGGGGTGAGATGAATTCATAGCAAGTTGGTAGGGAAGGAAGAAAGAGAAGGAAAACTCAAAAAACTTTGCCGGAAAAGGCTGACAAATGGAATTTCTCCTCTTAATTTTATTACACTTTTACCGAAAAATAGGCTGACAAGCAAAAAAGGGTAATCCGCAGTTTTCCCCGTAATTTTACTAGACTTTTACCCACAAATAGGCTTCACAAGCAAAAAGTCCGGTGGGGGATGCATTCCCACTCATCCCCCACGTGGAACCGCCACTGGCAAAGCGCGTCGAAACCAATACGCCGTGACGTTGATGCACGTTCGAAGAAACGTTCGAAGTGGCCAGCTCAATGCATGATGGCAGTTCGGATGATTTAACCCCTTAACTGGGGATCCCGGATATATCCGTCCATTTTACATTGAGTTACAGTTAAATACACGGTTAAGGGGTTAAATTTAAATTTAGGTCCTGCGATATGAATAGTCCGCGTTGAACAATCCTGAGAAGAATAGTCCGGCATATGAAAAGTCCGAATACCCGCTATAATCACTGAATGCGCTGTAACTCAAGCCAATTGAGAGGCCTACATTTTATAATTTGTACGATTTGTTTACAGTATATACTGATTTTTAATTAAATCATTACGTCCGCAGGCTATGACACGAGCATTCTTACTGTCTCCCAGCTGTTTCCATGGTGGTATCTGAGAGTGATATCAGTGGGGAAAAGAAAGAAGATTCAATTGCCTCATTATGCTAAATGAGTTTGTTAAATAAGCTTATACGGCATCATAAAAGTAGTGACCAGGAATGTCTCCACACTGGTTGCTTCAAGAATTCAATTGCCTCAAAGCTGAGAGAGAGAGAGAGAGAGAGAGAGAGAGAGAGAGAGAGAGAGAGAGAGAGAGAAAGAGAGAGAGAGAGAGACAGACAGAGACAGAGACGGAGACAGAGCAAAACATCGATGCCGAAGACACAGAACCGAGAGATCCGAACGGAAATAATAATGAAATGCTCTGGCAGACAGAAGGAGAGCAATTTCCCTCGCAAATTAAATTTCTGAGCGACGTGACTGTTGTAAGAAGCCGAAAGAGAGAGAGAGAGAGCACAAAGGCCAATGTATTATTTTGTTATTGCTGCGGAACAATCATGCTGTTTCAAAGATCCATCAAGACAGATTTTCAAAATTTGCCAAAGCATAAAGGGATCCCAGGAAAGCCATCATTTAGACTGGCGTCAAATCTAAAACTATTTTGCGAGAGAATGATTTCTCTATAAAAAATACTAGACTGAATTTGCGATATGCATCATATTTTCATGGAAATCACATCAATTCGTAGATTTGGAATGCGCTTCCTGTGACTGTGACGTCGATTACATCGGTGGATTCGTTTCTGACTGCTCTCTCTCTCTTAATGGACTTCGCCTCTTTCTTGTCACTCCTATGAATAGTTACCGGAAAATTTAGGACCATCTTTCTGTACGAATCTACGAATTGTCGATGTAAAACGCTCTCGACTTTAGCCTTAGCTATGCTATAGCGTTTCATAAATCATCAATGTAATAATAATAATAATAATAATAATAATAATAATAATAAATAGACATTTATTTGAGCCATTTCTTTCACCTGCGCGTTGCTTAAACGTTATAACGCATGGCGTTTCGAAATTTTACGGGGTTGTCCTTAATTTGAATGCAATATGTTTAATAATAATAATAATAATAATAATAATAATAATAATAATAATAATAATAACATCATCAATCATCATCATCATCATCATTTTCCTCCGAAGCGAATTAGACCTATTTTATGAATATTTTGCGCTGCTTTGTCCAGATATGCGATGCAAACGTAAATTAAAAATTTTTGATTTTGCATCGATTTCATCATCGCATACAAAACCGTAGACAGGCAAATAAGGAACGAGTTTATTCTCCTCAAAGTTATCGGCGATATTGTTACGAAAATTGAAGTCGAACCATGACTTCGAGTCGCTTAAATCAAATCGGAGGTCACTGCTTCTTTTATGAAAAGTCGTGTATAAAAACCTCCATTAATCAATGCTTGGTGTTGTACAGCAGTAGGGTCTGATTAAATGTGCTCCCTTTTTGTTTACTATATTAGCGAATGTGAGTGACCGATTGCATGCAATATAACGTGACAGCAGTATGATCTAACGTTAGGCCTAAGTTCATTATAGGCTTTTCAGTTGCACACGAAACCAATTTCAACTTGAACCCAGTGACGCGTCGGGGTTGCAAAATGTACTGTCTGTCTACTTCTTCAGGGTTCCTGGATTATTGTTGGTCTCGTGGTACCATCGGCCGGTCAAAGTTTCAGCATTTCTGCTGAAGCTGGATAAGTTGATCAAATTGATAAGCCGTGGTCCAGTTTTGACGCATTTCATTAGACAACCGTCATAACTAGTAAATAAAACGGTACTATTTAGCGACTTAGTGTCCACATACAGTTTCTTTACCGTCAATGGCCCCTAGAAATTTCCATGACACTAGATTGCCTACTTTTAACGATAGTTTTCAAATTGTATAGGCCCTATTAAGCCCTTGTGAAACAAACGCTCACTTGTTCGAAGGTGCGGGAATTTTTGCAACAAAACGCCCGCCTGTGAAATAAAGAGAGCTTAGAAATATTAAACTCCAAGTTATGTATTATTCGTGTTTCTCGTACTTTCAATTCTGTCACATGCGTGTCGTGTTTGGCATTCGCTTATTTTATTTATTTTTACTCGAATTGTAGAATTTTCAGGCGCGTAATCAACTTGAAATTTAACCTAGACGCCTTTGATTTCGCTTAAATTTAAAAAAAAACAGGTAACCTACTCGTTCTGGCATCACCTATTCTTTGTTCTCTAGTCTCTAGTTGTTCGAAAAGTTAATTTCAGCTGTTCAAGATCTACTGTGAATTTCCCCAATTTTCGCCCTCATGCCAGCGATATTTCGAGCTCTTTGACCATTTTCTAATATTCAATGTTGGCTGCAGCTTATTCAAAATACTACCCGTCTATGGTTTCTACGCTTCTGCGACGCCTTCGTGTTTCTTACCCTCGAGCACTCAGATAAATAATCCTCCATTTCCTCGTTCAAACGCCGCTAAAGGATTCGTTTCCGCATCGACCATGCACAGATCCATCCTGGCGTTTTGCCATGAAGGCAGTCATGCCATGAGTAAATAAATTTCCTGGCGGTAAGACTGTGTTCTCGTGCGGTGTCGCGCACGAGCGAGCAAGACTAGGAACTCCTATACGTCAAGACACTGTTTCCTCTGAGAACGGAGCATATAAAATTCAGACCATGGGGACTACTTCATAAAAATCTATCGCTTCTTTGCAAACTGATACGGATAGCAGCGAAAGGAAATAGTCGCACATATTAGCATTTAGCAGTACTAAAGATCTAAAAATTTTTAGATTTTCCTTGTTCTATTCGTCTCTCTCTCTCTCTCTCTCTCTCTCTCTCTCTCTCTCTCTCTCTCTCTCTCTCTCTCTCTCTCTAATAATCCACCTTACGTTAAACCAACCAACTGTGAAACGTCGTTCATAGTCTTTGCTTAAGGCTTAATTCTTGACCAGAAGCACCGTGGAACAGAAGCACTTCTGAGTTGCCGCAAGAAGGCGCTACATAGGCCTACAGTAAATGTCACGATTTTATTATAATTTTTAAGCTGCGTAGACTCGATTGCTACAGCTGCACTACTACTGCGTTAACCGTAAATATCAAGTCCTTGGCTATCTTATCTATTTTAATCTAATCTAATCTGATCTTGAACTTCTATGGCGGCATTACTTCATGATGCTTAATAGAGGCATCAGCCGATGAAACACCAAATCATAATCGCCCAGGATCCAGGTCAAATCAATGGTTCCGACTGTGTCAAAGGCATTAATTTTTGTAGAGCCAGTTCCATCTTTTCAGCGACACTGGTACGTGTCTCACGGGGGATCGGACGACGACAATCTATGCGGAGGATCTCCCGACATCCCTTGCTCTTCTCTGGATCACGTGATAGACAAAGCAGGCGAACGTGATGTCGTACACGTTCTCCACACGGAGACGGAACAACGGAAGCCGTTCCCGACGTGCTCCGGACTTCCTCCGGACATTCGCAAATCGCTGACCTTCAAAGGTGAAGACGGCCGACCGACGATCACTCGACCGCACTTCTGTCACCTGCACACGAGACCGGACTCACCTGTGGGCGCAGAGGAGACCGATCGGAGACTCTCCTACGAAAACGTCGATTTCACGGACGTTGAACTGAAACTCTCCGACGGTTCGTTGACTCTGAACAACTGTACTTTCACCAACTCAACGGTGAGCACCGTCAAGCCGTGTCGTCGCGTGCAGGTACACGCGTCCAACTGTCGATGGATTGGACACAGGGCGGGGAGGTCGGCGAGAACAGATCCGCAGATTTATCACCAGATGTCGGCAAACGACGTCGATTGTCTAAACACGGAACTTTCCATCGTGGAAACCCGGATGCCGTGGTTTGTGGCGAGAGGAAATCAGTCGATGTCCGTTCTCGTTCAGAATTCCGAGTTCGTTACGGATCCAGAAGGAATGCAGCATCTCGGAGGCTTGCACCTGACATTCAGTGCGTTTAACAGCAGGATTGTCGTTCGGAATTCCACGTTCAAGCAACAGGTAAGATGTCAGCTCAGGTACTTTAGTCTGTTTCCGAATATTCCTATTTATATATACTAACAAGCATCAGTGGCGTAGCTACATTGGTGCAAACCGGTGCAATTGCACCGGTCGGACCTCCCAGGGTCACTTGTGAAAATCGTGTAAATCCGATAAGATTTTTATTGGGGGGGGGAGGTAGACCTGGTATAGTATTTTCTGCAAGACTGTAACAGGTTTGATATAACTTTTCTCCAGAGAATGGTATTGGCAGACGTGTGAATGGCTAGCACTTTTGACAGGCAAGTGAAGAGCACCTAGTAATCAAGTTTTTTTCAAAAATCAGGGCACTATCTCTTGTAGATGAAAAGTGCTTGGCATTCAGAATTTTGCCTGTGGTATTCTCTAATGCGTAAATTGGACATTTTAAAGGACATTTTTAAACTACAGAGAATGGTATTGTCACACGTGTAAATGACTAGCACTTTTGACAGAGAAGTGAAGAGCACCTGCTAATCAAGTTTTTTTTCAAAAATTAGAGCACTATCTCTTGTACATCAAAAGTGCTTGGCATTCAGAATTTTGTCTGTGCTTTTCTCTAAAGCTTAAATTGGACATTTGTAAAATACAGAGAATTTTCCCCGGTCCTTGTCACTTTTGCTCCGGAGTCCAGGAGTCTAGATTAGACACTGGTCCCCATTAAAACGGGGAGGCGGAGGGAGCGGAAGGGAGAGAGAGAGGGGGAAGAAAGGATGGGAAGGGACAGAGCACCGTAGCCAGGGTTTTCGGCCGTCAGGGCAAGATTTATATTTTGCGCTCCTAAATTTTGGCGACGACCTTTTTTTAGTCGTCCACAGAGCAAATAGTCAACTTATCTCCATCACCTCCATTTTTGCGGCTGATGACCTTTTTATCTTCGTCACGAAGTCAAAAAGGACCTTTTTTCTTTTTTTTCTGTTTTCACACCCGAAATGCGCCTCCACCAGTCGGCGCCCGGGGTGGCTTGCCCTCCCGCCCCCTAGCTACGGCTCTGGGAAGGTAGGGGCAAGGAGGGCGGCGGGTTTTGCACCGGTCGGAATTTTTTCCTAGCTACGCCAATGACAAGCATAGACGGATTTTATTCAAGGCTAGGGTAGGCTTAAGCCTGCCCAACTAATCCCACCACGTTGTGCTCAAGGCTTTGTAGAAACATAGAGAAACTTACAAGTACAACTAAGTTGGTCTGGCGACTTTCGATTCCTTGCAAACAGTAAAGAAACAAGCATATTTGTTATAACAAATAGCATGCTCCGCAAAATATTAATTGCTAGCAATTAGTTTACCAATCGACGATGCTGGACTAACAAAATGTCATTATGCATTAAGGCATTGCAATTCTATAGTGTGTGATTTATTGTAAAAAACGAACCATGATAATAATTAATAATTATGAACTTCTATAGCACCATTTCTGATATCCAAGGGTATAAATCGATGGTACTTCGAATCCATCCGCAAAAGACCAGGTAATTCCAGAGATCAGTCAGAGAGAAACAGCAAGACAGACTATGGAGGAAACGCTGATTGGAAGAGATGTGTTTTAAGTTTGATCTAAAACTACTCAGTTTAATGGAGGATCTGACAGAATGATGATCATCCACAGGTTCATTCGAGCCAAGTGCGAAGCATCATGAATCTCTACGAAGCTGCACTTCTGCTGAAATCCAGCGCTGTCGTTCGCGGCAACGAATCAAGCAACGCCAGCGTCACCGTCGAAGGCTGTCGCTTCGTCGACAACGAACGCGCTCTGACGCTGTCCGGTCCGTTCGCGACGCTCGCCGTTCACGACTGCACTTTCGACGGCAACACGGCGATCCACTCCGGAGCCGCCATCCTAGTTCTAGTCACCAGCAAGCGAACGGTGCTGATCGACAACTGCACGTTCACGAACAACGCGGCCGGGCGACAGCGGCGACGGCGGCGACGGCCTACCGGGTATTCGCTCGACGAAGACGGCGACGGGGCCGTGACGCCGGTCGGCGACGACGTTCGCCTGAACACGTCCTGCTGTAAGGGGACGATGATGTTCGTCGGCAAGGGCGGCGCCGTTCGAATCCAACGCGGCAACGTAACGCTGCGCCGGTCGCGTTTCACGAACAACACCGCGACGCTGCTCGGCGGATCGATATTCGTCGACATCGACGGCAACCTGACGGTCGAAAACGCGTTCTTCGAGAACTCCGATCGCCACCGGCACGCCCTCCAGGGCGACGTTCTCTTCTCCGACGGATACGTCCACGTCAACCGGATGACGATCGACGCTCGAACGGCCGTCGACGGACTGTCGATCGTCCGTCACAGCGGCAATCACTGGTCGCTGGCGATGACCGACGTCTGGATCCAGTGTCCGGTGGGGTACGACCTGCGGGCGACCAACTCGTCCGCCTACGGCGTCGCACCGAACGGACTGCGGCGGTCATACTACCTCGACCAGTTGTCCTACTTCTGCGAGTCGTGTCCGCTTCACAAGTACAGCATCGACTTCGGGTATCTAAACTACACGATGGTCTTCCGGAACTTCGCCTACCTGACGCTCCTCATCGACGGATCGGTCCCGAGGGCCGAATACACCGGAAACTACGACCACCACGAGATCCAGTGCAAAGAGTGTCCCTACGGAGGTCAGTGCGTCCACCACATCGCGGCCGTGGACAACTATTGGGGATTCGTGGCGAACAACGATTCCGTTCGATTCCAGCACTGTCCTCACGGATACTGCTGCTCAGCCGATGGCTGTTCGACGATCAACTCCTGCTCTCCTCTGCGTCGCGGGCGTCTGTGTGGGAGGTGTGCCGAGGGCTTACTCTGAAGCGTGGTTTGCCTCGACGTGCATCCCGAACGATGCTTGTTTTCCTCCGCGGCTGCTGCCGCTTACCGTTGCGCTCGGCTTCTTCTATGCTCTGTTGATCATGCATCTGATCGACCTGAAGAGATTCATCTTCGCAGGTCCTCGCATAACGTTCAGCAAGTCGACGAAAACACGGCAGTCGGCCAAGCGTACGGGCCAACGAAGCAAGTCCAGAGGGGGCGGCGACGCTACGTGGCATCCGGATGCGAATGGACTAAACGACCTCGCGGAAAACGAACAGAACAAAGGCGCGGTTCGATTCCTGGGTCCGTGCCGCGCCAGAGACGGGCAGCGCAGCGGCGGGCGTTGCTCTGACGTGCCGATAGCCGTCTCCGTTGACTCTGGATGCACCGAAACGCTCGTATTCTACTTCCAGGACGCTTTCTTGCTGAACGTCAACACCGCTAACCAATTCCCGGAAAATCAGGTTGTATTCGTAGTGCGTTCGATACTTTCCGGTCTCTTCAAGTTCCAACTGGATGTGCTGGACCTGCTGCTGCACGAAACCTGTGCTCTGCCTGGCATGACCCCTGTACCGAAGCTCTTCGGTCATGCGCTCCTCGTCCCGTTTACACTGTCTGTGCTTGTGCTGGTCTATCTGTCAAAGCAGGTGGTCCGTCTTATCTGGAGAGGCGCTAAAATGCCACGATTGCCATCGAAATCGAACGATCTCTCGAAAAACAGAAGTTGTTCTCTGTGTGCAAGGCTGGTTTCTGGCGTGGTGCTTACTCTACTGTATATGTACCAAAAGATAGCGATAATAACCTTCACTTTGCTCAGCTGTGTTGAAGTCGACAGCGGACAAGTCCTGTTCGTCGACGGTACGATCGCCTGTTACGAACCGTGGCAGTACGCTCTGATCGCCGGTGCAGTCGTGTGCGTCGTTCCCTTCTGCGTCGTTCTCACGACCGGACCGACTCTGATGCGGTCGGGCCGTATCTCCGCTTGGCAGTTCCTGTGTGCCTGTCTCTGCCCGTTACCGTTTCTTCTTTGGTGGGCGCTCGCCTGGCTGAGAATCAGAGAAACCGAAAGCCACCGAGAAGACGACGCCGACAAGGCAAGATGGCACAATTCGTCGACGGACGTGGCTTCGGTGGTGGTCGTGCAGCTTCTCCAGGGTTCTTTCAAAGAAAACCAGTACGGAATCTGTTGGACGGGGGTGCTGATCGGTCGCCGCCTTGTTCTCGTGCTGCTCTTTACCTTCGTCAACGACGCCCTACTGCGTCTCCTTCTGATGCTACTCGCCTGCTCCGTCATCCTCTTGCACCACGTCGACGTCCAGCCGTACAAAGACACAGCCGGCAACGTCGCCGGGACCGTCTCGGCCGGTGCCCTCGTCGCCCTCTGCATCGTCAACCTCGTCCGAGCCGCTTTCCGGGCCGCCGAATACCACCCGACCGGACCGAACGCTCTCCTGATGCGCATCTTCGCGGAGCTCGAGGCGGCGCTCGTCGTCTGGACGCCGCTGGCGATCGTCGGGGTCGCCGCCGCCGTCGGGCTGGTTCGAGTCTTCGCCGGCGTCGCTCGGCGGATGCGTCGAATCCGCGGGGAGGTCAGACGAATCGCCGCCAAGAGACGAAGGACCAGAGATCGATGTCTCACTAAATACGCTTCGCCTATGAGTGACCGCTTGACATTTATTTATTTATTTATTTATTTATTTATTTATTTATTTATTTATCCAAAACGACTTCTATAGCGCCGTAACAGAGCGAAGGCCCAAACAAAAGGCGCATTGACATGCACCGCCAACTCGCGAATATGCCTGCAAACAACACAACACCAGCACGATATCCTTCAGTTTCGTTTACGTTGGCTGCAGAAAGTACTCTTATCAACGGTGGGCCGATTATAGAGCCGACGTGAAGCTTGTTTTATCGTCTGCATCACATTCGACGCTGAAGCGATGTCAACGACGTGATTTAGCTAAACAGGGGACACGCAGCGTCCATTTTCACCCAGTTTGGCGCACAGTGCGCTCTTTTTGCTTCTGGAGTTACTAAGCGTCGCCCATCTTGACGAATGTGCGCAGGGTGGATAACATCCCCATTAATTTCTTTTTTGTTCAGTGCTTTTCTAATTATAATCAATGCCATTAAACCTAACCCTAATTTCAGCATAGAGGATTATCCAATATACAGTGTTGGGTACGAGTTATTTCAAGTGATTTTAAATTCGCGAATTAACTCACATGTAGTGAATTGTGAGTTTGAGTTGACTCCTTCCAACAAATTTGGCGTAGGCATACTTATGCGGTATTTTGTCCCTATTGTAGCTATTGATGTAGCCGGGGCTCCATGATACACTCATATTATACATGTATTTAACTCGACCAGTGCATTATTGTTCTACAGCCTATCGCAATTTCTAAGATCAATTTTTTTGGTAGTGGGAGGAAGTATGAGAAAGTTCATTCTTCAGGCCATTCTCCGCTTCCACAATGCCATGCACCTGTTGATCACTGCTTCTCCTCCTTCTTTGAGTAGTTCTGTTGGTTTTCCATCCGGTCGTGGCACATTTTTCCTGCGTCCTTCATTGCTCTCACTACTGCAGATCTGAGTGGTGGCGGTTCTCTTGATGTGTTATTGAGAATGAATTTTAAGTTTGTTGTGTTGTCAGTTTCATAATAGAGTTATTCACACAGTTTCCAGCCTATTTCTGATTTCCAGTGCTCTGCAATCTTGTCCGTTTGTGATAGCAACTCATTGTCCGACGATAAGTTGTCATCGTAGTTTGGGTTAAACTTTCTCGTAATGGACCGAGTTAGAGTCAAGAGTGCTTTACATTGAATTAAAAGAGTGTCCGAACAACAGCGATTTTAGTCTCTTAGTGAATGTTTCCAAGTTGGTCGCGTTGGTGACACGTCTGGTAACGCGTTCCAGATAGCCGGGTTCCCTCGAGTAACAGAACGCCTTCCAGTTTGGCTGTTTTCGAGGGAGGAGGCACCGTCAGTCGGACCCGAGTGGAGGATCGGAGCCGCAAGCGACCTTCTGTGGATGGAGGCTTTCAAAGAAGCACCGATAGATAGTCTGGGCAGAACGGGTCGTAGAGTGCTCTGAACGTGAACCAGCACCTTTTGTAGATTACCAGCTCCGGTATGCGGAGCCAGTGTAATCTGTTCCGAAGTTGGGGAGTGACGTGCTCACTCCACCTGGTCTGAAAGATCACTCGGGCGGAAGAGTTCAACGCCATCTGCAGACGATTGAGCTGGTAGTCTGGCGTTCCGAGTAGTAGACTATTAAGTAGACTATTCTCGTAAGCACCAGTGCCCAGTGCTCGAATTGTGAGACAATGAAGGGGGGGTCATGACGAGCGTGGTGTTTTAAGAATTTACACTTTTGTCATTTGCAAAACTTTTTTGCATTTCTCTAGGGAGGGTCTGCCATTTTAAAGGGGGCTGAACCCCCCAACCCCCCAGCAATTCGAGCTCTGCCAGTGTCCGCACAAACTGGGTCGCAACAGACGCAGGTATGTGTCTTCTTATCGCTCTAATCCGCCGGAGCTGGTAGAAGGAATTGCGAGCGACGATGCCGGTGCGGTTACGGAATGACAGCGACTCGTCTAATAGTAGAGTGAAACCCGCTTACTTGCATAGGTGCCGTACAAGCCTTGCTTACGCGATTAACTGGGCTGTGCGAATAGCCGCGGGACGTCTGATAATAATTAATTGTACGCACAAAACACTGGTTTGGGTTTTTATTTTGTTATGCGATTATGCGGGTTATGCAATTAAGCGGTATGCGATTAAGTGGGATCCACTGTACTCCGAGAAGACGGACCTCGGTCGACGGGACAATAGGGATCCGATCGATGACGAGCGGCGCATGGCTAATTAGATGCGTCTTCCTTGGGGTGGTAATACAGAGAACTTCCGTCTTGGCTGGGTTGAGAGCCAGACGATTTGCCTCGGTCCAGAGTTTGATTTTGGCTATGCACGCTATGACGCGGTCACGTAGTTGTTCCATATCCCTGGCAGGGCAAGAGGCGAGGATCTGTACATCATCTGCGTAAGCATGAGGGGCTAGCCCGCGCTCCTCGGCAATCCGTCCGATGTCTGCGACATACAGAATAAACAGGAGCGGGCCTAGCACAGACCCCTGGGGCACGCCACCGAGAACAGGACGCGGTGAGGACATGGCCTCGTTCCACCTTACCGACTGCGTGCGATCGGTTAGGTAGTCTTGCAGTCATGCGCAGACACTCCATAATAATAATATTATTATTATTATTATAATAATAATAATAATTATTATTATTATTATTATTATTATTATTATTATTATTATTATATTACGTGGCGGTATTTCGGCATAAGCAGTTAGGCACAGGCACGGAACATAGGCCCATATGAATATATTAATGAGTTATGTGAGACTGTGACGCCTATCAGTGGCGTTATTGATCTGAAAAATGAAAATCCACGTATAAGCCTAGCAGGTATTCGGTGTTTGAACGAGGAAGAAGACAGTCGATCACATTCGTCTTTGGTTTGATAGCCTACTTCTGTGTGCGCCTTCAAAAAAGGTAAATGATTATATGTGTTTCGTAGCTGCATACGTCTAAATTCAGTTTTCTGCTTATGTAGATTTTAATTAGCAACTGTTTTTATGTAGGTCTTTAGATGGTTAATTCTATCGGGAATCTTATGAATATATTAGACAATATGTCAGGATATAAAAAATTACGCTTTGGATTTAAGTAAGCCGTGTCTAGTCTAGTAGGAAAGAAAAGTCGTAGACCTAACATTGTACATAATGCATAATCGTTTCAACTGTAGCGTCGTCACGGGGTTGTTTGTGGTTGTTCAAGCAACCCCATTAAAAATATGACCAACACAAATGACGCGAAACCGTTTACCTCATTTTTTGGGAGGGGTCGCGAGTGTTGAGTTGCATAGTTCATTCTCGAATGTCGTTGACTGCCGACTGACACGCCTGATTGCCGCAGCTGCCGCTATCACCGGCAATCAGGCCCAGGTAGCCCAACCTGAAAACAGCGTCGCAGCTATCATGTTAATGCAAAATCGTAGTGAAGAGCCCACGCCCAGTCAATCCAACGACTAAGCAGCCAGCAGGGAGAACAAGAGCAAATTGCCAGCATAAACATATATTCGTTTTTGCCCGTTACGGTCGGACCAGACTCGGTCAGCTAGATTGTTGAATTCAAGTGAGTCAAGTGGTGAGTCAAGGCGAATACTGAGTCTGCAAGGGCGTAGCCAGGAATTTGATTTGGGAGGGTATAAATATTTTGGGTGGGTATAAATCTTAACTATAAACCACATAACCATATAAACCACATATAACCACATGTAAATCACATAAAAACATTTTAAGGTAGACTGATTTTGGGAGGGTATATATACCGTTATTACTTTCGTCGCTACGCCTCATGTGAGTCTTAGATACGACTTCGCTGATTCACTGTTGTCAAGAAAGCGAACAAAACCGAACAAGTTATACTTAGTTAAAACCGAGTTGCTGTTAATGCGGTCAGCGTTACTGCGTTGTTATTATAAACATAATAAAACTTTAAAGATGAATTCAAGTCACCAGTTATTATTATTTTATTAATACTGGATAATTTATATAAGAGTTTTTGAATTTCTTCATTGAACATTTCAATTGCAGATCTAGGAGGTCGGTATATACAGACTTATATGTTTGTTATTCGCAGTTGAAATTTTAATGATTATATATTCAAAGGATGTTATTTCAACAGATACTGGTCCAATAATTTTGTAGTTTATATAATTGTCAATAAAAATTCCAACTACACCTACTCTAGTGGTATTTGGTCTAGATTTATGCTCAAAATCCTAGCCTTTAATAGATATTAGATTTGCTATTTTAGTTTCAAACTAGGTTTCCGTGACTGCTAATATTTTAGTATTTAATACAGACATTAGCAATTTAATTTCGTCTAATTTGTTGAAAATACTGCAGCAATGCATATGTGTTATATTAAATGATGAATTAAAATTGATGTTTTCAAATGAGGACTTAATAACTTAATATTTTCTAAGTTATAATAATTACTATTACTATGTTTTAGATTATTGAAGAAGTTTAGGTCAGGATCATGGTTGAGTTCATAGAAAGATTCACAGTATTCACTAATATTGAAAGCCGTATTATAAAATTTAGAGTACTAATTGGTATTTAATAGATTTTGGTTGTGGTCTGTTGGGAATTTAGATTGATTAACTTGGTTATCCTTCATCGACGATTCACTTAGCTCAATTAAATTAGACATGGTTCGTTAGAAAAAGCAACAGAAATTTGCTTAATTATAATTATTTATTATGCACTCAGAAACAGACACTAAAGTAAACAAGTTCAGCAACATTAGGTTCAGTGAGATAATTTTAATTATGATAGCAGATGATCATTATGATATAATCTTGAAACAATTTGACAGCGATGAACAGAGTATTTTGCCATAATTACATTTATCTATAGAAGAGATAAGAAAATAGTTTTAAAAAGCACAAAATATATCAATCAGCGAAAGATTTAAATCTGATTTCGCCAGAGACCAAAATTTACATTTTATTTGCATCGTTTAGAAATAAATAAAATAGGTTCTTAATAGCAGAACGTGAACTGATGATATGCATGACAGAAAAGAATAAAATGCGCCTATAAAGAGACAGGTAAATAGACCCAATGACTCAGCAGATTGGTCTAACCTGATATCGAACTCAACCCAACTGTTACGATCAGGATCAAACATGCATCGACAAATTGACAATGTGGACAACAAAGGCGCGTTCTTGGATAAAGCACAGTAAATTACTTTTGCAGCCACTGCCCCTGGGAACATGACAGATAATTATGCTGGCTTGTGCTGTGACAAGCAGGTAACTTGAACCAAAGATCAGGAGGACAATTGATTCAGAGAAAAAATTGTAGATCTGAGCTACCGACATGTTAAAACCATGAAAACGCTGGATGTAATTATGCGATCGCATTTATCCAATCCATTTGACAATAAGATAAACTCAGTAGTGAACAAAGAAACTTCAAAAATTTATTGATAATCGGCCTATCATTATAATTAGTCGGTCGATTGTTGAAAGCCGAAAATCGGCCGAACTATAGTCGGCAGAATCATTATCGCTGCATATCTTATTATACTTGTCATGTTTTTGTATCGCAGGTATGATATAGAACTTGTCATGTACTTTTAATTTGTTTTGAAGATGGCTTACAGTGGACAAAAAGGGCTAGACGCCCTGAAAATCTGGCGCTTTTATCCGTCAAAACTCAGTTACCATGAAGCAACAACAATACGAAGATACTCAAGTTCCAACGAGAATCACTCCTATTTAGTGATGTTGCTAGACCGTCTCCTGAAATCGGACTTCGCAGCACTAGAGGAAATTACTTCACAAATTAATAAAATAGGTGACAGCAAGGAAGTCACAAATCAGAGTCATCAAGGCACTTCATTGAAACGTACATTCCATCTAAAGAGTCGAACCACTTCCAAAGAAAAGCTATTAAATCCCATGGACGTGATTGTGGTTCTTTTGGGTTGCTGTGACGACATTCTCAGACAGGGAGAGCCTTTGAAAAAGTTGGCTGAACTTGAGAGAAGCAAACTTCGAGATATTCCTAAGGCAAAGAAATCTATAGATAATTTCATTTCACAGATGGACGAAAAATTGAAATGTCAGCGAAAACAACAGTGCGAGTTGGTTCTAAAACAGACTGAACCAATTAAGAAATTTTACAAAGATCTCTGCCGTCTGACAGGGAATGATTTTGTGAATGGTCTTACTTTTGTTCTCTTGAGCTTGAAAAAAAAATTACCCAATGAAAATGAAATAATTGGATATACAGACATTCAGCGTGAATTAGGGCAGCAATATGAAGCGGTATATTCAACGCATTGTCTGGAGTACAACGGAACTGAATTACCTCCAGCTATTTTTCAAAGTCTAGATTTTTCCCGGAAAGTGGCTGAGCTTCTGCTTCTAGGTCATCCGTTAGAGTTATTAAACGGTGACGCGTTTTATGTGCCAATGGACTGGCTAAATTCCGTTTTCAAGGAACTTTCGTCTCTCACAAAAAACAAAACAGTTTTTGTTTTGAGTGTCATCGGTGTGCAAAGTTCTGGAAAGTCAACTTTGTTGAATGCCTTATTTGGCTTGCAATTCCCTACAAGTGCTGGTCGATGTACAAAAGGGTTGTACTGTAATCTCCTGCCAATTGACAAGACAGCCATCAACAGTGATTGTGATTATCTAATGGTGCTTGACGCTGAGGGGTTTAGAGCTTCGGAATTTGCAGATTCATGTATTGCTCGAGATAACGAGATGGCGACGTTCATCGTCGGTTTATCTGACCTAACAATTGTGAACGTTGAAGGTGAGAATTGGTCTGAAATGAATGATGTTCTCCAGATCGTAGTCTATGCGTTGCTTCGCATTAAACAGACAAAGCACAACATTAAGTTCATGCCGAGCTGTGTCTTTGTTCATCAGAAAATCTCAGCACAAAATTTCAGCGAAAAAACACATGATGGCCAGCAGGCCATGATGAAATTTCTAGACGAAATGGTTGAAGCGGCGGCAAAGCGTGAAGGATACAGTAACATTAAGGCATTCAGTGATGTGGTCACTTATAACGCTCAAAACGATTCGTACAATTTGCCCAACATATGGCTTGGTTGCCCTCCATTCGCCACTTTCTGTCCAGAATACTGCAGAGCTGTGGCGAATATTCGATCAGATCTTCTAACGAGAATAGAGAGTCGAACTACTTGTTTGAATTTTGACGATCTGTTTAAAAGAATTTCCGATGTGTGGGATGCAATACTCAAAGAAAATTTCGTGTTCACCTTCAGATGCACCAGAGAGGCTCTGGCTTACCAATCTCTTAAACTCTGCATATAACAAAATTGAGTGGGATTTTCGAAATTCCAATCAAAGAGTAGTCACTGTTATGGTCAATAAAATTCTGTCAATCGGATCACGTGAAAAGCTAGATAATGAAGAGAAGATGAAATCAGAAGCAGAAAAAGACATCACACGAAATGCAGAGAAAGCCAAAACATCATTAGAGAACGCGCTTTCATCCGTGCAATATGAAGACATCGCTGCCAAATTGCGAAGCTCATTTGAAAAACAACTAGATTGTCTAATAAAAGATGAGTGCAGAAATACGAACGATGCAATTGTAAGTGTGCTTAAAATACAACGAACAAAACTTGAAAACTGCAAAAGCATTGAAATCAAGGTAAAGTGTCTGAGAGATAAAATGTTAACAGACAGAGAAGATGTAGGCCTATCCAGTGACACATTTGAAGAATTCATAAAGAAGAAATGGAAAACAGAATTTGCTGCAGAAAAGCAAAACTATGTAGAATCAAAAACAAAAGCAAAGAAAAGAATAGACGACGCCATTAGAAAGTATTTGTCTCCTGAGGCTTTGGTCATTTATGATACACATGATCCAGAAATCAAGTTTCCGAAAGTAAAAGAAAATGTTCTTGTCCCCAAAGCACTTGAACTCAAACAAGACAGTAACCAAATGCTGCCCATTTCGGCAGCCAATGAAAATTGCAAAAATTTGCGCGACGAATGCATGTCGTATTTGACAAGTTTAAATGAGCTGGATTTCGAGGATTCACAAGTGGACAGAGTGTTTCAACCGATTTTAGGGTTTTTTGGAGTGACAGTGATGACAACGTCCAAAACTTTGCATAAATATGAAACCGATACTTCAATGACAGCCAGATCTGCTGAAGAGATTTGTGTCTATGAAATCGCCAGCGTAACCAGTTTTACTAAAGATTATATTGCAAAGTACTTAGCATTTATCGGACGAACCGCATGTAAACACCTGCAAAGTATTAAAGATAATTTCATCTCAAAAACTGATGCTTATACATATGTCAAACATCGACTCAAGCAACATTTTGAAGATATGGTGCTTAAAAGAAAAGAGCCAGAATTCATGCTGGCTAAATACATTAGCAATGAAGCGGAAGAGGCAGTGCTTCGAGGTCTGGGTTTGATTGTTTCTAAGGTTTTAGAAGAGACGGACACAATATATAAGAACAAAAGAGCATTCATGGCCAACCTTCTGACCAGTCTTGCATCGAAGAATGACTTTAGTCGCTTCAAGCAATTCTTCACAAATTTTACTGATTTCTTAAAGAAGGAACTTAAATGTTACATTCAAGCTTCATTGGAAAATGACTCCGTCCGTTCGAAAATCATAAGTTGTGTGAAAGAGGACATAAAATGTCTAATAAAAATGTTGCAAAAAAAATCTCTTCTTTGGAAAAATGCCACGAAAATGTTGAAAATTGGTTGGACAGAGTTCGAGATAAGATCAACGGTAAGATTGCATTCCGCTCCGAAGACAGCTGGGTCTATTTCTTAGAAATGAATGAATTTGAAAGCGCCGAAAGTCAGCGAAATTTTGCAAATAAATTGGGAAAGAATTTGGACGATTTTCTTGAAGCAGTTAATGACTCTGAATTACCTGCCATATGGAAAAAAGTAGAAATGGAAAATTATTTCACCGATGGAGTTTATGAGAAGTTGTCTGGATGTTGTGAAAAATGTCCATTTTGTTCAGCACCATGTCTGGAACAAAGTAAGGGCCATAATTCGCCACATCATTCACTTCACTATCCACTTGGCGCGCGAGGTATTGTCAAAGAATCGATACACGAAACGAATCCATTGCCATCAAAGAAACAGGAACTTCGCTTGCTGAGAGAATGGTGTCCGCTTCTAATTCAGAGAAAAGGTTGTTTCAGATCAAGTTATACTACTGAGAAATACAATTGGTTTTATCACAGGTGGTTCAATTGGAATTACATCAATTACGGTAATTATCGGAAAGAGTTTCCAAACTGGGACATTCCACGTGCCTCTGAAATGGCGCCTAATGCCAATGATTACTGGAAATGGGTTTTGGCTAAATTTGGCAGCCAGCTTGCAGAAGAACATGCTGCTTTATGTCCCACAATAACGAGCGAATGGAATAACATCTCCTGTGATAAAGCTGTCGAGAGCATCTGCACATTGTTACAAGACGAAAAGGCGCTCGTAGTGAGAAGATAATAATTCATATAATCTACTGTAGGCTATAGTAAACAATATACCATGCATTAAGTTAACGGGAAAATCTTTTTGATCAGGCTGCAGGTGAAAAGTTGGGTTAAAAGGTTTTAGATTATAACAATGTATGTCTTAAATTTTATTCTTTGTTGCCTAAATGTCCGTGGATAATTGAAAGTTTCTGATGATTTCTGAGTAAAAAATACACGCGGTACTGTCACGTCCTGAAATCCGTGTTTACGACCTCATTCTGAAAGCCATCTGACCTCTATGCTAAGAAGTAATCAGAAGCTCTCGAGTGATCTAAAAAATTCTAAACCAAATAACTTCATTTAAAACAAACTTTAAAATGTTTCTTCTAAAATGGCAAACCTAATTTTCTCTTGACTAAAATTATTTAATATTGATACAAATTCTCAATTATTGTGATCACTAAATATTTTTAATATACATTATATGTACTAACTACTTTTTCTATACAATTAATAAGGATATATGTACTTTCTGTGGTTAATTTCATCCAATTAACTAAACTACTTCCTACTTGATTCCTAAATAACACCTAATTTCCATATTTTATATGTCATATAATTATAAACTTTGAGGTTGGTCAATTTTACGGGATACAAATCTCTTAGGCCAACCATTTTCTCAACGATTGATTTCTTTACTCTTCGTGCTTGCAAATTATAGTGTTGACTCGACTTGACTGTATAAACATTTATAATATTTTCTCTTTACTACCTGGATCTATTTTATATTTTCATTCATTAATAATATTACTAGATTATTAGATTTTTGTCATGAGGCCTATACAAATTTTATGTTTAAATAATTATTCAACAAAGTCTGTTCAAGTGAGTCAAGTATACGGTTATTCATGGTTTCTACTATAGTTAAGCTTTTCTTGTTTATTATTGAAATGTTGAGAAAAATAAATTTGGTTTGGTTTGATTTGATTTGATTGTGTAAACTGCCTGATTTCTTCTGAGCATTGTTCATGAATGCTACTTGAATTCAAAGTCTTTAGCTACAGTACATGTCAGATCGTTAATTGTGGCTGTAATACTATTCTGTGTGCCAAGACCCAGAGGCGTTACTAAAGTTGGCGTCGCCCGGGGCGTTAAAGCCGCGGCAATAAAGTCATCATGAAATGTGCATTATTATAATTATTATTATTATTATTATTATTATTATTATTAGTAGTAGTAGTAGTAGTAGTAGTAGTAGTAGTAGTAGTAGTAGTAGTAGAGTATTAAAGTGTGGATGTGCATGGGGCCAGTGGGACTGAAGGTATTGGTATTGGCAGGTCCGGCCTTACGTTTTGCGGGTCCCTGGGGGAGATAGGGTTAGGGTCAGTGACAAGCGTAGGCAAAAAATCGTGACAAGCAAAAAACAAGGTCATCGACAATCAATCGCGGGGCCCTTCGAAGACTTTGCGCGGGGCCTCTAGAGGATCGGGGCCCTGGGCAAAGGCCCGGTTTGCCCAGGCTTGAGCCCTACCCTGGGTATTGGATTAACTTAGCATTAGCATTATTTAAAGTGGCTTAGAAGGCATTACTGCCTGTGCGAAAGCCACTAGGGGCACTAACGGGGCTTGAACCTGCTCCGTCAGCCTGACGCTCCAGCACGTAACCCACTCTGCCATCTTCCGCCCCCGATTAGTCTTGAAAAAGTCTGAATAAGCAAAAACAGGTCATCACCAGTTCTCTATACACTTGTTTCGTATATTGGAAAATCTAGTATCGCTGAAGCTTTTACTAACCTTTTAAAAAACTGGTTAAGGGTCCATGTGACTGGTCTGCCCAGGATTCCGGAATTTCTCTCGACAGGCCTGCAGCGTGGACCAATAAAACCGGTACCACTCTGTTTAATTATAATGCTGCAGCAGCAGATATTTATTGTTTCCAACTCATTAACAATTAATAGAAAAAGTACACGCATATATCAAGTACCACATCGTAATAGTGGATTAGTTAAAGTTCAATCAAGCATCATGGAAAAAGATTGCAGGTTACAGATTACAAAACTAAAACAGTTGAAAAACAGTTGAAAAAATTACAGAGAAACATCTTATCATGATATCATATACCAATTAATATTTTACAGATTAAAAGGTACCTAGAAATAAGATTATTCAAAAATTAGACGGGAAACAGAAGGATTAGGCCTACAGGAGGGAACATAGTTCTCGCTATTAGATACCCTATGTGTTAGTACTAAAGTAAATATCTTCACAATCCCTGGGTCAAATGCATGAATTTGGTGTAGACCTACTTCTGCGGTGTTTTAGCCTTGATGTGCTATTTGTGATCTGTAGCCAGGGCTTCAGGATACACTCATATTATATCTAGTTGAGAACATAATAAGTCAACGGAGGGATTTAGTTCGAGTTCCAGCCGCAGAAGCTTTTCGGCAAAACCATGAGTTCTGGTGAATAATTCAAAGACCTTTATTGGGGTAATACAGTGTGTCCTGATAAAAAGTATGCGGACTTTATTTTCACTATAACTTTAAGAAAACAAGACCGATTTCCATAAAAATGCAGCTTGAAACAGGAATGAATTGACGATACAAACATTGTCTGCGAGTGTTTACAATGAATATTCACAAAATGTCCACAGAAATAATTGAAATATGATTTAAGACGTATATGTACCAAAAGATTGCCATAATAACCTTCACTTTGCTCAGCTGTGTTGAAGTCGACAGCGGACAAGTCCTGTTCGTCGACGGTACGATCGCCTGTTACGAACCGTGGCAGTACGCTCTGATCGCCGGTGCAGCCGTGTGCGTCGTTCCCTTCTGCGTCGTTCTCACGACCGGACCGACTCTGGTGCGGTCGGGCCGTATCTCCGCTCGGCAGTTCCTGTGTGCCTGTCTCTGCCCGTTGCCGTTTCTTCTTTGGTGGGCGCTCGCCTGGCTGAGAACCAGAGAAACCGAACGCCACCGAGAAGACGACGCCGACAAGGCAAGAAGGCACAATAATTCGTCGACGGACGTGGCTTCGGCGGTGGTCGCACAGCTCCTCCAGGGTCCTTTCAAGGAAAACCAGTACGGAATCTGTTGGACGGGGGTGCTGATCGGTCGCCGCCTTGTTCTCGTGCTGCTCTTTACCTTCGTCAACGACGCCCTACTGCATCTCGTTCTGATGCTTCTCGCCTGCTCCGTCATCCTCCTGCACCACGTCGACGTCCAGCCGTACAGAGACACCGTCGGCAACGTCGCCGGGACCGTCTCGGCCGGCGCCCTCGTCGCCCTCTGCATCGTCAACCTCGTCCGAGCCGCTTTCCGGGCCGCCGAATACCACCCGACCGGACCGAACGCTCTCCTGATGCGCATCTTCGCGGAGCTCGAGGCGGCGCTCGTCGTCTGGACGCCGCTGGCGATCGTCGGGGTCGCCGCCGCCGCCGCCGTCTGGCTGGTTCGAGTCTTCGCCGGCGTCGCTCGGCGGATGCGTCGGATCCGCGGAGGAGGTCAGACGAATCGCCGCCAAGAGACGAAGGACCAGAGATCGATGTCTCACTAAATACGCTTCGCCTATGAGTGACTGCCTGACATTTATTTAATTTATTTATTTATCCAAGACGACTTCTATAGCGCCGTAACAGAGCGAAGACCCAAATAAAAGGCGCTTTGACATGCACCGCCAACTCGCGAATATGCCAGCAAACAACACAACACCAGCACGATATCCTTCAGTTTCGTTTACGTTGGCTGAAAGTACTCTTATCATCGGTAGGCCGATCATAGAGCCGACGTGACTCTTGTTTCATCGTCTGCATCACATTCGACGCTGAAGCGATGTCGACGACGTGATTTAGCTAAACAGGGGACACGCAGCGTCCATTTTCACCCAGTTTGGCGCACAGTGCTTAGATGTTTAGATGGTTTATAGATGGTTCTTTTTGCTTCTGGCGTTACTAAGCGTCGCCCATCTTGACGAATGTGCGCAGGGGTGGATAAGACTTCCATGAATTTATTTTTTGTTGAGTTTTTTCTAATTATAATCAATGTCATTAGACCTAGCTCTAATTTCAGCGTAGAGGATTATTCAATATATAGTGTTTGGTACGAGTTATTTCAAGTGATTTTACATTCGCGAATTAACTCAGATGTAGTGAATTGTGAGTTTTAGTTGACTCCTTTCAACAAATTTGGCGTAGACATACAGTACTTCTGCGGTATTTTATCCTTATTGTAGCTATTGATGTATAGCCGGGGCTCCATGATACACGCATTTTATACATGTATTTAGCTCGACCAGTGCATTATTTTTCTACAGCCTATCGCAATTTCTACGCTCAATTTTTTTGGTAGTGGGAGAAAGTATGAGAAAGTTCATTCTTCAGGCCATTCTCCGCTTCCACAATGCCATGCACCTGTTGATCACTGCTTCTCCTCCTTCTTTGAGTAGTTCCGTTGGTATTCCATCCGGTCGTGGCACATTTTTCCCTGCGTCCTTCATTGCTCTCACTACTGCAGATCTGAGTGGTGGCGGTTCCCTTGATGTGTTATTGAGAATGAATTTTATGTTTGTTGTGTTGTCAGTTTCATAATAGAGTTATTCACACAGTTTCCAGCCTATTTCTGATTTCCAGTGCTCTACAATCTTGTCCGTTTGTGATAGCAACTCATTGTCCGACGATAAGATGTCATCGTAGTTTGGGTTAAACTTTCTCGTAATGGACCGAGTTAGAGTCAAGAGTGCTTTACATTGAATTAAAAGAGGGTCCGAACAAGTGCGATTTTAGTCTCTTAGTGAATGTTTCCAAGTTGGTCGCGTTGGTGACACGTCTGGTAACGCGTTCCAGATAGTCGGGTTCCCCAGAGTAACAGAACGCTCCCCAGTTTGGCTGTTTTCGAGGGAGGAGGCACCGTCAGTCGGACCCGAGTGGAGGATCGGAGCCGCAAGCGACCTTCTGTGGATGGAGGCTTTCGAAGAAGCACCGATAGATAGTCTGGTCAGAACGGGTCGTAGAGTGCTCTGAACGTGAACCAGCACCTTTTGTAGATTACCCGCTCCGGTATGCGGAGCCAGTGTAATCTGTCCCGAAGTTGGGGAGTGACGTGCTCACTCCACCTGGTCTGACAGGTCACTCGGGCGGAAGCGTTCAATACCATCTGCAAACGACTGAGCTGGTAGTTTGGCGTTCCGATTAGTATACTATTACAGTTGTCTATTCTCGTAAGCACCAGTGCCCAGTGCTCGAATTGTGAGAAAATGAAAGGGGGGTCATGGCGAGCGTGGTGTTTTAAGAATTTACACTTTTGTCATTTGCAAAACTTTTTTGCATTTCTCTAGGGAGGGTCTGCCATTTTAAAGGGGGGCTGAACCCCCCCAACAATTCGAGCTCTGCCAGTGCCCGCACAAGCTGGGTCGCAACAGACCCAGGCATTGTCTTCTAATCGCTCTAATCCGCCGGAGCTGGTAGAAGGAATTGCGAGCGACGATGCCGGTGTGGTTACGGAATGACATCGACTCGTCTAATAGTAGAGTGAAACCCGCTTACTTGCATAGGTGCCGTACAAGCTTTGCTTACGAAATTAACTGGGCTGTGCGAATAGCCGCGGGACGTCTGATAATTAATTGTACGCACAAAACACTGGTTTGAGTTTTTATGTTGTTATGCGATTATGCGGGTTATGCAATTAAGCGGTATGCGATTAAGTGGGATACACTGTACTCCGAGAAGACGGACCTCGGTCGACGGGACAATAGGGATCTGATCGATGACGAGCGGCGCATGGCTAATTAGATGCGTCTTCCTTGGGGTGGTAATACAGAGAACTTCCGTCTTGGCTGGGTTGAGAGCCAGACGATTTGCCTCGGTCCAGAGTTTGATTTTGGCTGTGCTCGCTATGACGCGGTCACGTAGTTGTTCCATGTCCCTGGCCAGGCAAGAGGCGAAGATCTGTACATCATCTGCGTAAGCATGAGGGGCTAGCCCGCACTCCTCGACAATCCGTCCGATGTCTGCGACATACAGAATAAACAGGAGCGGGCCTAGCACAGACCCCTGCGGCACGCCGCTGAGAACAGGACGCGGTGAGGACATGGCCTCGTTCCACCTTACCGACTGCGTGCGATCGGTTAGGTAGTCTTGCAGTCATGCGCAGACACTCCATAATAATAATAATAATAATAATAATAATAATAATAATAATAATTATTATTATTATTATTATTATTATTATATTACGTGGCGGTATTTCGGCATAAGCAGTTAGGCACAGGCACGGAACATAGGCCCATATGAATATATTAATTAGTTATGTGAGACTGTGACGCCTATCAGTGGCGTTATTGATCTGAATAATGAAAATCACGTATAAGCCTAACAGGCATTCGGTGTTTGAACGAGGAAGAAGACAGTCGATCACATTCGTCTTTGATTTCATAGCCTACTTCTGTGTGCGCCTTCAAAAAAGGTAAATGATTCTATGTGTTTCGTAGCTGCACACGTCTAAATTCAGTTTTCTGATGATGTAGACTTTAATTAGCAACTGTTTTTATGTAGGTCTTTAGATGGTTAATTCTATCGGGAATTTTATGAATGTATTAAACAATATGTCAGGATATAGAAAATTACGCTTTGGATTTAAGTAAACCGTGTCTAGTCTAGTAGGAAAGAAAAGTCGTAGACCTAACATTGTACATAATGTATAATCATTTCAACAGTAGCGTCGTCACGCTGGGTTGTTTTGGGTTGTTCAAACAACCCCATTAAAAATATGACCAACACAAATGACGCGAAACCGTTTACCTCATTTTTGGGGAGGGGTCGCGAGTGTTGAGTTGCATAGTTCATTATCGCATGTCGATGGCTGCCGACTGACACACCTGATTGCCGCTATCATCGGCAATCAATCAGGGCCAGGTAGTCCAACCTGCAAACAGTGACGCAGTTGTCATGCTAATGCTCAACGGTAGTGAAGAGCCCAAGCCCAGCCAGTCCAATGACTAAGCAGCCAGCAGGGAGAACAAGAGCAAATTGCCAGCATAAACATATATTCGTTTTTGTCCGTTACGGTCGGACCAGACTCGGTCAGCTATATTATTGAATTCTTGTCAAGGCGAATACTGAGTCTGCAAGGGCGTAGCCAGGAATTTGATTTGGGAGAGTATAAATATTTTGGGTGGTATAAATCTTAACTATAAACCACATAACCATATAAACCACATATAACCACATGTAAATCACATATAATTTTTTAAGGTGGCCTGATTTTGGGAGGGTATATATACCGTTATTACTTCCGTCGCTACGCCCCTGTGAGTCTGAGATACGACTTCGCTGATTCACTGTTGTCAAGAAAGCGAACAAAACCGAACAAGTTATACTTAGTTAAAACCGAGTTGCTGTTAATGCGGTCAGCGTTACTGCGTTGTTATTATAAACATAATAAAACTTTAAAGATGAATTCAAGTCACCAGTTATTATTATTTTATTAATACTGGATAATTTATATAAGAGTTTTTGAATTTCTTCATTTAATATTTCAATTGCAGATCCAGGAGATCGGTATATGCAGACCATACTTATATGTTTGTTATTCGCAGTTGAAAATTTAATGAATATATATTCAAAGGATGTTATTTCAACATAAATTGGTCCAATAATTTTGTAGTTTATATAATTGTCAATAAAAAAATCTCCAACTCCACCTACTCTAGTGGTACTTGGTCTAGATTTATGCTCAAAATCCTAGCCTTTAATAGATATTAGATTTGCTATTTTAGTTTCAAACTAGGTTTCCGTGGCTGCTAATATTTTAGTATTTAATACAGACATTAGCAATTTAATTTCGTCTAATTTGTTGAAAATACTGCAGCAATGCATATGTGTTATATTAAATGATGAATTAAAATTGATGTTTTCAAATGAGGACTTAATAACTTAATATTTTCTAAGTTATAATAATTACTATTACTATATTTTAGATTATTGAAGAAGTTTAGGTCAGGATCATGGTTGAGTTCGTAGAAATATATTTTATCTTCACAGTATTCACTAATATTGAAAGTCGTATTATAAAATTTAGAATATTAATTGGTATTTAATAGATTTTGGTTGTGGTCTGTTGGGAATTTAGATTGATTAACTTGGTTATCCTTCATTGACGATTCACTTAGCTCAATTAAATTAGGCATGGTTCGTTAGAAAAAGCAACAGAAATTTACTTAATTAGACTTATTTATTACACACTCAGAAACAAACAATAAAGTAAACAAGTTCAGCAACATTAGGTTCAGTGAGAAAATATAAAATTATGATAGCAGATGATCATCACAATAGGCCTATGATCTTGAAACTATTTGACAGTGACGAATAGAGTATTTTGCCATTATTTACATTTATCTATGGAAGAGATAAGAACATATTTTTAAAAAGCACAAAATATATCAATCAGCGCAAGCTTTAAAACTGATATCGCCAGAGACCAAAATTTTCATTTTATTTGCATCGTTTAGAAATAAATAAAATAGGTTCTTAATAGCAGAACGTAAACGTATTAAATGCGTGACAGAAAAGAGTAAAATACGCCTATAAGGAGACAGGTAAATAGACCCAATGACTCAGCAGATTGGTCTACCATGATAGCGAACTCAACCCAACTGTTACTATCAGGATCAAACATGCATAGACAACTTGACAATGTGGACAACAAAGGCGCGTTCTTGGATAAAGCACAGTAAATTACTTTTGCAGCCACTGCCCCTGGGGACATGACAGATATGTTGGCTTGTGCGGTGACAAGCAGGTAACTTGAACCAAAGATCAGGAGGACAATTGATTCAGAGAAGGAATTGTAGATCTGAGCTACCGACATGTTAAAGCCATGAAAACGCTGGATGTAATTATGCGATCGCGTTTATCCGATCCATTTGACAATAAGATAAACTCGGTAGTGAACAAAGAAACTTCAAAAATTTATTGATAATCGGCCTATCATTATAATTAGTCTGTCGATTGTTGAAAGCCGAAAATCGGCCGAACTATAATCGGCGGAATCATTATCGTTGCTTTTCTAATTATACTTGTCATGTTTTTGTATCGCAGGTATGAAATAGAACTTGTCATGTACTTTTAATTTGTTTTGAAGATGGCTTACAGTGGACAAAAAGGGCTAGACGCCCTGAAAATCTGGCGCTTTTATCCGTCAAAACTCAGTTACCATGAAGCAACAACAATACGAAGATACTCAAGTTCCAACGAGAATCACTCCTATGGAGTGATGTTGGTAGACCGTCTCCTGAAATCGGACTTCGCAGCACTAGAGGAAATTACTTCACAAATTAATAAAATAGGTGACGGCAAGGAAGTCACAAATCAGAGTCATCAAGGCACTTCATTGAAACGTACATTCCATTTAAAGAGTCGAACCACTTCCAAAGAAAAGCTATTAAATCCCATGGACGTGATTGTGGTTCTTTTGGGTTGCTGTGACGACATTCTCAGACAGGTGCTAGTAGAGAAATTGGTCTCGGCCAAAATAGGTGTGCCTCTCCTACTCCCTTCTGTTCACGAGAATGATTTTCAGTTGCCAGTACTTCTAAACTGGTCTCTGGCAAGACTCGTTTCAGAATTGCCTGAGAGTGTTATGAAGCAGAAACCCTTGCTGAGCATTTCAAATCCGATAATATCCTTTCTTCGAGCTGGAAATCTTCACAGGTCCAAATCCAAACTGCTCAGCCATCTGCTAAACAAGACAAACTCCAGTGTCTTCTATAATCGTGAATGTCGCAACGCTTCGGCAAAGCGAGGACCCTCAAATGGCTGTATAGAAGTCGCTTGGTTTCAGTCCCCAACAGATGTGCACGTCGATTATCAGTTTAACAGCAACTTCTTCACGATTCTTAATCTAAGAGGGGACGCCATTGAGTATAGAAAACAAGCTAAATTGCTCTGCGAATCATCGTCACTTGTGGTCATTATGAGCGAGTCGGTCGATTCGTTGCGTAGCTTGAGTGAAAAAGTTCTGAACGGCGTTCGCTGGAATGGTGCCAGAGTAGCGATCGCGTTTGTCTCCGAAAAGTCAGGCTCATTTGAAGAAGAATTTGAGAAATTTGCAGAGGCGAGTCCTTTATTCGAGCATTTGACAGATATACAGGTAATAATGGATTCGAACGATGACGGACCAATGAGCTTCTCTGAATGGAGATCAGATATAAAAGAAATAATTGAGCAATTCTTAGGTGAAAATCAGCAAAAGAACTATTTTACTCTCGAGGAGCTTTTTGAAAGGGCAAAATCAATAGGATTTGCACTTGAAGGTGACAATGAAATATTGGATCGCATGAAAAATGCGGCGTTTGCAAATGTTCTTCTTGACAACAATTTACCTCGGAATTCAATAATTCCTTTACAGGGAGGGCCTTTGAAAAAAGTGGCTGAACTTGAGAGAAGCAAACTTCGAGATATTCCTAAGGCAAAGAAATCCATAGATGATTTCATTTCACGTATGGACGAAGAAATGAAAAATCAACGAACACAACAGTGGGAGTTGGTTCTAAAACAGGCTGAACCAATTAAGAGCTTTTACAAAGATCTTTACAGTCTGAGAGGGAATGATTTTGTGAATGGTCTTACTTTTGTTCACTTGAGCTTGAAAAAGAAATCACCCAATGAAAACGAAATAATTGGATATACAGACATTCAGCGTGAATTTGGGCAGCAATATGAAGCGGTAAGATCAAGGCTTTGTCTGGGGTACAACGGAGCTGAGTTACCTCCAACTATTTTTCAAAGTCTAGATTTTCCCCAGAAAGTGGCTGAGCTTCTGCTTCTAGGTCAACCGCTAGAGTTATTAAACGGTGACGCGTTTTATGTGCCAATGGACTGGCTAAATTCCGTTTTCAAGGAACTTGCGTCTCTCACAAAAAACAAAACAGTTTTTGTTTTGAGTGTCATCGGTGTGCAAAGTTCCGGAAAGTCAAATTTGTTGAATGCCTTATTTGGCTTGCAATTCCCTACAAGTGCTGGTCGATGTACAAAAGGGTTGTACTGTAATCTCCTGCCAATTGACAAGACAGCCATCAACAGTGAATGTGATTATCTAATGGTGCTTGACGCTGAGGGATTTAGAGCTTCGGAATTTGCAGATTCGTGTATTGCTCGTGTTAACGAGATGGTGACGTTCATCGTCGGTTTATCTGACCTAACAATTGTGAACGTTGATGGTGAGAATTGGTTTGAAATGAACGATGTTCTCCAGATTGTAGTTTATGCGTTGATTCGCATTAAACAGACAAAGCACAACATTAAGTTCATGCCGAGCTGTGTCTTCGTTCATCAGAAAATCTCAGCACAAGATTTCAGCGAAAAAACGCATGATGGCCGGCAGGCCATGATGAAATTTCTAGACGAAATGGTTGAAGCGGCGGCTAAGCGTGAAGGATACAGTAACATTAAGGCATTCAGTGATGTGGTCACTTATAACGCTCAAAACGATTCGTACAATTTGCCCAATATATGGCTTGGTTGCCCTCCATTCGCCACTTTCTGTCCAGAATACTGCAGAACTGTAGCGAATATTCGATCAGATCTTCTAACGAGAATAGAGAGTCGAACTACTTGTTTGAATTTTGACGATCTGTTTAAAAGAATTCCGATGTGTGGAACGCAATACTTAAAGAAAATTTCGTGTTCACCTTCAGATGCACCAGAGAGGCTTTGGCTTACCAATCTCTTGACTCTGCATATAACAAAATTGAGTGGAATTTTCGAAATTCCAATCAAAGAGTAGTCACTGTTATGGTCAATAAAATTCTGTCAATAGGATCACGTGAAAAGCTAGATAATGAAGAGAAGATGAAATCAGAAGCAGAACTAGACATCACACGAAATGCAGAGGAAGCCAAAGCATCATTAGAGAACGCGCTTTCATCCGTGCAATATGAAGACATCGCTGCCAAATTTCGAGATTCATTTGAAAAACAACTGGATTGTCTGATAAGAGATGAGTGCAGGAAGACAAAAGATACAATTGTAAACGTGCTTAAAATACAACGAACAAAACTTGAAAATTGCAAAAGCATTCAATCCAGGGAAAAACGTCTGAGAGAGAAAATATTAACAGACAGCAAAAATATAGGCTTAACCAATGACAAGCTAGAAGAATTCATAAACAGGAAATGGGAAACAGAATTTGCTCTAGAAAAGCAAAACTATGTAGAATCAAAAACAAAGGCAATGAAAAGCATAGACGACGCCATTAGAAAGTATTTGTCTCGTGAAGCTCTGGTCGTTTATGATGCAAATGGTCCAGAAATCAAGTTTCCGAAAGTGAAAGAACATGATCTTGTCCGCAAGGCACTTGAACTCAAACAAGACAGTAACCAAATGCTGCCCATTTCGGCAGCCAATGAAAGTTGCAAAAATTTGTACGACGAATGCATTTCGTATTTGAAAAGTTTAAATGAGCTGGACTTCGAGGATTCTGAAATAGACAGAGTGTTTCAACCGATAATCAAGTTTTTGGAGTGACAATTATAACGTCCAAAAATTTGCAGAAATATAAAACCGATGCTTCAGTAACAGCTAGATCTGGTGAAGAGATTTGTTCCTATAAAATCGCCAGCGAATCCAGGTTTACTAACGATTATATTGCAAATTACTTAGCATTTATCGGACGAACCGCACGCAAACACCTGCAAAGCATCAAAGTTAATTTCATCTCAAAGACTGATGCATATACATGCCTCAAAAATCTACACAAGCAACATTTTCAAGACATGATGCTTAAGAGGAAAGAGCCAGAATTCCTGCTGGCTAAATACATTAGCAATGAAGCGGAAGAGGCAGTGCTTCGAGGTCTGGGTTTGATTGTTTCTAAGGTTTTAGAAGAGACGGACACAATATATAAGAACAAAAGAGCATTCATGGCCAACCTTCTGACCCATCTTGCATCGAGGAGTGACTTTAGTCACTTCAAGAAATTCTTCACAGATTTTACCGATTTCTTTAAGAAGGAACTTAAATGTTACATTCAAGCTTCATTGGAAAATGACTCCTTCCGCTCGAAAATCATAAGTTGTGTGAAAGAGGACATAAAATATCTAATAATAAATATTGCAAAAGAAATCTCTTCTTTGGAAAAATGCCACGAAAATATTGAAAGTTGGTTGGACAGAGTTCGAAGTAAGATCAACGGTAAGATAGCATTCCGCTCCGAAGACGTCTGGGTCTATTTCTTAGAAATGAATGAATTTGAAAGCGCCGAAAGTCAGCGAAATTTTGCAAATAAATTGGACAAAAATTTGGACGATTTTCTCGAAGCAGTTAATGACTCTGAAGTACCTGCTATATGGGAAAAAGTAGAAATGGAAAATTATTTCACCGATCGAGTTTATGAGAAGTTGTCTGGATGTTGCGAAAAATGTCCATTTTGTTCAGCGCCATGTCTGGAAGAAACTAAGGGCCATAATTCGCCGCATAATTCACTTCACTATCCACTTGGCGCACGAGGTATTGTCAAGGCATCGATACACGAAACGAATCCATTGTCATCAAAGAAACAGAAACTTCGCTTGCTGGAAGAATGGTGTCCGCTTCTAATTCAAGGCAATGGTTGTTTCAGATCAAGTTATACTACTGAGAAATACAATTGGTTTTATCACAGGTGGTTCAATTGGAATTACATCTATTACAGTAATTATCGAAAAGTGTTTCCAAACTGGGACATTCCACGTGCCTCTGAAATGTCGCCTAATGCCAATGATTACTGGAAATGGGTTTTGGCTAAATTTGGCGGTCATCTTGCAAAAGAACATACTGCTTCATGTCCCACAATACCGAGCGAATGGAATAACATCTCCTGCGATAGAGCTGTGGAGAGCATCTGCGCATTGTTACAAGGCTCAAAGGCGCTCGTATTGAGAAAATAATAATAATTAATATAATAATAATAATAATTAATATAATCTACAGTAAACAGTATGCCATGCATGAAGCTAAGGGGAACATATTTTGATCACGCTGCAGATGAAAGGTTAGATAGAATGCTGATAGATTATAACACTGTATGTCTTAAAATTTATCCTTTGTTGCCTAAATGTCACTTTGGACAATTGAAAGTTTCTGATGATTACTGGGTGAAGAAATACACAAGGCACTGTCACGTCCTGAAATCCGTGTTTACGACCTCGTTCTGAAAGCCCTCTGACCCTCTATGCGAAGAAGCAATCAGAAGCTCTCGAGTGATCTAAAAAATTCTAAACCAAATAACTTCATTTAAAACAAACTTGAAAATGTTTCTTCTAAAATGGCAAACCTAATTTTCTCTTGACTAAAATTATTTAATATTGATACAAATTCTCAATTGTGATCACTAAATATTTGTAATATACATTATATGTACTAACTACTTTTTCTATACAATTGATATGAATATATGTACTTTCTGTGGTTAATTTCGTCCAATTAACTAAACTACTTCCTACTTGATTCCTAAATAACACCTAATTTCCATCTTTTATATGTCATGTCATTATAAACTTTGAGGTTGGCCAATTTTACGGGTTACAAATCTCTTAGGCCAACCATTTTCTCAACGATTGATTTCTTTACTTTTCATGCTTGCAAATTATAGTGTTGACTCAACTTGACTGTATAAACATTTATAATATTCTCTCTTTATTACCTAGATCTATTTTATATTTTCATTCATTAATATTATTACTAGATTATTAGATTTTTGTCATTTAGGCCTATACAAATTTTATGTTTAAATAATTATTCAACAAAGTCTGTTCAAGTGAATCAAGTATACGGTTATTCATGGTTTCTACTATAGTTAAGCTTTTCTTGTTTATTATTGAAATGTTGAGAAAAATAAATTTGATTTGGTTTGATTTGACTTGATTTGATTGTGTAAACTGCCTGATTTCATCTGAACATTGTTCATGTATGCTACTTGAATTCAAAGTCTTTAGCTACATGTCAGATAGTTAGTTGCGGCTGTAAGACTATTCTGTGTGCCAAGACCCAGAGGCGTCACTAAAGTTGGCGTCGCCCGGTGCGTTAAAGCCGCGGCAATAAAGTTATCATGAAATTTGCATTATTATTATTATTATTATTATTATTATTATTATTATTATTATTATTATTATTATTATTATAAATGTCAATTTGTATAGCGCTCTGTGCCTGGCGAAGGCCATAGTCAAGAGCGCTTTAAAGCCTCTGATATGAAATGCTAAAAAGGTGCGTCTTGAGTTTCATTGCAAATTTGTCGGGAGTGGTTTCGCTAGTTATTTCCTCGGGAAGGGAGTTACAAAGTCTAGGGTTCCCCCTCGAGACAGATCTATCCCCTAATTTGGCTGTCTTAGACGGGGGAGGAACAACAAGCTGGACTCGGCGACTTGATCGTAGCTGCGAGCGTCTGTCAGCTGGGGAGGGTCGGTGCACCAGTCTCGATAAATACTCTGGACAGCACGGGTCGTGTAAAGCTCTGAACGTCAACCAACATCGTTTGAATGCTATCCTTTCAGGTATCCGGAGCCAGTGAAGGTGGTCTCGTAACGGCGGTGTGACGTGTTCATTCCATCTGGCTCCGAATATTACCCGCGCAGAAACGTTAAGAACTGATTGGAGGCGGTTCAGTAGGCTGTCCGGGAGTCCGAGGAGTAGACTGTTACAATATTCGACGCGTGTCAGCCTGTCAGGATGAGAGCGCGCATCAACTTTATCACGTCCGGTAGTGGAATATAACGATGAATGGCTTTGATCCTTCTTAGGTGATAGTAACAGGTACGGATCACATTCGCTACGTGCCCGGCGAACGAGAGCGTCTCGTCCAGATGAACACCGAGGAGTCGCAGCTCAGTCGTCGGCGCAATGTCGACTCCGTCAATCGTGAACGGATTGTGGCCGATGAGATGACTACGTCTCGGAGTAGTGACCCAAAGGAACTCTGTCTTTCCAGCTTTCCAGGATTATTATTATTATTATTATTATTATTATTATTATTATTATTATTAAAGTGTGGGTGTGCAGGGGTCAAGGGGTCTGCTGAAGGTATTGATATTGACAGGGCCGGCCTTTCGTTTTGCGGGGCCCTGGGCGATTTAGGGTTAGGGTCAGTGACAAGCGTAGGCAAAAAATCGTGACAAGCAAAAAGCAAGGACATCGACAATCGCGGGGCCCCTCGGCGGACCGCAAAAATCGTGACAAGCAAAAAAAGCGTCATCGACAATCAATCGCGGGGCCCTTCGAAGACTTTGCGCGGGGCCTCTAGAGGAGCGGAGCTCTGGGCAAAGGCCCGGTTTGCCCAGGCTTAAGGCCTGTCCTGGGTATTGGATTAGTCTTGGAAAAGTCTGAAAAAGCAAAAAAAGGTCATCACCAGTTCTCTACACACTTGTTTCGTATATTGGAAAATCTAGAATCGCTGAAGCTTTTGCTAACCTTTTAAAAAAACTGGTTAAGGGTCCGTGTGACTGCTCTGCCCAGGGGTCCGGAATTTCTTTCGACAGGCCTGCAGCGTGAACCAATAAAACCGGTACCACTCTGTTTAATTATAATGCTGCAGCAGCAGATATTTATTGTTTCCAACTCATTAACAATTAATAGAAAAAGTACACGCATAGATCAAGTGCCACATCGTAATAGTGAATTAGTTAAAGTTCAATCAAGCATCATGGAAAAAGATTGCAGGCTACAGATCACAAAACTAAAACTGAACAAAACAGTTGAAAAACAGTTGAAAAAATTACAGAGAAACATCTTATCATGATATCATATACCAGTTAATATTTTACAGATTAATAGGTACCTAGAAATAAGATTTTAAAAAATTAGACGGGAAACAAAAGGATTAGGCCTACAGGAGGGAACACAGTTCTCGCTAGTAGAGATACCCTATGTGCTAGTACTAAAGTAAATATCTTCACAATCCCTGGGTCAAATGCATGAATTTGGTGTAGACCTACTTCTGCGATGTTTTAGCCTTGATGTGCTATTTGTGATCTGTAGCCAGGGCTTCAGGATACACTCATATTATATCTAGTGGAGAACATAATAAGTCAACGGAGGGATTTAGTTCGAGTTCCAGCCACAGAAGCTTTTGGGTGAAACCATGAGTTCTGGTGAATAATTCAAAGACCTTTATTGGCGTAATACAGTGTGTCCTGATAAAAAGTATGCCGACTTTATTTTCACCATAACTTTAAGAAAACTAGACCGATTTCCATAAAAATTTGCAGCTTGAAACAGGAATGAATTGGCGATACAAATATTGTCTGCAAATGTTCACAGTGAATATTCACAAAATGTCCACAGAAATAATTGAAATATGATTTAAGACGTATATGTACCAAAAGATTGCCATAATAACCTTCACTTTGCTCAGCTGTGTTGAAGTCGATAGCGGACAAGTCCTGTTCGTCGACGGTACGATCGTCTGTTACGAGCTGTGGCAGTGCGCCCTGATCGCCGGTGCAGTCGTGTGCGTCGTTCCCTTCTGCGTCGTTCCCACGACCGGACCGACTCTGGTGCAGTGGCGTAACGTGGGGGCGGGGGCACTTTGTTGACTGCCCCCGGGCCCTGGCTGGGGCCCCAAAGAGGGGTGTAAGCTAGGGTTTAGGTTAGGGTTAACCCTAATAATCCTAGAAATGAACGTGCTGACGACCTTTTTTTTTTTTTTTTTTGCTCGTCAGCACGAAACTTTGGAACTTTTGGGCTCCCGTGGCAAATATGCCCCCCGGGCCCCCAAAAGTCACGCTACGCCACTGCTCTGGTGCGGTCGGGCCGTATCTCCGCTTGGCAGTTCCTATGTGCCTGTCTCTGCCCGTTACCGTTTCTTCTTTGGCGGGCGCTCGCCTGGCTGAGAATCAGAGAAACCGAAAGCCACCGAGAAGACGACGCCGACAAGGCAAGAAGGCACAATTCGTCGACGGACGTGGCTTCGGCGGTGGTCGTACAGCTTCTCCAGGGTCCTTTCAAGGAAAACCAGTACGGAATCTGTTGGACGGGAGTGCTGATCGGTCGCCGCCTTGTTCTCGTGCTGCTCTTTACCTTCGTCAACGACGCCCTACTGCGTCTCCTTCTGATGCTTCTCGCCTGCTCCGTCATCCTCCTGCACCACGTCGACGTCCAGCCGTACAGAGACACCGTCGGCAACGTCGCCGGGACCGTCTCGGCCGGCGCCCTCGTCGCCCTCTGCATCGTCAACCTCGTCCGAGCCGCTTTCCGGGCCGCCGAATACCACCCGACCGGACCGAACGCTCTCCTGATGCGCATCTTCGCGGAGCTCCAGGCGGCGCTCGTCGTCTGGACGCCGCTGGCGATCGTCGGGGTCGCCGCCGCCGTCGGGCTGGTTCGAGTCTTCGCCGACGTCGCTCGGCGGATGCGTCGAATCCGTGGAGGAGGTCAGACGAATCGTCGCCAAGAGACGAAGGACCAGAGATCGATGTCTCACTAAATACGCTTCGCCTATGAGTGACCGCTTGATACTTATTTAATTATTTATTTATTTATCCAAAACGACTTCTATAGCGCCGTAACAGAGCGTAGGCCTAAACAAAAGGCGCTTTAACATGCACCGCCAACTCGTGAATATGCCTGCAAACAACACAACACCAGCACGATATCCTTCAGTTTCGTTTACGTTGGCTGCAGAAAGTACTCTTATCATCGGTGGGTCGATTATAGAGCCGACGTGACGCTTGTTTTATCGTCTGCATCACATTCGACGCTGAAGCGATGTCAACGACGTGATTTAGCTAAACAGGGGACACGCAGCGTCCATTTTCACCCAGTTTGGCGCACAGTGCGCTCTTTTTGCTTCTGGAGTTACTAAGCGTCGCCCATCTTGACGAATGTGCGCAGGGGTGGATAACACCCCGTTATGGCATTAATTTCTTTTTTGTTCAGTGCTTTTCTAATTATAATCAATGCCATTAAACATAACACTATAAGACTTCCATGAATTTATTTTTTGTTGAGTTTTTTTTCTAATTATAATCAATGTCATTAGACCTAGCTCTAATTTCAGCATAGAGGATTATCCAATATACAGTGTTTGGTACGAGTTATTTCAAGTGATTTTAAATTCGCGAATTAACTCAGACGTAGTGAATTGTGAGTTTTAGTTGACTCCTTTCAACAAATTTGGCGTAGACATACAGTACTTCTGCGGTACTTTATACTTATTGTAGCTATTGATGTATAGCCGGGGTTCCATGATACACGCATTTTATACATGTATTTAGCTCGACCAGTGCATTATTGTTCTACAGCCTATCGCAATTTCTACGATCAATTTTGTTGGTAGTGGGAGGAAGTATGAGAAAGTTCATTCTTCAGGCCATTCTCCGCTTCCACAATACCATGCAGATCCTGCAGTTCATACAGTGCATTCTGTTGATCACTGCTTCTCCTCCTTCTTTGAGTAGCTCTATTGGTGTTCCATCCGGTCGTGGCACATTTTTTCCCTGCGTCCTTCATTGCTCTCACTACTGTAGATCTGAGTGGTGGCGGTTCCCTTGATGTGTTATTGAGAATGAATTTTATGTTTGTTGTGTTGTCAGTTTCATAATAGAGTTATTCACACAGTTTCCAGCCTATTTCTGATTTCCAGTGCTCTGCAATCTTGTCCGTTTATGATAGCAACTCATTGTCCGACGATAAGATGTCATCGTAGTTTGGGCTAAATGGACCGAGTTACTTGGATAAACTTGCACATGTTTCCTTTCGTTTGTGCCTCTTCTATCTCCTAGCATGTTTCTTCTAGTTGTTTTACTTTGTCCTGTCCTAGCTTCCTTTGTACTTGTCCTGTTGATGTACTGATCTGGATCACTCGCAAATATTAGCCTAATAAACAGTTGGGACAATGTTTTCAATCTCTTGTGACTATAGGCATGAAACAGGCAGCACAACAAACATCAAAGACACTCTCCACGACACGCCTAGGGAACAGTCACCGCTCAGATCGGAACATCGCCCATCAGTACCTAAGCTCATACTTAATGACCAGATAAAGCAATTCTGCTGATTTTCATCATAGAAATGGTGTCATTTTACAATAGATTTATTTTGATTCATCAAATTTAGAGAAGAGATGTTGCGAAAGACAAACACCGGCATTATGATGGCAAGCCTAAGTGGAACAGATGGTCCTTTGTAAACAATGACCGATTTTGAAGAAAAACATCGGGGTCTGACTATGCCACTCACCCTCCTGGCAGGTTAAAATTTGTTAGCTCCCAACTTCCCAGCATTCTATAATTAGTCTGTAACCATCTGTTTCACCGAATTCTGTGTAGAGCGTCCATCAAAATTGCTACTGACTTCATTGCCAATAAGACAGTATGCAGTTGCAGGATACAAGAAAGTGAAATTCAACATGAAGCTGACGTACTTAGACAAATTAGAAAGAATGGAATTGAACGTCGAGGTATTATCCGTAAGGCCACAGATATTTCGGACCTCGTTCACTGCACATGCAGCTTTTTTTACTAAGTTTGTCCACGGACAAGCTCTAGAGAAAGCCATGAGACAAGCTGTTAATACTCTCACCACCACCCTTGGCTGTGAGTTGATCTTTGAGAGTGGTTTTATGCCTTTAAGTTAAGTAGGCCTAATTGGGCGTGACGCCCGGGTTATTTGTAGGCACGAAGTAAATCAATGTGATTGTAACGAACAGAACCAAATTGAAATAAAGGCAGTCAAAGACTGTCACAGTAATTGTAACACATGGAATATCCAGATAAACCCCATAAAGTCCTTATTATTATTATTATTATTATTATTATTATTATTATTATTATTATTATTATTATTATTATTATTATTATATTACGTGGCGGTATTTCGGCATAAGCAGTTAGGCACAGGCACGGAACATAGGCCCATATGAATATATTAATGAGTTCTGTGAGACTGTGACGCCTATCAGTGGCGTTATTGATCTGAATAATGAAAATCCACGTATAAGCCTAACGGGCATTCGGTGTTTGAACGAGGAAGAAGACAGTCGATCACATTCGTCTTTGGTTTGATAGCCTACTTCTGTGCGCGCCTTCAAAAAAGGTAAATGATTCTGTGTGTTTCGTAGCTGCATACGCCTAAATTCAGTTTTCTGGTGATGTAGACTTTAATTAGCAACTGTTTTTATGTAGGTCTTTAGATGGTTAAATCTATCGAGAATCTTATGAATATATTAGACAATATGTCAGAATATAAAAAATACGCTTTCTGTTTAAGTAAACCGTGTCTAGTCTAGTAGGAAAGAAAGGTCGTAGACCTAACATTGTACATAATGTATACTCGTTTCAACTGTAGCGTCGTCACGGGGTTGTTTGTGGTTGTTCAAGCAACCCCATTAAAAATATGACCAACACAAATGACGCGAAACCGTTTACCTCATTTTTTGGGAGGGGTCGCGAGTGTTGAGTTGCATAGTTCATTCTCGAATGTCTTTGACTGCCGACTGACACGCCTGATTGCCGCAGCTGCCGCTATCACCGGCAATCGATCAGGCCCAGGTAGTCCAACCTGCAAACAGTGTCGCAGCTGTCATGCTTAATGCTCAATGGTAGTGAAGAGCCCACGCCCAGCCAATCCAACGACTAAGCAGCCATCAGGGAGAACAAGGGCAAATTGACAGCATAAACATATATTCGTTTTTGTCCGTTACGGTCGGACCAGACTCGGTCAGCTAGATTGTTGAATTCTTGTCAAGGCGAATACTGAGTCTGCAAGGGCGTAGCCAGGAATTTAATTTGGGAGGGTATAAATATTTTGGGTGGGTATAAATCTTAACTATAAACCACATAACCATATAAACCACATATAACCACGTGTAAATCACATAAAAATTTTTTAAGGAAGACTGATTTTGCGAGGGTATATATACCGTTATTACTTCCGTCGCTACGCCCCTGTGAGTCTGAGATACGACTTCGCTGATTCACTGTTGTCAAGAAAGCGAACAAAACCGAACAAGTTATACTTTGCTAAAACCGAGTTGCTGTCTATGCGGTCAGCGTTACTGCGTTGTTACTATAAAAATAATAAAACTTTAAAGATGAATTCAAGTCATCAGTTATTATTATTTTATTAATACTGGATACTTTATATAAGAGTTTTTGAATTTCTTCATTGAATATTTCAATTGCAGATCTAGGAGGTCGGTATATACTCAATACAAAATACCAACTCCACCTAATCAGGTGGTACTTGGTTTAGATTTATGCTCAAAATTATAGCCTTTAATAGATACAGTATTAGAATTGCTATTTTAGTTTTAAACTAGGTTTCCGTGACTGCTAATATTTTAGTGTTTAATACAGACATTAGCAATTTAATTTCGTCTAATTTGTTGAAAATACTGCAGCAATGCATATGTGTTATATTAAATGATGAATTAAAATTGATGTTTTCAAATGAGGACTTAATAACTTAATAATTTCTTAAGTTATAATAATTACTATTACTATATTTTAGATTATTGAAAAAGTTTAGGTCAGGATCATGGTTGAGTTCGTAGAATAATATTTTATCTTCACAGTATTCACTAATATTGAAAGTCGTATTATAAAATTTAGAGTATTAATTGGTATTTAATAGATTTTGGTTGTGGTCTGTTGGGAATTTAGATTGATTAACTTGGTTATCCTTCAGTGACGATTCACTTAATTAAATTAGACATGGTTCATTAGAAAAAGCAACAGAAATTTACTTAATTAGACTTATCTATTACACACTCAGACGAAACAAACAATAAAGTTAACAAGTTCAGCAACATTAGGTTCAGTGAGATAATATAAAATCATGATAGAATATGATCATCACAATAGGCCTATAATCTTGAAACTATTTGACAGTGACGAATGGAGTATTTTGCCATTATTTACATTTATCTATAGAAGAGATAAGAAAATAGTTTTAAAAACACAAAATTTATCAAACAGCGCAAGCTTTAAATCTGATATCGCCAGAGACCAAAATTTACATTTTATTTGCATCGTTTAGAAATAAATAAAATAGGTTCTTAATAGCAGAACGTCAACTGATGATATGCATGACAGAAAAGAGTAAAATACGCCAATAAAGAGACAGGTAAATAGATCCAATGACTCAGCAGATTGGTTTACCATGATATCGAACTCAACCCAACTTTTACTATCAGGATCAAACATGCATAGACAACTTGACAATGCGGACAACAAAGGCGCGTTCTTGGATAAAGCACAGTAAATTACTTTTGCAGCCACTGCCCCTGGGAACATGACAGATATGTTGGCTTGTGCGGTGACAAGCAGGTAACTTGAACCAAAGATCAGGAGGACAATTGATTCAGAGAAGGAATTGTAGATCTAAGCTACCGACATGTTAAAGCCATCAAAAGGCTGTTTGTAATTATGCAATCGCATTTATCCGATCCATTTGACAATAAGATAAACTCAGTAGTGAACAAAGAAACTTCAAAAATCAAAAAATTATTGCTAATCGGCCTATAATTATAATTAATCGGTCGATTGTTGAAATCCGATAATCGGCAGAACTATAATCGGCGGAATCATTATCGTTGCATATCTAATTAGGCCGCCTATACTTTTCATGTTTTTTAAATAGAACGAGGCGTGTATTTTTAATTTGTTTTGAAGATGGCGTACAGTGGACAAAATGCGCTAGACGCCCTGAAAATCTGGGACTATTATCCGTCAAAACTCAGTTACCATGAAGCAACAACAATACGAAGATACTCAAATGCCAGTGAGAATCACTCCTATGGAGTGATGTTGCTAAACCGTCTCCTGAAATCGGACTTCACAGCACTAGAGGAAATTACTTCACAAATTAATAAAATAGGTGACAGCAAGGAAGTCACAAATCAGAGTCATCAAGGCACTTCATCAAAACGTGCATTCCATCTAAAGAGTCGAACTGCTTCCAAAGAAAAGCTATTAAATCCCATGGACGTGATGGTGATTCTTTTGGGTTGCTGTGACGACATTCTCAGACAGGTGCTAGTAGAGAAAATGGTTTCGGCCAAAATAGGTGTGCCTCTCCTACTCCCTTCTGTTCACGAGAAAGATAGTCAGTTGCCAGTAATTCTAAACTGGTCTCTGGCAAGACTCGTTTCAGAATTGCCTGAAAGTGTTATGAAGCATAAACCCTTGCTGAGCATTTCAAATCCTATAATATCCTTTCTTCGAGCTGGAAATCTTCACAGGTCCAAATCCAAACTGCTCAGTCATCTGCTAAACAAGACAAACTCCAGTGTCTTCTATAATCGTGAATGTCGCAACGCTTCGGCAAAGCGAGGACCCTCAAATGGCTGTATAGAAATCGCTTGGTTTCAGTCCCCAACAGATGTAGACGTCGATTATCAGTTTAACAGCAACTTCTTCACGATTCTTAATCTCAGAGGGGACGCCATTGAGTATAGAAAACAAGCAAAATTGCTCTGCGAATCATCGTCACTTGTGGTCATTATGAGCGAGTCGGTCGATTCGTTGCGTAGCTTGAGTGAAAAAGTTCTGAACGGCGTTCGCTGGAATGGTGCCAGAGTAGCGATCGCGTTTGTCTCCGAAAAGTCAGGCTCATTTGAAGAAGAATTCGAGAAATTTGCAGAGGCGAGTCCTTTATTCGAGCATATGACAGATATACAGGTAATAATGGATTCGAACGAAGACGGACCAATAAGATTCTCTGAATGGAGATCAGAAATAAAAGAAATAATTGAGCAATTCATCGGTGAAAATCAGCAAAAGAACTATTTTACTCTCGAGGAGCTTTTTGAAAGGGCAAAATCAATAGGATTTGCACTTGAAGGCGACAATGAAATATTGGATCGCATGAAAAATGCGGCGTTTGCAAATGTTCTTCTTGACAACAATTTACCTCAGAATTCAATAATTCCTTTACAGGGAGAGCCTTTGAAAAAGTTGGCTGAACTTGAGAGAAGCAAACTTCGAGATATTCCTAAAGCAAAGAAATCTATAGATGATTTCATTTCACGTATGGACGAAGAATTGAAATGTCAGCGAAAACAACGGTGCGAGTTGGTTCTAAAACAGACTGAACCAATTAAGAAATTTTACAAAGATCTCTGCAGTCTGACAGGGAATGATTTTGTGAATGGTCTTACTTTTGTTCACTTGAGCTTGAAAAAAAAATTACCCAATGAAAATGAAATAATTGGTTTTTCAGACATTCAACGTGAATTAGGGCAGCAATATGAAGCGCTATATTCAGCGCATTGTCTGGAGTACAGCGGAACTGAATTACCTTCAGCTATTTTTCAAAGTCTAGATTTTTCCCAAAAAGTGGCAGAGCTTCTGCTTCTAGGTCATCCGTTAGAGTTATTAAACGGTGACGCGTTTTATGTGCCAATGGACTGGCTAAATTCCGTTTTCAAAAAACTTGAGTCTCTTACAAAAAACAAAAAGGTTTTTGTTTTGAGTGTCATCGGTGTGCAAAGTTCCGGAAAGTCAACTTTGTTGAATGCCTTATTTGGCTTGCAATTCCCTACAAGCGCTGGTCGATGTACAAAAGGGTTGTACTGTAATCTCCTGCCAATTGACAAGACAGCCATCAACAGTGAATGTGATTATCTAATGGTGCTTGACGCTGAGGGATTTAGAGCTTCGGAATTTGCAGATTCATGTATTGCTCGAGATAACGAGATGGCGACGTTCATCGTCGGTTTATCTGACCTAACAATTGTGAACGTTGAAGGTGAGAATTGGTCTGAAATGAACGATGTTCTTCAGATCGTAGTCTATGCGTTGCTTCGCATTAAACAGACAAAGCACAACATTAAGTTTATGCCGAGCTGTGTCTTCGTTCACCAGAAAATCTCAGCACAAGATTTCAGCGAAAAAACGCATGATGGCCGGCAGGCCATGATGAAATTTCTAGACGAAATGGTTGAAGCGGCGGCTAAGCGTGAAGGATACAGTAACATTAAGGCATTCAGTGATGTGGTCACTTATAACGCTAAAAATGATTCGTACAATTTGCCCAACATATGGCTTGGTTGCCCTCCATTCGCCACATTCTGTCCAGAATACTGCAGAGCTGTAGCGAATATTCGATCAGATCTCATAAAGAGATTAGAAGGTCGACCTACTTGTCTGAATATAGACGATCTGTTTAAAAGAATTTCCGATGTGTGGAATGCAATACTTAAAGAAAATTTCGTGTTCACCTTCAGATGCACCAGAGAGGCATTGGCTTACCAATCTCTTAACTCTGCATATAACAAAATTGAGTGGGATTTTCGAAATTCCAATCAAAGAGTAGTCACTGTTATGGTCAATAAAATTCTGTCAATCGGATCACGTGAAAAACTAGATAATGAAGAGAAGATGAAATCAGAAGCAGAAAAAGACATCACACGAAATGCAGAGAAAGCCAAAGCATCATTAGAGAACGTGCTTTCATCCGTGCAATATGAAGACATCGCTGCCAAATTGCGAAGCTCATTTGAAAAACAACTAGATTGTCTAATAAAAGATGAGTGCAGAAATACGAACGATGCAATTGTAAGTGTGCTTAAAATACAAAGAACAAAACTTGAAAATTGCAAAAGCATTGAATTCAGGGTAAAGTGTCTGAGAGATAAAATGTTAACAAACAGAGAAGATGTAGGCCTATCCAGTGACACATTTGAAGAATTCATAAAGAAGGAATGGAAAACAGAATTTGCTGCAGAAAAGCAAAACTACGTAGAATCAAAAACAAAAGCAATGAAACGCATAGACGACGCCATTAGAAAGTATTTGTCTCATGAAGCTCTGGTCGTTTATGATGCACGTTGTCCAGAAAACGAGTTTCCGAAAGTAAAAGAACATGATCTTGTCCCCAAAGCACTTGAACTCAAACAAGACAGTAACCAAATGCTGCCCATTTCGGCAGCCAATGAAAATTGCAAAAATTTGTACGACGAATGCATGTTGTATTTGACAAGTTTAAATGGGCTGGATTTCGAGGATTCACAAGTGGACAGAGTGTTTCAACCAATTATCGAGTTTTTTGGAGTGACAGTGATTACAACGTCCAAAACTTTGCATAAATATGAAACCGATACTTCAACGACAGCCAGATCTGCTGAAGAGATTTGTGTCTATAAAATCGCCAGCGAATCCAGTTTTACTAAAGATTATATTGCAAAGTACTTAGCATTTATCGGACGAACCGCATGTAAACACCTGGAAAGTATTAAAGATAATTTCATCTCAAAAACTGATGCATATACATATGTCAAACATCGACTCAAGCAACATTTTGAAGACATGATGCTTAAGAGAAAAGAGGCAGAATTCATGCTGGCTAAATACATTAGCAATGAAGCGGAAGAGGTAGTGCTTCGAGGTCTGGGTTTGATTGTTTCTAAGGTTTTAGAAGAGACGGACACAATATATAAGAACAAAAGAGCATTCATGGCCATCCTTCTGACCAGTCTTGCATCGAAGAATGACTTTAGTCACTTCAAGAAATTCTTCACAGATTTTACTGATTTCTTTAAGGAGGAACTTAAATGTTACATTCAAGCTTCATTGGAAAATGACTCCGTCCGTTCGAAAATCATAAGTTGTGTGAAAGAGGACATAAAATGTCTAATAATAAATATTGCAAAAGAAATCTCTTCTTTGGAAAAATGCCACGAAAATATTGAAAATTGGTTGGACAGAGTTCGAAGTAAGATCAACGGTAAGATAGCATTCCGCTCCGAAGACGTCTGGGTCTATTTCTTAGAAATGAAGGAATTTGAAAGTGCCGAAAGTCAGCGAAATTTTGCAAATAAATTGGAAAAAAATCTGGACGATTTTCTCGAAGCAGTTAATGACTCTGAATTACCTGCCATATGGAAAAAAGTAGAAATGGAAAATTATTTTACCGATGGAGTTTATGAGAAGTTGTCTGGATGTTGTGAAAAATGTCCATTTTGTTCAGCGCCATGTCTGGAACAAACTAAGGGCCATAATTCGCCGCATAATTCACTTCACTATCCACTTGGCGCACGAGGTATTGTCAAGGCATCGATACACGAAACGAATCCATTGTCATCAAAGAAACAGAAACTTCGCTTGCTGGAAGAATGGTGTCCGCTTCTAATTCAAGGCAATGGTTGTTTCAGATCAAGTTATACTACTGAGAAATACAAATGGTTTTATCACAGGTGGTTAAATTGGAATTACATCTATTACAGTAATTATCGGAAAAGTGTTTCCAAACTGGGACATTCCACGTGCCTCTGTAATGGAGCCTGGTGCCAATGATTACTGGAAATGGGTTTTGGCTAAATTTGGCAGCCAGTTTGCAGAAGAACATGCTGCTTTATGTCCCACAATACCGAGCGAATGGAATAACATCTCCTGCGATAGAGCTGTGAAAAGCATCTGTGCATTGTTACAAGGCTCAAAGGCGCTCGTATTGAGAAAATAATAATAATTAATATAATAATAATAATAATAATTAATATAACCTACAGTAAACAGTATGCCATGCATGAAGCTAAGGGGAACATCTTTTGATCACGCTGCAGATGAAAGGTTAGATAGAATGCTGATAGATTATAACACTGTATGTCTTAAAATTTATCCTTTGTTGCCTAAATGTCACTTTGTACAATTGAAAGTTTCTGATGATTACTGGGTGAAGAAATACACAAGGCACTGTCACGTCCTGAAATCCGTGTTTACGATCTCGTTCTGAAAGCCCTCTGACCCTCTATGCGAAGAAGCAATCAGAAGCTCTCGAGCGACTGTGTAGGGCCTAAACTGCCTGATTTCATCTGAGCATGTTCAATGTATGCTACTTGTATCCGAAGTCTTTATCCACAGTAGGCCTACATGTCAGATCGTTAGTAAAGGCTGTAAGACTAATCTATATGCCAAGACCCAGAGGCTTCACTAGAGCAGGGTTTAATCTTTACCGTTTTCAAAATCCACGGAACCAGCTTATCATTTGTCTACACTCAAAAAATATTCCGTTAATAGTGAGGGAATTTTTGTGAATAAAAGTCTTATTACTGTACAAATTTTCCCTCACTTTGAGGAATACAAATATGAGAGAATGAATTCCCTCATATTTTTGAGGGATTTTGAGGAATTTTAAGGGAATGCATTTTCTTTAATAGATGTAAATAAGTGAATTAATCCAGTCATTCGAAGTTTTAGGAATAATTAGGAATAATTCTCTTAGAGGCTATATTCAAGTGAATGAAACCACTTGGAATGACACAAGGGTACTTTCCCGTTATCCGGACCCCACGGAAGAAATGCTTAGCGGGACGGAAAATTTTGAAATTTTTAATTGGCGTAAAAAGCGGTATCGTGGCATTAGTGTATGATGAACATCTTCGATTTTCGATGAGATTTTCGGATGATTTTCGAAGATTTTCGGATGAGAATGATTAAACAGCTGTGAAGCGGATGAGAATGATTAAACAGCTGTGAACCTAATTTGCATATGTTATGACGACAGAAGCAGTCGACAGCGTTCGGATTGGTCGTTTCTAGGTCACCTATAAATTGTCGCCTATCAGCAGCCAATCGATGCCGAGGATCTGTACCACGTGACGAGGAGTTATGAAAACCGATTAACTAGAGAAGGAAGAAAATGTCGATCGGCAGAATTTGTGTGCATTAGATTTAATTAATTGTCTTTTAAGAAGTGTTATTTCCAATAGTTTTGCTTAGAGTTTCGTGACGATGTTGATGCTGTGTTACAGGACATTTTAATTTTCTTAAAATTTAATTTTCTTAATTAATTGATGTTTTATTAGCGTTGTGACTTTTGTAGTAGAATAGCGTCTGTAGTAACTGTCGCTAGCCTAGACATTAGTAGTGATTAGTGAACTTAACTTAGAAGAGAAAGACTGTCAGACTTTTGATTCGATGACAGCTATTGTTGATGTTGAATATATTGTTCAGAGTATTAAAAGATATATTTTTGGTAAGGTTGGTTGTGTTATAATAATGTGTGACTATTCCGGTGACGATGATCCCTGGCGCAACAAGAAAAAATGGCGTCAGTACGTTAAATTTGTATAATGCGATGAATCCCGATGATCACTTCCACTGGAAGCGGTGCGGTGAAGGATTTTTGGCCACCAATATCTCAAATGTAACTTTATTATACACATAACTGTTTTCTAAGCATTTCTCAGCGCATTTCTTAATATCTCTTCTGTTTTCTAAGCATTTCTAAACATTTCTTCAGTGGGGTCCGGATAACGGGAAAGTACCAAAACATTACAAACTTATCACCCAAATGGACATGCCAATACAGTGGTGTGCATATGGAATAACGATAAATTCTGCCTACACTTATAATTAAAACTACCCCAGTTCATTGCTAGAATACTTGGCTGTCACTGATAAGAAATATCCCTGATACAATACAAACTGGAAGCTGTCCCAGCCTAAAACACTTTCAAATAATGTCAAACCTTTACAAAACTACAATACATTAATAAAACGCATTTGTAACTAATCACGAAGTAGGCGGTACGATAGCGTAACCTAAATGAGAGATTATTCCCTCAAACTACAGATGAAGGAATATATTCTATCAGCATATGAGTAAATATTTCCTAGCGCTTAGGAATATTCTCTCAACGATCTTCAACACTAAAATTCCGTAAACTTTATTTTTGGTTATTACTTCCCTCAACTTTTGAGGGATTATTTTTTTGAAATACTACAGTATATCAACTAACAGCAGCCTTGTTTCGAGCTGGCGCAACAACAGGTGAACGGACAACTTCCTGGCTTTAAAAGAAAGCGCAACAAGAACAATTAAGGTGAAGTCTGGTAGCCAGTGATGTGGTGTCAGGGATATTTTTACACGCCTCTAAGACCTTCCCCAACACCTCCCCCGCCCCAACACCTCCAATTTGAGGTCGACGCCCCCAAATTTGGTAATGTGACAATGGATGCATACAAAATGCATACTAAAATTAGCTCAGACACCCTCCCCCCAATTTGATCGACACCCCCCAAATTCACATTCCTATAAATATCCCTGTGTGGTGCTCATAGTCCTATACGATGAGCAATGCTAACCTTTCTTTTCCCAACGTTCCCAAATGAGAACATTGAGCTGAAATTGATGTAGGTAGTGAACCAGGCTATATAACATCCGGGTTACTCGTTCCCTTAGCTTAGAGAACGTGTCTGTCGTTGATTTCTATATAAAATATTTCTACAGAAATATTTGCCTAGTAACGATCTCCAACACTAGATCCTTACCCTTATTGTAATTGGTTATCACTGCGTCCAGATTGAAGTGAATCCCCTTTTAGGAATCTAACTTCAACAAATTTTATCAAAAATTTATAAAATTCCGCCCGCATTAAATATCATCTATACCACACAAAACTGGCAAATTTCAACAAAATCAGTTGTACTGTTTACGAGATATTAATTTTTGAAAGTTTGAAAAACGCAAGTTTTCACAATGGGTAATCGCCATTGCAATCGCGTCATTACGTCGTTTACGATATCGATTCCTTTTCTCTGAGGTCTGTTCGACGCCCGTCTCTTTCGCAATCTGACTCACACTTTGATGACTTCCAGGAGCATTCGCTTGGCTAAGAACGAGCTGTGCAACGGTTTCAATGTTTTCGGTCGTCCATGTCGTCCGCTGTCTGCCACCGCCGTGCCTCTTAAGGCTATCTGCAAAGCCTGTTTCATCATTCTGCCGCAGAAGTCGATTGAGCGATCGAAGCGACCACTGCCTATCAGGAAATTCTGCTAAAAATTTGCTTGTACTACAATTCTGGGTTTGTCTCAAGATTGTATTATTAAGATTCGATCATCTACGTGCAGGTGGTAGTCACTCGATGATCACAAACTTGTAAACGACGTAATGACGCGATTGCAATGGTGACTTTCTCATTGTAGAAATTTGCGTTTTTCGGTTCACATTTTTAAAAATTAATATCTCGTAAAATGTGCAACTGATTTTGTTGAAATTTGCAAATTTTCTGTAGAATATGGGTGCAAATTTTCTTTAACCCTTATACGGCCAAGGTGGGTCTGTGGGACCCATAACTGCGTTTGGCGAGTGACTGAGCCCAAACGCTTGCAAAAAATTTCTGAAAAAATCTAATTCGTTAGAATTACAATTCCACACCAAATGCGTGCATAAAATAATTTAAGCACAAAATTTTTATTAATTAAAAAATGGTTTCGAAAATAGTAACACGGACGGTCATTATTATTATTATTATTATTATTATTATTATTATTATTATTATTATTATTATTATTATTAAAGTGTGGGTGTGCTGGGGCCAGGGGGTCCGCTGAAGATATTGCGTGTCGTTTAGCTTAACGTCATGAAAAAGTCTGAAAAAGCAAAAACAGGTCATCACCAGTTCTCTACACACTTGTTTCGTATATTGGAAAATCTAAAATCGCTGACGCTTTTACAAAACTTTTTAAAAAACTGGTTAAGGGCCCATGTGACTGCTCTGCCCAGGGGTCCGGAATTTCTCTCGACAGGTCTGCAGAGCGTGGACCAATAAAACCGGTGCCACTTTGTTTCATTGTAGATATCTTCACAATCCCTGGGTCAAAATGCATAAAATTTGGTGTAAATCTACTGTTGCGGTGTTTTAGCCTTGATGTGCTATTGGTGTACTGTAGCCGGGGCTCCAGGATCCACTTACATTATATCTAGCGGAGAGCTTAATAGGTCTCCCCGCGGGATTTGGGTTGAGTTACAGCCGCAGAAGCTTGTGGGTGAGTTCTGGTGAATAATAATTAATTCAAAGACTTCTGTTGGCGTAATACAGCGTGTCTTGATAAAAAGTATGCCGACTTTATTTTCACTATAACTTTAAGAAAACTTAGCCGATTTCCATAAAAATTTGTAGTTTGAAACAGGAATGAATTGGCGTTTGATAGATACAAACATTGTCTGCAAAAGTTTACAGTGAATATTCACAAAATGTCCACAGAAATAATTGCAATATGATTTAAGACGTCATCGCCGCGGATAATTTACACTTTTTTGGATCGTGGTGTGAAAATCAATGGTATCCGTCACCGTGAAACAGTGCTAAGGTAGACTCTTATATTTCGTTTTGTTTCTGACGGTTGGTAGGCCTACATCTTCCAACAGGATGGTGCTCCGGCATATCGTGTTAGTGACACCATTGAACTTCATTCACAGGAAGACTCCCGCTTTCATACCATTGAATTGTGGCCATCAAATTCAGCAGATTTGAACCCGGTGGACTTCTCTGTGTAAGTACTCCACAGGAAAGGGTCTAACGGTCACCAATTTCCAATCTAAAAGAACTGAAGGCCTGAAGCAGAGATTGGTGACTGGTGAGTGGGCAAAGTATGATCACAAAGGCGCTATACAAATGTCACATGACATTACATTACATTACACAGCGCCATTACAGCAGAGATTCATCAGTGGCGACGACGTCTTACAGTACATCATGTGTCAATTCTGGCGATGGACATTTTGAATATTCATTCTATTCTTTCTCATGCAGATAATGTTTGCATCTATCTGAAGCCAATTCATTCACGTTTCAAGCTGCAAATTTTTTATGAAAATCGGCCGTTTTCTTAAAGGTATAGTGAAAAGTGAGCTGGCATACTTTTTATCCGGACACAGTGTATATATTTATAGAGCGACCAAACCTGTTTTACTAAGTACCTGTTTAAAGTATGCTGAGTTCTATTTAATACCTAGGCCAGGGTGCACAACCTCTTGAGGCCGAGGGCCAAATTCAATGTTCTCACATAGCTCGCGGGTCGAACAAACAAAAATGCAATATAAAAGTCATTATAAGCATCGGAACGTTTTGTTTCATAATGGCGCCTACATCTGTATTCTTCATTGACGTTGGCTGATTCGCGTCAGATCAAACACATTAATTTACTGTTAAGCTAACCCACGAAATACTGATGCTTACATTCATCATTAAACTGTCGCTTGTTGGAATCTACTTTGCACTTTTTCGCTTCGGGCTGAGATATCTTCAGTAATCGTAGAAATAGAAATTATAACTTCTAGAAAAGCACGTGTTCAAAAAACGTTTTAAGGCGTTTATTATCGCCCACCTACCGTAGTACCGTTACCAACGTGTCCGGTTATTAGATATCACACAATTTTTAGTAGCCCAATGGGTATTTATAGTCCGTGGATTGTAGTGTATTAACATAATGATCATGATCTGTATTTTCTACAATGAATTTTAGTGATGGGCCTGTTTCTTTGTTGTTCAAAATTGTCTCGCGGGCCGGATAAAAAGCTTTGACGGGCCTGATCCGGCCCGCGGGTTGTGCACCCCTGGCCTAGACTCTCTATACCAGCTTTATGTTATCGACGGCAGATACGTGACATGCATAGGAAAAGTATTTGCCTCAATCATGACCATTGGGTTAGATCTAATATTCACGCGGTGTAGAGATTTCAAAAGGAAATACTGATACAAAGAATTTCTCAGGAAATTCCTTCGGTTGAAGTGTCAGTCAACTTAAGTTACGCCCGAGTGAAAGGCAGTCATGAAATCCATCGTAGGCATATAGAGGCATAACTTAACCTGTTGCATATTAAATTCCGAATGCCCTTGTTGCCAAACGCAAGGCATAGGCCCCTACTGTGGCTATAGACAGGGAATGATATTCGGAACAGCGTCCATCGGGTGCGTCGGCTTAGCATATACGATCACGCAACCTCACTAGTGAGGCCGAATTCACGAATCACTTCAAGTGATAGCCAAAAATAACAGCTATAGCAGTTCCTGTGTAAAAGAGGCTTTAAGAATACACTGTACCATCGGTATTCGGGGTCCACCAAACCAATCAGCGTATACCTCAGCAAAAGTCACGAACCACGAACTAGTCGTTTGTCCAAAAACATGTCTGACTTGTTTTATTCCATTCCTCATCAATAGTCGTGTCTCCTGTTGGCCAGTGTGTAGGCAAATCCACCCATGCTTGACTGATCTTCACCTCGACCGTGACGGGCAAATGACAACCTTCCCATGCGCTTATGCGATCAAAAGAACTTAGCCAGTCGCTAATAGAAATAGCCGTCGCGAACTGTCAACAAAGCGTTCAATTCGTAGAGATCTTGACAGAAGGTAAGCTTTTAGCTTTTCAATCCGCCATTTTGAAGAAACTTCATCCGATCGATTATTTCTATTCGAAAGAAATGGTAATAATATAATTGAAAGTGGTTTAGGAGACAAAATTAGCCTATGTTAAAACCACTTAATAGTAACTCTCTACGTCAGTAACCTATAGCTTCCCAAATAGCCCTTGAATCAGTTTACTGTTTCTACTGTTACTGCCACGTCGTCCAAACTGTTCCATTTGTCCACAACCCTTGCACTAAAATCTTTTCTTTCTTGACCCCACCCTCTGCTTTAACAATTTGCATTTATGGCCTCTATAGTACTGCTATAGCGTGCCGAGGTAAAGAATCGATCGTATGGCACATCTACTTTCCCAGTCATTAATTTGTATGTTTCTATCAAATCCCCTCTCTCTCTCTCTCTCCTTTCTAATGTTGTCAGTCAACAATATTGAAGTCTTTTTCGTGGCTTAAATTATGGCACCCATTGACCATCTTCGTTGCTCGTCTTTGCACTTTTATAAAAGCTCTATATCTTTTTTCAAGAATGGATTCCATGCCTGAACACAGTATTCTAGATGAGGCCTTACTAATGGCTTATAAAGTTGTATGATTATATCTTTGTCTCGAGTCACTATTGTACTTTTCATCATTTCCAGCATTTGGTTTCCCTTTTTTGCTGCCTCCATGCATTGGTGAGATGGATTCATACTTCTATGGATGATTATCCCAAAGTCTTTCTTTTTCTGTTGTGGTTAGAACCTTCCCCCTAAAGAATATTCATTACCATTATTAGATTTCCCAACATGTATTTCAGAACTTTTATCAATATTGAAAAGCATCTGCCAGTCCACAGACCACTGAAACAATTTCCTTAGATCCTCCTGTAAAATTTTAGCATAATCCTCCAAGTCTACATTTCTGCATATCTTTGTATCATCGGCAAACTTTGAAATTTTGGATAGTAATCCTTCATCGATATCATTTATATATATTAGAAAAAGCAATGGCCCCAAGCACTGAGCCCCGAGGCACTCCACTAATAACTCTTGCCTATTCCGAATGGCCTCCCATAATGCCAACCTTCTGTCTTCTTCCCTTCAACCAATTTTGAATCCATCTGAGAATATCCCCCCTTATTCCACAGGACTTCAGTTTGGCAGCCAGCCTTATGTTGGGCACTTTATCAAAAGCTTTGGCAAAATCTAAATATATTATGTCTACTGTCTTGCCCTCATCTAGCTTATCAAAAACCTCCTCCAGAAAGTGTAAGTCCTTATAGGCCTAACTTTAATTTTCTGGCAATGATCAGGTCTTTAGCAGATGGATTTCAATTATTATTATAATTAATGATTGGTTCCTCTGTGTATTAGAACTGGCGTATTAGTTATTTTGTTAATGTTATAATTGGCGTAGCCACAGGGGTAGACGGGGAGTCCGCCCCCTCTATTCGATTAGGGACCGGTCACGAGATTTGTTCAAAACCGTTGGGTTGGTGGGGTAAATGGTTGTATTAGATTGAGGAGAACGTACCAGAGTGAAAGGCGTTAAGGCCGACGACTCCTACTAGGTTATTGAATGCAGATGGTTACATCAGTGGTTTTCACACAGGCTTACTTAGCTTCCTAAAGCACTTAAAATCACATTATTATTATTATTATTATTATTATTATTATTAGTAGTAGTAGTAGTAGTAGTAGTAGTAGTAGTAGTAGTAGTAGTAGTAGTAGTAGTAGTAGTAGTAGTAGTAGTAGTAGTAGTAGTAGTAGTAGTAGTATGGAATTCTGGCTGCACCACAGGTTATTATTATTATTATTATTATTATTATTATTATTATTATTATTATTATTATTATTATTATTATATTATTATTATAGGAACAATATAAAGATGAAGATGATTCACAATCGATGTCCTTCCGCTGCTGTTGGCGTAGGCCTACTGTTGCTGATCGGTCTAAGCTGTTGCTCTGCTGTGGATCTGTTAGTCACGACAAAGGTTTGTATACATTTTACTCAATATATTACTACTATTCATATATATATATATATATATATATATATTAACCTATCCGGATATAATTTTTCGACGTTTTAAAGTATAGACTCATTATAAGCTCAGTTGCTTCTGGTAATTGTATTGAATTGGGCTAGAATTCTTTAAAATGAACTTTCATTGTCAGTCATTGGTATTGTGTACAACCTCGCAGTTTCTTTCTAGTGCCGTTTCACGGTTTCAGCGTGAAATCTTACGTACAGTCAATTAGAACAACGTTTCCTCTGCCTTGAATTATTTCAGAGATATATAATATTCATCCGAATTTGTTAGATTTTCAAACTCTGCATAAATGCTTTTGCTTGCTGTTTATATCGAACAGTACATGTGACTGTGTGAAGTTTTTCATTATTGTTTCAAGGCATACATGACGATATCGATAGGAGGAGTGCAGCAGGGATCCATCGAATTTGGACTGTTCGGCAATATTACTCCGAATACAGTTCTCAATTTCCTAACTTTTATCATTGGAAACAAAGTACGTTGCAATGTTTTCCGTTAATTAAGTAAAACTCGGATTATCTAAGTGTTGACAAACACTGAACAGAGCAGATGATGATGATGATGACGATGATTGATGATGATGGTGGTGGTGGTAATGATGATGATGATGATGATGATGATGTTTATTTATATGGCTCGGTTTTCAGTCACAAATGCGTCAATCATTCTGGACACGTGCTGGCGATGCGTTTTGAAGGTAGGCCCTAACTTTGGGGTTGACTAACCGTGCTTCTATGTGTTGTTTTACAGACTGTAACATGGAACGGTGAGACCGTTCGCCTCTCCTACATAAACAGCACTTTCCATAGAACGATCCAAAACTTCATGATTCAAGGAGGCGATATGCTCTACAATAACGGATATGGATGTATGTCGACTACGTTGTCATACTTGTAATAGACACTTCCCTTTAGATAGCCTATTTGCGTAGGCGCAATATAATAATAAGAATAATAATAATAATCATAAAATAAAAATCGATTACCATTCTTATTATTATTATTATTATATTATTATTATTATTATTATTATTATTTACATAGGCTAGTTCTAATAACACAGGGCAACAATTTTTTTGTCTGGTGCCTTAGAAGTTAAACCTGTTTCTTGGTATAATAAGGTTGCTGATTCCAAATATGGCATCAGGTTTTCTCTATAAACTCTAGTTTTTCTTAGATACGGCCATATATCCCAGATTGGTAGTGCGTGACAATTATCTATTTTTGCTTGATGTAGCTTTAGGTTGCTATCGTGGTGTTCGTTTTTCGTAACATACAGTTCCTACACATAAAACTTCTTACGAACACTCTAAACATACAGTAGACGTGTTGGGGGTTCTTTCAGCTAAATGTCTACCGAGTTTTATCAGGATTGGTCAAAATTTGACAAAGTTATAGCCAAAATAAGAAGGGTGAAAAATTTATTGGCCCACGGTGTAGTTATCATTATCTGCATTGGCGTAAACTTGGATGAAAAAGTAGGGGCCCAACCCATTTACCTTTCCCTTCTTTGTGGCAGTGGCAACCTCTCAAAAAGTGGAGAGCTCGAGCCTAGAGGTCTAATGTGAAGTCTGCACCTGTGGTTAATAATTATATGATTATCGGTTTCAACATTGTGGTGACGTCTTCGTTTCGACAGTCATCAACATGTATGGGACGATGCATTTTGACGACGAGAACTTCACAGTTCGCCACTGCGGCGCCGGATTCATCGGAATGGCGAACCGGGGTCCGAACACGAACGGCTGTCAGATCTACATCACGACGGCTCTCACCACCTGGCTCGACGGAAAGCACGTCATCTTCGGAAAGGTTCTAAGAGGCATGGTCAGTGCTGCTGTACAGTACTGTACAGCGTTTACAGAGAATAATTCCGTTGAATTAGAATAATCAAGACGTCTTAAGCAGTGTTTAATCTGTTCTCTGGACTCATTGATTAAGCCACTTCTTTAACGAAGGCTGCTGTCAGGTTGATGTAGCTAGTATGTCAAAATTTCCGAGGGGGAATTTGAAATTTCCGGGGGAAGGGCAATTCCTCCCCCGAAAACGGCCTAGATTAAACCCTGGTCTTAAGACGTGAATACGTCGTTCTATGTTAATATTTCAAACAAGAGCTGCCTTGTTAGTAAGTAAGTTAAAAAGTAAGTAAGTAAGAATCGGACGTCAAGATTATAGTGGTAACTTGTCTAAAAGACTGCGCGAACACTTTAAAAAATTAAACTAAGTAGCTTCTTAAAAGCCAAGACTTCAGTCGATTCCTGAAAATATCTAGGGACGATGACTCCGCATGTCAGGAAGCGAGTTCCAAATACGCGCAAAATTAAAAAATTCCGACGGTGACAAGACGCGTTCTTGGAACCACCTTCACCGAAAACGCGGACGATCTAAGTCGTCTGCGGCCCGCGAGGTCAGAAAACACTACGAAACTCGGATGCAAGATAATTCGGACCCATCCCGTGAAGGCAGCGATATACAAGAGTTGATAACTTGAACATGATGCGCTCAGGCACTGACAGCCAATGAAGATCAACAAGAAGCGGGGTGACATGATCACATCGGGCCGAACGATAGATAAGACGAGCGGCACAGTTGTCAGACTCAACCGGTCGAAAGAATAGGCAGGTGACCCCGCGAGAACTGCATTGCCATAGTCGAGCCTTTCAGTACCAGAGCAACAACCAACGTCTTAAGGACGGCAGAAACAGACCGACGCAGACTCCTGATCAAACGAAGTGAAGAGAAACAGCTGGCGACAGTCTTGGATACATGCAGCTTAATGGTCGCTGCACTATCAAGGTAGATTCCCAAACTGAGGCAGCCGGGTGGAGCTCGAGATCATCGATCTTGATATCATGCGGCAACAGGTGCTGTTGCCTCTCGGTGGCTTTCCAGAGCACTTCCGACTTAGAGACGTTATCTGGAGCATATTAGACTTAAGCCAGACTGACAACTCATCCAAGCACCGGGTGAGACGCTCAAGAAGCAGATGCGTTTCAGACGGCCAGCAGCCACCGTAGATCTGAGTGTCATCCGCGTAAAGATGTCCATAAAGCCCATGTTTAAGAATGATACGTATAAGGTCGGCCACGTACAAGGTAAATAAGATGGGACCAGGACCGAGTTTTCCGGTACGCCGCAAAACACCTGAGATGGAAGGGTCCTGGAGTGAGGACAAACACGAACAGAGCGGTGGTCAAGATGAGGAAAACCATCTCAAAGCCACGTGACTGATACCATAGGAGATGTTAAGACGACGCAGACGATGGAGTGGTCTACGGTATCAAATGCGGCCGTGAGGTCGAGAATGATGAGGAGGGCAAACTTTCCTGATCAAGTTCACGAAGTATATCGGAAGTGATCTTAAGAACAGCCGTTTCAGTAGAGTGAAAAACACGATAGGCAGACTGAGCTCGGGAAGGAGACCAGAAACCGCGATATGGTCCATGAGCTGCTGTAGAGACGAAGCGCTCGAGCAGCTTCGATAGAACAGACAAATTGGAGATCGGTCTGTAAGAGCCAACATCAGAGTCATCAAGACCAGGTTTCTTGATCCGCGGTGTCACGAAAGCGGCCTTAAACGACTTCGGGACCTCACCCAGTTGTAGTGAACGATTCATGAGCTCGGTAACAAACGGCGCCAGGATATCAGAACACTCACGAAGGAGGCGAGTCGGAAAAGGATCACTGGCGCAGCACTTTAGATAAGGCGCCTAGCTCTGCGGTTACTTCTTCCACAGAGAGAGCGCGAAAACCGCCTAATAACACCCAGACGGAGCCGAAGTAAAACAAGGGGGCTCATGTTCCGAGGTAGCCGTCAATACAGCGGACACTTTTTTGCTGAAGAAAGCGGAAAAATCATCAGCCGTGAGTCTATCAGGTAAAGGCGCGCGCCCACGCCCCATGAGCGCATCAATCGATTGCCAAAGCCGACGCGGTGAAGCACGCTCCCGCTCTACCTTACGACACCAGAAGACCTCTCTCTTCCGACTTATCAGTCGTCGGTATGCTCTGCGATATTTGGTCCACTCAGCCGTAGACGACACGGCGTCAGCAGGGGAGGCACGCCGAGCCCGGCGCTCAGCCTTACGAAGCATCATCTTAGCGGTACGGCATTCATCGTCAAACCACGGATCGGACGATCGCTTTCGAAAGCTTACTGTCTTGACCGGTATAAACACATCAAGCAGTCGAGTAATCTCACTGTCATAGAGCTGAGCCATAGACTCGGCATCCAGGCCAGACCAGGACGTGGCATCCGCGAGTGAGGAGAGTTGCAACCCCATACGAAAGGCCGAAGGGTCTAGTTTGCCCCACACACGTCGACTAACGGTAGCATAGATAAACGGTCGGGAGAGCGAGACATTCCACCTCAGCAGATGGTGATCGGAGAGACCTGCATTGGAACTGCTAAACAGGGAGTGGAAACAGTACGACTAGAAGCGAGAACATCAAGCACACCTCCATTCTGATGTGTTGGTCCAGTCACACTACGCTCAAAATTGTGGGACACGAAGAGATCTTGAACCGGTGACAAGCAGGATCATTGTCCCTATCAAAACGCACATTAAAATCGCCTACGATATAGACAGGATCACACAGCGACGCTAAGCCACCGAGAAGGGTCATCAGTTCTTGAAAAACAGTGGATTAACGACCGACGATCCGGGGCGATAAACGACAGCAAGCACGCAAGACGTCACGGAGGAAACGCGCGCACAGACGAATCGGAATGGTCGAGGTCACAGGAACGTCCACGTTAACCAGACGAATGCCCGGGTATGCGCAAATGGCTACCCCATGATTGATAGATATGGAGCAACTGGTAGCGAGGGGGCCGTGGACGCGCCATCTCCACCACATTCCAGCCGTCCGAACGAAGACGACCGATCCAGGCAGAGTCAGGATCGTGCCAGGTCTCACAGAGACATAGCACCCTGATCCCAAGTTCGACACTGACCTCAACAGATCGCCAACCTTATAGGTAAGGGACCTAATGTTCAGGAACCCTGAACGCCATTTCATCACATTTGGTAGAAGGGACACGAAGACATTTAATTCGACGCAGAACAGTGACATGCGGCGAGTGCGATCGCAAAATTTCGCGGACGAGTGTGGTTAGAAAAACGTAGGCCCCGTTTCCAACTCGCTCCAAGGAAAACTTAGGACGACGTCGACCTGCACGCCGTCCACGATGACGTCGAGCAGGATTTAATCCGAGCGCGCGTATAGAATCCAGTTAGGCTGATTATTACTCAGCTATGACGTTTTGCAGTCATTTCCCGGAAGGATAATTAACTGATAAAAAAGTGATAATTAATTAGACTAGTAAAATTCATTCTTAAATGTGGACAGGAATAGTTTTCGTACAATACCATACTGTACAGTAGGGTCTATATTTTGTCAGTTTGATTAAACCACGCGTTTAGCGTATGAGCTTGTGTGCAAAAGCTGGAAAGTGCCATTTCATTGATTTCACGAGAAAATGCTTTAACAAGCCGACATAAAACAGACAACCGCCAGTTTCAGCTGTTTCCAAGCAGTGACGTAGCCGGGTAGGAAGGCACGTCGACATTTTCATTTTCGACTGAAAAGTCTCTGCATGACGAGCAAAAATTTCGTCAAGAAGTACTTCGCAAATTCACGTATCTCTTCGCTTATGCGACCCTCCCACCCCCCACCCCACCCCAATTTTTTTCAATGGTTTTACGCAAATTCCGCGACCCGACCTAGAATCAATCAATCAACTTCTATAGCGCCACTATCATAATGTCCAGGGCATCAGCCGATGGCGCACCAAATCCAAATAGCATCAGAGCCAGGTCAAGCCAGAAGATCAGTCCGAAACGGTGGGACAGCAATCTAAGGGGGATAAGCCAAGTCAAACAGATGTGTTTTAAGGCCAGGTCTGAAAGAATAAGGGGCCCAGTCCCCCGTGGCTGCGCCAATGTTTCCAAGTATGTTGGTCTAACGCTGTTTTTGTCAATGATCTGTTTCGATAATTATAGAGGCCAAATGTGTTAGGCCTAATAGCTGCGCAATGGAGCTTTATAAAACGGTGTTTATTACTGTGTATGTAGGATGTTGTTCGCAAGATTGAACACAACCCAACTGATCAACACGACAAGCCGATCCTAGAAGTGCGTATCGTGGACTGCGGAGTCCTGCCACTGGATCAGCCATTCTTGGTTGAATGCACTCCAGTTGATGGCTAATAGGCATCCAACAGCCGTCATCATTTGCATGTAGAGTCATGCATGTCTCATAGACCAATATATCATCTTAGGAAATATTTTATTAGAAATATTGGACGTGCACGCAAATTATTTCTATCTATGCAATTTCGTCTGGTTTAGCAATAAGCTTAGATCATCAATCTTCTTTCTTATCTTGGTATTTTTCTTGTTAAAAGACGCTTTGCAGTTATTTCATATCGAAAGTGATAATAATAATAATATTGATAGTTAAGATAGGCCTAATAAAATACATAATATTTGAATTCTAACGGAATTATTCGTACCGTAGGCCAATTATATTTCTTTACAAATGCATCGATTGCTTGTTATTGAACTGGATAATTGTTTGCAACTTTGCATCAAGTAGATCAAACAGAAACTCAACGTCAGCCCCCCTCCCCCGACACGAACTGTGCACATGTAACTCTTGCCTGTGATCATGTTGAACCACTTTAAAATCACTGAATGAAATTCGCAAAATTTTACATCTTTTCTAAACTACTCTAACTCTGATATTTTCATTACCCTGAGACCAAGAGATTGCTATAATTTTTCTGACAAATTCTTTCAAACATTTGGTTGACAGTCGATCTAAGATAGGCCTACTAAAGATAGCCTATTTAATTTTGGCAATTCACGCCGCATTCGCCGTAACATTTAGAGTTTCTTTCACGCTTGAATCAAATTATTAACCGCCAGTCGATCAACTTGGTCTGCCTTGACTAGACTAAATAGTTTAGGGGTGTCTCCAGCTCCCAACGGGACATGGCAGAGGGATTCCCATCTTAGCCGAAAAATTTAACGATAACATCTGGAGCTTTTGGATCAATTTTGCATATTAAGCACAAGCATTTAGAACACTCAAGCTTATCAAAAATCATTATAGATTTCCATCTCTTATCAAAGTTTCTTCTCATCGGTTTGCACAAATTTCACAATTGGTCTAGACCCATAGGCCCGAATGGGGCAACTCCCAGTTTTCCCGGGATATGTTAATGCTTTCAATAATAGGCCTACGCATGTGCAGTGGCGGTTCCGGGATTTCTTGGTGGAGATGAAATGAATTCATAGAAAGTTGGTGGGGGGCTGAAAATAGAAAGAAAAAGTCAATAAACTTTGCCTAAGAAGGCTGAAAAGGGAATTTGATCTCTAATTTTGGAATACTTTTACCCAGTGTTTATTCTAGGCCTGTTTTAGGGGGAATCCCCCCAAGTTTTAAAATTCCCCAAAATTTGTATATGTTGGCTTGGTGGATGGAAATTCCCCCCAAAAGCGTGGAGAGACAAATCTTGTCCCCCAAACATTTCAAACTCCCCAATGTCAAGGTGGCTAGAATAAACACTGCTTTTACCGAAAAATAGGTTGACAAGCAAAAAAGGTCATTCGCAGTTAGTTTTATTACACTTTTACCCAAAAACAGACAAAAATAGGTTTCGCAAGCAAAAAAGTAAGTCCGGAAGCCCGGTGGGGCTATGCATCCCCACTCATCCCCCCACGTGGAACCGCCACTGCGTATATGATGTAGCTTAGAGCCTTAGACCTACGTGCTCATAACAGCTTGCTAAAGACATGGTTGCATTTTCAAGATCGTCTAACCAAAATCGTTCTTAATGTCTATAGGCAGGGTGCGATTTGTGACCTGGAGCAGTGGGGGAGGAATATGTCGAGCTTGGGGGATGTAGTTGCTGGAAACTGTAGCAGTGGGAGGATGTAGTGGTGGGGGATGTAGCAGTAGGGGGTATGCAGTTGGGCAGTGGGGGGAAGATTCTCTCCCCCCTCGCAAATCGCGCCCTGTCTATACTCCTAATCGCCTTATCGCATTTTTCGATGCAGTTTCCAACGCCAAAATTTATTGTATTAACAGCAAAATCTTCTCTAGTGACTTTCGTCAAATAGGCTATGTCATAAAATGTTTGTATATTCGCGCAATTTAATAAAATTATATAAAAAAGCATCAAAATTATTTTAAAGAAAATAGAAGACTATCTGCTTAATTGACTGGACTATAATTTAGACCACCTCTTTATATTGCAACCAGTGATATTTCTAGGATTGTGAATTTAGGGGTGTCGACCTCAAATGGGGGGAGGTGTTATCAAGTCTAAAAAAGGCTGACAAGCAAAAAACAAACAAAAACGCTATGTCAAGTCTAAAAATGGCTGACAGAATAAAAGTTGGGGGTGTACTTTTCCATTTTGGGGGTGTTCAGGGCTAATTAGTATACATTCTGTATGCGTACCATTGTCACATTGCCAAATTGTGGGGTGTCAACCTCAAATTGGAGGGTGTTGGGGGTGTAAAAATATCCCTGCTTACTTAGCCTCCTAAACCACTTAAAATCACATTATTATAATAGGCCTATAGTCCTAAGCCGTAGGGCCTATATGGAGAATATTAGGAATATAAATTTCTTAAAATCTAAATCTTAAAATCTACTTGCAGCTTTCAAGGCTTGTGAAATTGTGGTATTTGTTAGAAAATGACACTTTTGAATCTAATTTCGCGCTACCCCGCGATCCATTAGACTGAGCTCTGCGACCCACTTTTGATTTTCGACCAACAGCTTGGAAAACACTGTCCTAAACCACCTGAATAACGTTATTACTATATTATTTTAGGAATCGTCCATAAATTATGTCACGAGAATTTGGCACTTTTTTGATTCTTCCCCACCTACGTAACGCGACGTCACAAAACGTCGGAACCCCTAAAATATGACGTCACAACTGGCCGACCCCCATTTTCGTCTTCCGAAAATTCTTGACAAGCAAAAAAGGCCATCCTTGTATTTTTTCCTCTCGAAAACCCTGACAAGCAAAAGAGGTCATAATTGTATTTTTTTCCTCTCCAAAATCCCTGACAAGCAGAAAAGGTCAGACAAGCAAAAAAGGTCAAAGGTCATGACCTATTTTTTTGCGTGACGTCACATTTACCGGAACCCTCCCCCCGTCGTCACACTTCGTCACAAATGGCCGGACCCCTTCCCTAACCGGGTGGCGTAATTTATGGACGGCCCCTTACCGATCCGCCGCCTCATGGATACACCGACCAGTTCCTGGCCGACAACCCACCTTGCCTATAGCTATTTCAAAAAAGATTAGGCACATGAGAATAAGCAGCTATTATTGTACTAAATATAAGCGCTATATAAATTTACGAGAATTTTATTATAATTTTACTTACTTACAACGCCTAACCAACGTGGTCACCTACCTGGGGAGTACGTGAAGAGGCGACTTCCTGGTTCTGCGTTTTAATGTTGGGTAAACTTTAGAAGATTTGACGATACAAGTTTCAATTTTTGTAATAAATGGCGAAAACGTACGATTACCTCTTCAAGCTGCTGTTGATCGGCGATTCGGGCGTCGGAAAGACGTGCATTCTGTTTCGCTTCTCCGAAGACGCCTACAATTCGACGTTCATATCGACCATAGGCACGAAATTCTCTCCTACTTCTACGTCCGCTTCTCGAGGGGGTTAAACTAAGTAAAGTAAGCAAGTAAGTCAAATCTCATGGATTTCTATAGCGCCTTGGAAAGCAGCACAACAGTAGCTGCTTATTCTTAGGCGCTCAGCCTTTCTTGAAATAGCTATGGGGAAGGTATATTATCAGCCAGGCAATAGTCAACATCTGAAGGGCAGTAAGGCTAGGTTGTTACAGCTATGGAGGAATTGATTTAAGAAAAAGGAAGGATTTAAGCTGAGACCTGAAGACCTGAGGAGACAATGCAGGAATTATAGGAAATGAGGATTCAGATTTTATTGTTTGAAAGTGTCCAAATCTGCGGAGGGAAGCCGGGATCGAATTCCAAAGTTCAGGTGAGGATGAGTTTGGGGGCTCAAGATGAAACAGTTGATTGTTAGATGAATGAGAAAAGCGATTTAATTTTATTTTGAGTGTACTGTGCTTATTTTAATGGGTTGATTGAAATGCAGTGTTATTCTCATTATCACGTCAGGTTTTTAAATTCATTAAACTCCAAATTTCTTGGAGTGGAAAATTTACCATCTATTCAAGCTCACTATCTGCATGCAACTTGTAAATTGTCACTCACCACCTGTTGATAATCACACCTAGTTTGATGGCTCTATCAATGATGCTCATGTGCATCTCTGAGCTTATGATGCAAGATATTGTTACCGTTATTTATTGTCATGTGGCAGACTCACTCCTGCATAGTTAACCATTCCTGTGATCTGCAGGGTTAGGGTCAAAGCCACTGAGTAGTCATGGGTCAGAATCACAGGGTAGGTGATGGTCTGGGCTGGGGATGTGCTCCTTGAAATTTGACTGTTTCGTGAGGGCTTAGAAATGGGATCTTTTCAGAATATGAAATGATCATTGACAGTTTGATGCAATATATTTTATTTTTACCAGCATATATTAGTGTTCTGTTTATAAAGAAATTTTTTAATTATATTTAGGAATTGACTTCAAGATAAGGACAATTGACCTTGATGGAAAAAGAATCAAGTTACAGATCTGGTATGTAGTTAAGAATTTTTTGTTCATGTAATCATAAGTGGAATTGCTGTGCTTTTTATGTTTTGTTGGATTGTAATTTCTACTCTGACTAGTGCAACATTTAACAATTCTTTTTCAGAGGATTTGACTGAAAGTAGCTGGTTTGACTTGCAATTTTACTTTTTTAAACTAAATTTGGGGTGCATTGATCCCTGGCTTTGAGAGCAACGTGATTATTATGCAGTTTTACATTTTATTTGTGAGAAAAAAAAGCTGCATTGGAAAAAATTGCTTCATTGGAGACAAGGTTTCTCCCAGTCAAGAAAGAGTGTTACAGAAATGTGATGTGTTATTTCTTTAGCATTTGTCATCATGTCTAAATCCATTCCTATCAGCTTTCATACTTGACAATTTGTTAAAGTTATGATTTTTTATAGAATTTTATTTTATAGCATAAGCCATATAAATTTTGCATGTACTTATATGATCTTTGGCTGTTGCTTATAGGTAAAGTTATTGGAACTAAGTGTTAAGTTCTGAATTATCTGTTTTCTGTAGTATGCTGACAGTTTCAAAATATTTACTATTGCAAGATGTCTTCAGCTTGGTAAAAATTTGAAAGCAAGCAGTTTGTGTTAAAAATTCTTGTGTTTTCAAGGCTTAATTGCAGGTGGTAACAGAATTGCTTAAACATGAGTTTTTATTTGGATGAATATGATTTAATTAAATGAATAGTTTTGTAATCCAGGAATACTACAGTATTTTTTAAATACTATTCCTGTAGGTGTTTTTTGTTATTCAATTTATAAATATAAGTGCACAGTTTAAAGTCTTTGGCACTAATGTGTGTTTGCTGTTAGCAGTTGACAACTTGACATAAGTCTTGTTTTAATATTATATATGAAGTTTTCATGTTTCTCTTGTTTGAAAGCTTGTGTTGTAATTGGTTTTTACTATATTATTTTTTATTGATTTAGCAACTGATTATACTACTAGTTGCAGTGGTGTTATTTTGAAGAAATGCCAGTTTAAAATGTCTGACTTCTTTTACAGTTTCACTTTATTTCTTTGAACACAGAAGACCCCTTGCTGAAAACATAATTTGCTAAGAAAATGCAAGTCGGTCTAATTGCTTTCTCCTGTTTCTGTTTTCTGCAGGGACACGGCTGGACAGGAGCGATTTCGAACAATTACCACAGCCTACTATCGTGGCGCTATGGTACAAACTTAGTGTTCTTTTCCATTGCTTTCTTTTCTAAACAGCTGTAGCAAGTCAGTTTTGTTGCACCAGTCTGTCTAGTGACTGAACTTTTAAGAAAAACTTCATGGAATAAGAAATTAAGTGTTAGGCTTATTCTGAAAATTGCTATTTCAGTCATAATTTTTCAATGTGTTTGTATAATATATTAACTCTATTATTTAGCTGAAGTTAATTGAATTTAGTATATCTCAGTAGATAATTCGTAAGCATCATCATCTTGCTCTCTGCCAACTCTTGTCTTTGTTTCTTATCTTTTGTAGTCGGGTTACTCCAAGGATCAGCAGTTAATTAAATAAGCTATTTTTGGACATTGTTTTCAAGGCCTTCTTAAATTGCTTTCATCGGCTGCTCTTGATTGCTCTTGAGTCTTTGGGACTCTTTTGCACTCCATTCCACTTTATTTGTGCACCAGTAATTTTAAATATAAACAGGACAATTATAATTTATGCATGAACACTGGTACTTTGTCCAAGACTTTTTCCGGATTGCAGTTCGAGGGTCACTGGTCTGTGTGAACTCATAATCCAAAGCCTTATCATTATGTGTTGCAGGGAATTATTTTAGTCTACGACATTACAAACGAAAAATCATTTGAGAACATTAGAAACTGGATCCGAAACATTGAAGAGGTAATCCCAGTGACATTTAATGTTTATTTTGACTTCTGATGAATTGTGCTTTAAATTTTTCAGATTTTGGAGCAAATCTTGAGTGTTATGTTATATAAATTGTAATAATGATTGTGTTAGTTATACATATTTATATCTGATCTTTTGCAAGATTTTTGTGTCAGATGTATATCTCCTTACATGGTAGTCCTTCAGCTGATGAGAATTTCTAAGGTTGTACAGAACATAAGTGATACAATAGAGTTAATATGGTGAAAATTGTGCTTTGTGTAGGCGTGAGATTTCATATATTTGCTGCTACCAAACAGTTTGGTGTTTGATGTAGAAATTATACATTGCATTGTTAGTAAAGGAAGTTTCAGTGCACTATGCACACACTTGCAAGTTCAAATGTTGACTTTTCTTTTCTCACTTATTGTATGTGAATACTACAGGAACTCAAAGAAACTAACGTGCAATTTGCTTTTGGTTTTATTTTATCATTTAATCAAGAAACTTATGTGAATGATGATGCGTGCTCGACATATATTTAAGTAATTTCGGTTTCAACAAAGCATTTTTTTCTTTATTATTTTGTAAACCAATGTCGTGTAATTGCCGAGTTGTTTGCTTGTGTCAAATTGACAGCGGCTTTTTTGACAGGTGCTTGTAAAAGTTGGTTTGCAGGCAGTTCTCACGGGTTCTGTGTTTTGCAAATCAGTTTGATAATAATTAAGAGGCTGTATTTGCTTTGGTAGACTCATGGCAGTTTATTTGACAGTAATGTTTCTGTGGTGTATACTGTGTTCCTGAGTTATTGATACAGTCAAACCTCTTATTGTCACATTCATATTGTGTGCATGTATGTATGTATGTGTGCATGTTCATTTTCAGTTGGTTATTGGGAGTGATAAATGCTGTGACATTAATAGGGGCATGACATTATAAGAGATAACAGTAGATTTGACTGTAATTAGGAAGCAGACTTTTCCAAATTGGTGTCAGGTGATGATTTATTTGTTAGGCCCATGTTTCCAGCCTTTTAGAAATCGCAACACCTTTTCTAAAGTCCAAAAGGTCTGTGGACCCCACCAGTTTCACGTGGGGTTAAATTGGGTAGACCTAAATAGACATCATAACCAATAAAAGGTGATAATCAGAATATTTTCCAATTTACTATGCATATATTTATTAGTTTCTTTTAATTCTAAAATGTACTGCAAATAAATTTCTGTAGACCTGTGTGAGTAGTACTAGTGGTTATAAATGTTGAGTTTATTGAGAAGCTCTGTGCTGTCTTAGATATTCACGCACTTTTGCTGAGGCCTATAGGGTTAGGGCAGTAGTTCTCAAACTATTGCAAGATTGATGAGGGGGCCTGTGAAGCTGAAGATGTGGGTGCCCAAAGCTGCTAGAGGGACTTCATAAAAGGTCCAAGAGAAGTTGTGTTTGTACACATTATTTTTGCTGTTGTTGCATCTTAAAAAGTGATGATGAACCCCGTGAAAATAAGTATTTCAAGGCAGCTAGATGTTTGAGATTAGTGGAATTGGAAAACTCGTACTTTGAATTTTCACCTAGTAAAACTGTTGGTTTTGTACCTTTAATGGCATGTTGTTTGAATGATACGACAGATGAAGGATGCTCGATTTGAGAATTCTGACTTGCCAGTTGTGAAGCACTGGGCTTGGCTCATGTGAATTTAATAAATTGCTGTGGTTGTTATTCTTGGCATGTACATCTCTCTCTGTGTGTGTGTGTGTGTGTGTGTGTGTGTGTGTGTGTGTGTGTGTGTGTGTGTGTGTGTGTGTGTGTGTGTGTAGGAGTTACAACTTTGTTTAGAATAAATTCTTAAGTTGCTTTATTTTTCACATTGTCTAATGCATATTTTACGATATACTTTCATTTCCTTAACGTATTATGTTTTCTGCAGCACGCGTCTTCAGATGTTGAGAAAATGATTATTGGGAACAAATGTGACATGAATGACCGTCGTAAGGTCTCGAAAGAACGAGGCGCTGAGGTTGGGCCATTGTCGTTATTTCCTATACAAGTTGTTTCTTTGGTTTGGTCATTGTGCAACTGCTTAACAGAAATCACAAATTTTCTACTCTGCTTTTGTGGTGATTGCATATGAACATTTTGTGGTTTGATACAACTTATCACCAATCTACATACATGATGTATTGCTGATGACTGCTGTGGCTCCGCGAAACTTTGGAATAAACCAACAGTTATTGATATCGGAGGGGGTGTGGTGGTTGAGTAGTGGTAGGATTTTTGCCATGCAACCGGAGGGTGGCAGTTTCGTATCTGACCCTAGGCACTGCGTAGTGACTTTGGGCAAGTTGGTCACCTCTGACTTACTTTGCGCTTACAAGTCATCACTTTGTGAATGATTTAACCTGCATTAACAACCATGTAATAATAATAATAATAATAATAATAATAATAATAATATCAATTTAGTACCGTAATCTTTCGTAATTGTGACCAATTGTCATAATCATATATAATCTCGTGTGATTAATTACTAATCAGTATGCATTGTATGATGTGACCTTCCACTTTGATGTTATCGTTTACATGCTACTTATTTTGCTACATATCTCTATTATGTTTTTTAGATGTTGCTTTATTTAAATGACTCAGTTTCTGTGCCTCTCTCCATGATATGTTTTGTGAATTCAACAGCTTGCACTGGAGTATAGCATCAAGTTTATGGAAACAAGCGCTAAGGCGAGCATCAATGTTGAAGAGGCTTTCACAACATTAGCACGTGATATAAAAAGCAAGATGGATAAGAAAACAGTATGTTTACTTTTATTGTCTCTGCAAATTTGAATAATCTAAAAGTTAATATTTGAATTCTATTAAATTATTAACATGCATTCCCTTTGGATTGTCTTTTGCTGTTATGAAATCTTTGAATTTTATGTTGTTATTTGCATGGTTATATATTTTATTCAGTAAATGCTCCAAACGGTGTTTTCGCTTTCCTTTGTTTTTAGGATAGCAATGGTGCTGGCGGTCGCGACAACATCCAGGTCGCATCTGGCGGTAAAAAGAAGTCCTCTGGTTGGAGATGCGTGATACTTTGACCAAGATATTGTTTTTCAGGTTTTTTCATGCGTCCACTTTTAGGACCATTGATGCTCTTGTCTGCAACTTTTTAAAATTTGCACTTTTTGTGATTGCCTTTGTTCGGTTCTTCAGGTGTCTGGACTTGCAAGTGATTTCGAATCAGTTTTGATGAAAATTTTGAGCTCAGTTATTTTTGCTTATTTCTACGTTATATTTGTAAATGATGCAGTCGATGAAGCATCTATGGCACAATCTTGTCTGTTGTGAAGCATACGCTACGAAAGCAGCTTACATCTCGAGCAGTCAATCTGAACAATTGGTTAATAGCAGCTATTTATGTATTTTTCAAGCACATACAGTAGAACCTCGTTATATCAAAGTTCATGGGACCACGATAAATACTTCGATATATCTCCGAGGTTCGATATATCCGATTCCTGTATCATTAACACTGTTTTGGTGGGACCGGCGCTCAAACTTCGATATAAACTGGATTTCAATATAAGCGAGTTCGATATAACAAAGTTCTACTGTATTATGCTTTGTACAGATTGTCTGAAATTTCTGTAAGTTTATAATTCAAATGTACTGTATAGATATATAATATAAATTTTTGTGGTGGGTGGACCTAGTTCTTGAGAAATGTAATATTGCATTTGTTCTGTAAAAATTACAAAATCACAGATAAATCTTGGAGTCTGCTAGAGCCAAATTAATTAATTATTAGTGATGGGCATTGCTAAAGCATTGCAGATTCAGCCAAACTCATTTATGGAACAAGTTTGGATTCGGTTTGTAAGACAAAATGTAATTTAGACAACACATATTTGAATTGAGTGTTTCTCCTTCAGGGTCAAATAGGATTGACTTCCAGATATAAGGGTTATGCATCTTGACCAGAAATTGTCAACTATCCAAGACCCTTGACGGTATCGGCATATTAAATAAGATTTAGTTAAGAAAATTGCATCTTTTGACCTGACCCGAATGTATGTATCGTTTGACCTGACCCGAATGCTATCTGGATGGAATTGCCTCTACCTATTTGTTGGTCACTGAGCAGAAATGAAATTGTGCACGTCTGTGGTTGTTTTCACTTAAAATTTCAAAGTGGGTCGTATTGCTGTCAGAAAATTTGACGCATTTTAGCAATTAGGGTTGACAGCCACAATTTTCTCGCCAGCATTTTTTGTGTGTGTACAATCTACCAGTTTCCAATATTATTCGGATGTTAGACTGAATCCATTTGAGACTTTCGGTTGCAGATTTAAATACACAGAAATGATACTTGGGATCTAAAGCTCGGCGTTTGACAAGACATTTATTTGCCCATCGCTGATTGTAGGCAAATGTATGACACAGTAGATCCAGAACTACAAATAACTATTTGTCTTGTGCTTGTATTTTTTTCGGCATTTGCCTCAGAAATGTATTAGCTAGTCAGCACAAGTGTCGAGGCAACACAAGAGTTTGTTGTATGTGGCAGAGCCGAGTAGCCGTGAATTTATACAAATTGATTAAATGCTGCGTTGCTGTTGTACAGTTGTGTTAGCGATGACTTTTTGTATTAGCGATTGATTTCGATTGTGATATGAATATGAAAGGCAAAAACGTTATATACTGTACTATAACATTGGCCACAACTTGGTTTGAATTTTGTGACATTTCTTCAGGTATCGTGCTGATGCCATTAGATATTATGAAGTTGTCGATGCAAGTTGATTGCGAACACAGACTTAACAGGTTGCTGCTTCCACTATTTTGAATGTTGCTTTGTGAATAGTTTAAATGATTAATATACCTTTGCATTCACAAATGGGCTTTTACACATGTGATCTTACATTGAAAGTCAAGTGAACTTAGTACAAAAACTGCAATGGCAAGTGTTATTATGTTTTGGCCTTATGTTTGTCTGAAACATTTAGTGGTCATCTTTTGATTTAGTGTGACAATGGTTGTAAAGTTCTACTGCTCTATGTTTGTATTAACTTGTTATTGCTACACTTTTCGAGTTTAGCACAGGGGTTGGCAACCTACGGCCCCCACGGCTTTTTTGTGAAAAAGGTCCCTCTTTAAAGTCTGACAAGCAAAAAAGGTCATCACAAATTTTTTCGTACTTGATATGTATATTTTTTTAGGACTTTTGAACTTTTACCAGCACAAACTTTCTAAAAAAACTTGAAATTTAAAACTTTTTGGGGCCCGTCGAAAAATTATTTAATGACTTGGCTTTAATTATTACATGGCTCTCAGACAGACACTGCCATATAGCAATTTGGCCCTCGCTGTCCAGAAGGTTGCCGACTCCTGGTTTAGCATATGCTTTTGCTTAATTGGCCTGATACTAATATAACAGATAGCCTTTATTCTATAGTATTATCATTATCATTTATCACCAGATTCATCATTAAACTATCTTTTGCTCAAATATATGTGAATTTAAAATTTACTTGCTGCCACCATAAAATTATCACTACTTCATTCAATCCAACAATCCTAAACCATTGTTTGCTGGAACCATGAATAACACATCTGGTTTAGACGACCAGTTTGATTCTAAATAAGACAAAGTGGAATACAGTACTTTTCTAAAATCAGTTTTGGTTATTTAGAAATGTCACGGTGCATTTCTGTATGAATACTGCATTTCATCACCATATTACAAATGTTGCAGCAAGAATTTACACATATTTCATCTACAATCAATGGTGCTAGGACAAAATGTCCTGGGATAAAATGTCATGGGGACAAAATGTTACGAACAAGGTGCAATGGGGATAAAATGTAACCCTAACCCGTGACATTTTGTCCGGCCACGCAATCACTATGTACAGAATTAATTTTTTTTAAAGTGTTAGCACTAATTACCGATTTCGTTAAGCATTGTGAACAGTTGGCGGTCAACATTGAATCAGTGTACCTTGTGTCTGTCTGTCTTATCAAATCGACTTTCTGTGCCTTGGCTACCGTTTATTTCAGCTATGGACCTATGCTATGTCTTAAAATTCTTCAAAGATATCATAATCATCTGCTAAACAGCAATGACTAATGTATGGCAAAGGTGCTTATTTAGTCTAATTTTGTAAAATAATTTTTGACAAAGCCTTTTTGAATCCATGAAATCACACTGTGTGTTGATGGAGTATCATACCTTAAATATGTTACAGCATTTGAAGTGTTAAACGATTGATTACCATTTCAGTCTCTAATGGAATTTGAGAATATCTAATTAATTTTTCCTAATTATGCATTTTAAATTTTTTATCTTGCCACTGAATGTGCTTATAAATATTGAAAAAATTTTCTGCGTACAGTAGAACTTCATTATAGCGGTCTGTAAAATGCAGTACATTACATCCAAGGTATGTTATATCCATTACCATCCTATACTGTAGCACATGACAATGGACCATAGGTTGCGGTACGTTGTTACCGAGATATTTGTTATAACCGTGTCCATTATGACAAAGTTCTACTGTACCTCTTTTTTCAGTCCAATTCAAAACTGCCCTAAGTGAATGCATTTAGTAATTAACTTATTGAGGTTGAATAGGTTGTATACAAATATTAAATAAATATTCCTTGCAGCTTTAATATATCACGTATAAAAACATCGGTAAGAAAACAGGAAAACACGGTAAAAATAGGAAAACAGATTTACATGTACAATAGTCATGCTTTTTAGGTGTTTGCTTTGTTACCACGAAAGCCTGCTATAGCATCTGACAAAGCAAATGCATACATTTGCAGAAAAACATGCTGTGCTATTAATCAGTCGCAGGAACACAAAAGTGCTTTTATAGCAGCTGCCTCAGTATGTCAATATGAATATATAAATTTAGTATTATTATTAAGAAAGAAGAAACACATGGCAATCTAATACCTGAGTTTAGCAACTTTCTGAAACTATAAAAAAAGTTCAGGAATCAACAATCAAGGAAATAGCTTTGATTAAGCCACTCTCACACTCCGGGCTGGTAAGTTAAGGACGGAGAATAAAACGTGTTTATTCACTGCTTCGTTAAATCTCTACTCTTCTTCGCTATCCGATTCATCTTCATCGCTCGATTCCTCTTCAGACGACGACTCGGGAGGAGGCGGTTTCTTCACCGGTTCAGGTGTTTTCTTCGGCGGTTCAGGTGTCTTTTTGGGTGGTTCGGGAGTTTTCTTGACTGGCTGAGGTGTTTTCTTGACTGGCTGAGGTGTTTTCTTGACCGGGTCAGGTGTTTTTGCCACTTCCGCTTTCTTTTCTGGCTCTTCCTTGCCCGCTTCGGATTTCTTTTTCAAATAGTACGGCAACTCCTCAACAGGCGGCAACACTAATTTTTTCCCAGCTCTCTCTCTTCTTACTGAAATTGCAAAATGTGCAACAAAAGCACGTACTACATACTGAAATTCAAACAGCAGCTAGAGAATCAACATCAACCAGGCACATGCTAAGCAAGGACATTGCTTTCATTTACACAAATATATGACTATGTCAGGGCCTTCATAAACACTTCTTAACAAGAATTCATTAGGAACATTTTATCATTGAGCTTGTTAATGTAAAACAATCACAGTCAACACCAATGTAATAATTTAGAACTTGATATATTGGTAATCCACACAATTAATTAAAAATTAGGTAAAGATAAATGCACACTCCATGGGCTCAGCAACCATCACAGAACCAAAGGGTAAGCGCCTTAAGATTTTCATTGTATTGCCTGAAAGATGGTGGTTGCCAGCCTTTACCTTGCTGTCTTTCCTTCCACTGATGTATTCATTCATTCACAGTTGAGTTAACTGTCGGGTGCTAGAGGCAGAAACAACCTAAGTGTTTCTGCTGCGGCCGGGACTTGAACCATGGACCTCGAGATTGGCAGACCACAAACCACTGCTCTATCACGCACCCAATTACTAAATAGGCAGCAACGTACATGCAGCTGTTCGAAATGACTGTAAGAATACCATTGTCGTAGTTTCTTTGCAGGTATTCGTTGACTAGGATGCGAGGACAGCGTATTTCGAGGAAAATTCCAAAACGCAAAAGGCTAGTGTTGTCTCGAAGACATTTGGCAATTGTCATTTCATTTCTCACTCCAAGCACTTGAGGCCTCTAATTTAAACGTGGTGAAAAAAACTGTAAGAACAAATCTTCAAATTACCGGTAGATGTTCTGGTCAATTATACAATTATCAATAAAAGAAAAGCAACAGATATTAATTAGTTTCTTTCACAATTTTACTGTTGGGATATTATACTAGTTATATATACATATATATATACACATTTATATATATGTGTGTGTATATATATATATATATATATATATATATATATATATAAAAAAAAGTAGATTTAACACTAATACAGTTACTCCAACAGCTAAATCTTTAAAAACACAAGCGTACCAGTATATAATGTGAAAAGATTTCAAACCGTTCAAAACAACTTGCACGAGAAAATCTTCCTCACCTGATTAGCAACTCTGAGTTCTGTCAGCGTCTGGCTAATATTGATAGCTTCAAGAATAGCAATGATCCCATGACCACTGATATAGTTACTTTCCAGATTGAGTGATTTCAGTGTTTTATTCTTTCCAAAGATCCAGCGATAGTCTGCAATGCCAATATATTAGCACTATTTTAAGTTGCAACTCTGAAAACATATGCTCTCTATAGTGCACACAATTCTTAACAATTTGTCCCATAATGCCAGAAATCTAGGAAATACCATATACATGTACATGTACACAGAAGTCAAGAATTTATCATAAAAAATTATTTGGTAAAGTAGGGCATGCATTTTATTCAAAGCTGAGAATAGCATGACTGTTAATTATGAAAGAAAGCTAAGGACTAGTAGAGAAGGCTAAGCAGATGTAACTTTTGCAGCTACATCCAACATCACAAATCTAAATGTCCCATATATTCTAAGCAACATTTCTATAGTATCTATAGAAGCTTTGATACTTCCTGCACTGTAAAATCTTGCCAAGATAGTAACATTATTCACATGAGAGCAACACACAGCAAATATTCCCTTAGTCTAACCAGCAAGTTTCCCCATTTTAATGATGCTCTGATTAGCATAATTTTATATGAAAGCACATATGGCATATGTACAGCATATACATACAGTATATGTATAGCATAGCTGTGCAACTAGCCTTTGTGTTGATGGCATTGCAGAAGCATTAACCCTTTTCCCATTTGTCCCGAGAATACTCGTCTGTTTTACATTATGTTACAAATAAATGAACGGGTAAAGGGTTAAATTCTTATTCGGCAAAACTTCTTACCTTTGCCACTCTCTCAGTGGCCCGAGTGTTGGCCATGTGGAGCTTCTCCAGATGTGTGTTCTTGCTTAAAGCTTCTCCAAACTCACAAAGCGTGTCGAGCGATATTTTCTAAAATAGATTCACGATAATTGGCACATTTATTGTCTGCACTGCCGTTTCAATTGTCATGTTGCACTAAAACTTACTGAGACCACCAAACGGCCTATTTGCTGTAGGTCTGTACAGTCTCTCGTAAAGTGGATGCGTTTTTGTGCTATAGCTTGGGAAACATTGCATCTTAATTTGTTGACTTCTGTATATCCTTTCTTCAAGTTTTGCACAGTCACCTGGTGAGTGCGAACAATGGATGGAATGATGCACTAGCACTAATTATCTAATTCACTTGATAATACGTTCGACTCAGTAATGAACAAAGAAACTTCAACAAATCAATAATCAGCAATGGCTGATAATTATCGACTGGCCAATAATCAATCAGCCAGAGAGACACTATCAGTGCAACTCTACCATATGCCAATAACATTTCAACAAGTTATATGTCAAAGACAACATTTTAAATAGACTATTATAAGTTGAAAAAAAAAGCAAGTATCATAAAAATTAGAAATCATTATCTTGTTCCCTAATTAAGCAATTACAATCTTTAACAAATCTCACTCTTATCAGCAATTATATAGAGTACAAGTTGTGATTTTAAAATGAATATATCAAGCAAGAGAAATCTTTCAAAAAAATCTTTCAAAAAATGTTCAAACAGTGCATGCAATGACAACATACAACATGCCTAATAAATAGGGATTTTCACTCGTGCTTTAGCATCAATGTGAATATATGTAACAATGCAAGCAGTCAAACTTAGAATATAGTTTATTAGTTTATCATATTGGATAACAACATTAGCCAATAATTTCAACACACAGAAGCCCAAGCAGTCTAAAAATGCAACCTCATAATGCCCTAAATTACCAGTATCTAAATTTACAGTGAACACTTAAACTGCAAATCCCATAAGAACTTAAGTTTTAATCTAATTAAAATCTATCAACCCTAACCGATTCGCATAGCCATTAGATGCCTAACTAATTCACACTTAGCATTATGTCAGCTAAAACAGCATATTTCTGAGGCATTTGAAGATACACACATCACTGCCTGACATGTTAGTAACTTCATTCCACATATGTCACTAAAATGTAATGTAATCCCACCAGCCAAAAAGGTAAAAATTTAAAATATTCTTAACACCAAAATCTTGGGTAATATATTAAAAATATGTTTTGAATATAAGTAACCTGTGTTAAGCTTTCAAAATCTTGTAGAACAGAGAATCAAACTGAAGTGGTGAATTGAGGAGCTGGACAATTTTCAGGTTCAACTGAAAAGTTAATCCCAAGTCTGTAACAAATAACTTGAAACAATAAAACGTTTCAGAACATCAACAGAATGTCATGACTCATCAAATTGCATTACATGTGCATACAGCCCTACAAATAAAACTTGTTTCTTAAAAGTATTCACCAGATGGAGACATTAACTCAGAAACTATTAAACAACGCATTACTCATTGGGAGAGGCAAAATATCCATTAGTCAGCGATTTGCACTGAATAAACCAGCTCTTTAAAAATGTAAAATAAATTTGCAATGTACATCAGATAATAATTCAAACATTATCAAATGTGGGCAGATAGGAAACTTGCTGAGCTGTACCTGCAAACAATTTTTATTCGTTAAATTTTACTGCATTGTTTTAATAGCGGCTTTACAATTTTCTTTTTAGTGAAAGAACATTTGGCCAGATAAATGAGCAGGTGCAAAAACTTTCAGAAAACTGTGTAAATGGAATGCTTAACCCAATAGTACACATGATGCCTTAATCACTCAAAAGTTTCATATCAGGCATTTATTAACAATATGTTAATATTTCATCAAGAAAGGTAACTGGGGTATAAAATTAAAGAAATTGTTAGAATATGTAAAATAGCAACCGATTTTAATATCAAATGTTGTCAAGGAAATTGACATAAAGGCAAAATATATGCACACACACACACACATACATATGTAAAGGTTATAGCAGGCACAGTGGCACAAACACACACAGTGACACACACACACAAATAAAGCTGTTGGTTGCTTTGTATAAGTCAACCTTTATGTTGTTTAAATTGAGCTCCTTCAATTTTGGGTCGTTCGTTTTCAATTGCTCAAGACTGGCTTCAACGTCAGTGATGTTTGGTGGTTCTTCCTCAAACAGTTTGAACTCAGCATACATTGCCACACCTAAAAATCACAACACAACTTCCTCCAAATCACAACACACAAAATATTATTCGTATTATAAATCAGATGCTTAGGTGCGCTTTAATTTTATATGCAATGCCTCGTCATCAAATGACCACAAAATGCAAATGTCACTCTTCAATTTATGTAGAGCTTTGATATTAATGTGATACACAAGCCATAAAAACCATATTAATGTCCACTCTGTGCCAGTGGAAAGGTGGAAGACCGGAAAACAAACCAAGATTGACGGCTCACGTAAGACAGAGCCGATGCTTTACCAAATGACCATCGAGACACACAATCATGTCTTCATTGTTAATGTTTGGTTGATAAGCCTGATAAGCTATTTCTCCAGCAATATTTTTTTAAAACATCTCTTTCACAGATTCCAAGAGCAAACATCCTTTTCAAACTGGTCCAGAGAGTTAAGTTAACAAAACAGTCCAAAGTGTCTTCTCTTACAAGGGCACTGACAAAACCGACAATCATCACAATTGCTTTCAAATATTGAGGAAACATACAGATTTGGCACTAGTGAGAAACATAAGACACATTCAATTCCAATAGTCTTGTACCTTGGAAGCCAGCGGCAGTTTCACCCTGTGGCTTGCCTTCAATAAATGCCTGATGATATTGCACTTGGTTCAACATTCCATGAAACCCAAGGATAGCTATGACAAACAAAGCAAAGCTAATGTATAAATTTAAAAAAATCTTTTCTACCGAGTATCAGCATCTAAACATCCATACTACATCAATCCAAATATTCTCACTGAATAAAATCTTCCGATTTATTGCTGTATGAAATTGAGCTATCTAATTAATTTCTTAATTCTACTTTTTATGTCTTTTTGCGTTAGTTTCTTGATTACTAGATTTAAACTTGAATACATCATGTATTTCTTAGTTATTAATATTTGTTTGGTTGACCAATTTATGGGATAGGCATCCCCTAGGTCAAACTTTTTCTCATTAAAAAATGTGACTAGAACTAACACTGAGGTTGGTACAAGTGTTTTCTCTGTAGCAGATCCAAAAATCTGTAGCTCTGTAAATTTATATGTTGGATCATCCAATTAAATTGGCACTTTTAACTCTAGAGTGTAAGCAAATCTCTTCAATTGGCTCTTGTTCTGGTTAGTCTCCTGGTCTTGTGCAGATGGATATGGAATAACATCAAGGGATATCTCTGTGTATTAGAACTGATGCTGTAAAATGTTTATTTATTATTATTACTGGTATTATTGTCGTTGTTGTTGTTGTCATTGTTGTTGCCATTGCTGTACAATTATAGACTTCAACAGCATATTTAATATATTCACTAAAAATGCTAACATTAACTTAAGAACTAGTTAACTAGAAAAACACTAGATTGCCAAGGTAATTCATCCTTTAAGAAAAATAGCTGAAATCTCTTACTTGAAAATGTCAGTTTATGATTCAAAGCTAATCAATAAGATAAAAAAACTTAAGAAATTCAATATTACCAGCAAGATCAACTAATTCAGCTTCAGTTGCAGATGCCAAGACTTCGTCCCATTCTGTCTCTATTCGAACATCCTCATTTACTTGAATTTTATCCTCAACTTGAGGCTTCCATACTTTACCTGTCACAAAATAATTGAGAAAGAAATTCACAGCTGAAACTATCAACAGCTACCAATCAACAACAAAAGCAAAAGTGACAGAAATACATAACTAAGATTCAATAGGTAATATGAAGAGCAATATAAACAGCAACTGGTAATTTAAACAACTGCTACAAAAACTGAACTTCATCCATAGTTATGAGGTCATTATTTTATGATTGGCCATGACTTGTGACTGTGAATGCATTACATTTCTGCCATGTCACTGGAAATATTTCTTATAGACTATTTATACCAATATGAAGCAAGCAACAACTTCTTTGAGCACACAATACAGTAAAATAAATATTGATGGCCATAACTATAAGTAAAAACTTACAGTAATGGTCTGTCAGGAACAGATGATACAAAGCATGTGTGGTAAAACTGCTGTATCTTAGAGTTCTAAATTATTTCTGTTTAGTCAAAATTGTATTTTGGTGTTCTAAATTATTTAAATATTACAACATACAGTAACTAAGATATCAATTCAAGGTAAATAATATATCCGAGGTTCAATATATCTGATTCAGCAACTAGCACTGTTTTGGTGGGACAACCTCAAACTTCGAAAAAACTGAACCTCATCCATAGTTTGATATAACGAGGTCATTATTTTTATGATTGGCCATGACTTGTGACTGTGAATGCATTACATTTCTGCCATGTCATTTCTGTTTATAAGAAATATTTCTTATAGACTAGTTATACAATTGACTGAAGTGATTTATTTATTTAGGCATGAGCAGAGTTAACAACTCAGTGTCGCTTATTGAGCACACAATACAGTAAAATAAATATTGATGCACATAACTATAAGTAATAACTTACAGTAACGGTATTATCAGTCAACAACAGATGATACAAAGCAATTTGACTAAAGACAGACGAACAAATCTAGTATACAAACTTCTTAATTAGGTTTTGAACAACTTTCATTTTCGCCAACGATATATTGAATTTGAAATATATTGATATAAGTACTGTTTAATTTCTTACATTTATTATTGGTATACAAACTGCTGTATCTTAGAGTTCTAAATTGTTTCTGTTTAGTCAAAATTGTATTTTAGAGCCCAGGATGTTCTAAATTATTTAAATACTACAACATATACTTCCAGGAACATGCATTATCTTTGATGGTTGGGCATACCATCACAACATTCACAACATTACTGAACTTGGAGGTGGAATTTATAAACATTTGGCCGTCGTGCATGAAAGAAATTTAGTTCAGCCTGCTGACCTCGATATCCATACCCAAAACATTGTAAACTTATGGATGAGGTCTAAGCACAAGCTGCACAGACAATTTGGAACAAGTTGTGCTTTGTTCCCTCCCCTCTTACCTTTTGGAATTTCAATACAAGTGTACATACCAAGTGATGTAAAATTTCTCGACTACTGTGTTTTAAAAGTATTTCACGACTTTTTCTTGTGCAGACAGCATAATTATTTTATTCTTAAATGACTTAAATAATTCAGAATGTTAAAAAAACGGCGAAATAATTTAGAATGCTAAAATACAGCTTTACTGCATGTGCATATATACTCAATCATTTTTTAATCAAAAATTCACAATATTTTAGCCACAAATAGACCTCTGATCTCTTTTATGTATGGTTTTGCTTCTTCCCAATCTTTATCTTCCCTTGCTTTCTTTTCCAGAAATTGCAACAGCTTTTTACGGTCAAATGGTCCAGTGGGTAATTTGTCGGTTTTGTATCTGCACCTGTTAGAAGGAGGAACCATAGAATCCTAAAACAAAATCCCACACTAATATAAGAGTTAGGTAGAAAGCAAAAAAAGTCAAGCAAAGTCCTTACAGGCTCGTAAGGCAGTGCTGATCTCCGTTGTCATAGTCATGCACGCAATACCACAGATACAGGGCTAGTGCATAGCATAGTGTACCTGTTTGACTTATCGCAGCATTTTACCACTGCTCCTCAGTTTACCGCCACCCTCTAGCGAGTAAGGCTGAGTCAACCTTATGGTTCCTGTGGGTTTCTAACCCATGACCTCCTGCTCTATCGTTCAATGTTGTTACCACTCTGCTAACTTCCCACCATTTTACACAGGGAGAATAACTGAATACACAACAGAAAACTGTTCAGATGGACATAGAGTTCTTACTAAAGCATTTAGTTTTGAATTCACTCTACTTCTTTGATGTCTGTATAAATAATCTGTTTGGATATTTTATAATTTTATAGCTTTTGCTTATTTAAAATAGTTCTTAAATTAAAGTGAGGAAAATAGATCAGACTGTGGCTGCACGCTGCATATCTTGAACTAAAATAAATTTTATCTGAAAAGCAATAACTGGTTTAACTGGTGGATCACAGTCTTCCATACGTTGATATGAAGTCATACTATTCTGAGTGGTTGACAGCTTATTACTGAACTGAAACAATTATAAATATCTGCTACTAAAAACTCATACATCTGGATCGATTAGTTCTGTGTGCAGTTCTTCAAGCTCTGCATCAGTAAGTTTGGCCAACAGTTCTTCAAGATCAATGTCCTGATAAGCCTTCAGATCTTTGCCATACAACTTTTTAGTCGTCATGGTTGTGTGTCCTAGAAGTAACCAAGTGCACACATTATGCTCCACCTATTGTGATATAATTAACATAAAATATCCATATTCGGTTTTACCAAATACCCATTCTGTGCACCACTTACTGAATTTTTGGTCTGGGCCTCTGGCCTTCTTAGAAATTTATATAAACCGATGGGCCAGTGTACTGGCTGCATCCGGCAAAAAACATTGGCGCAACAAAAAAATCTGCAAATGATCTTTGCCAAAAGTGTTTTCTTTATCTAAGATAAAAAGTGATGCATGAATATACTTCTCACTATGTCACTATGTGCTATAATAAAAGACACTGCGGTCCAAAATAAAAAAGCCTTATATAAAGGAACGAGATTTTACTTTTTATGACTCAAAAACAAATGGAATGACGAATACTCACGATAATACTACCAAAAACCGAAGATAATTTCAGTATTTCGTGTTTAAGAAAATGTCAGTCTGTTTCAGCCCTATAAGTAATTAAAAACTGTACATACTGAAGCTGTTTTCCAGATTTTTACCTCACAAACGTTGCAGTCGAAAGCGAAGTAGCTAGTATAACAGCGAAACACAGACAAAGATGGCCAACGCACTCATCACCTCCATGCATCCCACAGTCCCACTGCCAGAAATAACGAGCATCCCCACCCACCAGCATTCCCAGCAGCCGCAGTCGCGTTAATTATCAGTGGGAGTCTATAGAAATCGAGGAGACTACTTCATCTCGGTAGATTCAAATCATCCTTTCAAATTTAGTTTTTAAAAGAAATTTTCCAAATGTATCCAAAATGCATCACTGTCTTAGTATAAGATTTTCGGGTGGACAAATAATTGTTATGACCCTTCATAGAACCCGTTGTGTTAATAGGCCCTAATCAAATTTTACCTAATACGCTGAAGTTCGTCTTTTAAAACAAAGCGCAACTTTTGTGTTAAAAATTACGCCAGTTAAAAAATATCATAATCTTTGCTAAACAAGTTTCAGTCTCTTAAGACTTCTTCTTTCATATCGGATTTATTAAAATATGTTGTAAGATGCAAGCAGCTGAAGCAGCTGAGCTGAATGAGCTCCCATATTCAGGATATATTTATTATTCCTAAAATATGGTAGACCAGCAGAGAATAGAATAGTCCAAATGCAGAAATCAGTAAGCAGATTCAATAGCGCCTACAGTATCATCTTTGCCACCTGTTGCTTCAAAAAGTTCTAGGCAAACAAAGATCATTGCAATCAGGTTTTTGTTTTTGAAACGGTCTGATAAGTTTTTGAAACAAGAAACCAAGAGGAATCAGATTATCAGAGCAGGTTTGGGCACAAGATGGCGACTTCGTCGATTATACATAATTGATTTTCAAACGAGAAGCTCTGCTGACTTTATTCATATAATCATTAAAGGATTTAAAACTTAAAAGACAGGGTTTTATCGAATATCAGGCCTAACCTGCACCGAGGTTGCAGAATGCATGCAGACAAATTGACTTTGATTAGGCCTCAATGAAATGTCAAATTTAAAGGAATGTATGTCTTCAGATTTACTTAGGCCTAAAATTAAATCATGTAGGCTACCAAGAAGTAAAAAATTCTGTCTTTGAAGGGTTTAATGCAAGCTTTAAAATTGTCAACAAACAGGGCCATATATATATAGGCAGTCGCAGGTCTAGTTGTCAACCGCCCAGACGCGGCCCAGTAGCCTACGTGAACCGATCGCTGCAGCCAAATGAGCTTCTTAATTAATGTACAAATGAATCTAATAATAAAGTCCGAATTTGAACAGTTATCGTTTCACTAATTTCCGAAGCAAGGCAATCTTCTTAACGTAGGGTACAAATTAATCCATTAGCGTCGCCACGGGGAGGGCAAATGGGGACAACTGCCCTCCTCCAACCCCAGACCACGACCACCTATCAGATTCGCGCAAATCCGATGATAAAGTGTTTTCGTGGAAGGGGGGGTGGGGGGTAAGGAATTTGACACGCCAGCTCCTTTGCTCCCTCCAGCCCAGAATTCCTGGCGACGCCACTGAATCTAATCTAATAATAAAGCCCGAAGACCGATCGATCGTTTCACTAATTTCCGAAAGCGAGGCAATGTCTCTAAGCAGTGACGTCACAGATGTGTCGTTTTTTGTGAATAAATCTCGATTTCAGAGCGTTGACGCAGACGGTGATTAAAGTGAGAATGCCAAACGTAACGCTGACAGAAAGAACTGCGTCCTTCCAAACATCGACTCCCTCCCTGACGTCTATACCTGCAAATAGAAAGAAGACGAGCTAGGTGAAATTTCCTGAACCAGACGTCATTTGAGCTAGGTGATTTGCCCCTGATTTTTATGAAAAATTTTTTTCCCAATGTTTGTTATTTAGTTTTTATCTACCTAAAAGAGTGGAGGAGTGCTTGACCGCCAATCGGACTAACAACCCCGCGAAAATTGACTGACAAGCAAAAAAAGTCGTCAACTTTTTTTGCAAACTTGTAACTTGTCAGGCTGGGGGTGGGTCCGCGGGTCCGGAAAACGGTGGCGTCTCTGCTCCACTGCCCATGGGATCTCAGGGGCCCGCCACGGACTCAGGGGCGGCGCCAGTGGCGTAGCGTGACTTTTGAGAGCCTGGGGCATCTTTGCCAGTGGCCCCCAGTTTCGGGACCTATAAAACGTTATCATACATCCTGAAAAAAAAGGTCAACAAATGGTTGGGGTTAAGTTAGGGTTAACCCTGATTAACCCTAGCTTGCCCCCTCTTCAACGGCCCTCCTACTTGCCAAAAAGTCCTCCCCAGTTACGCCACTGCCACTGTCCGGACCCACCCAGCCTCTGGCATGCAGGAGCACCCGAGCAAATCGTGCAAATCCACAGAAAAATTTTGATTTGGGGAGGGGGTAGTCTGAGCAGGGTCCTGGTTGTGTAGCTTGCATTAGACCCACCCAGTCAACAAAACCCAGCGCCGCCCCTGCACGGACTACGGATAAAATCAATGATTTTATTTGGATTTTACCCAGATTTAGCGCTCGTGAAAAGCTGGTTCACTGCGCCAAGCTTTTGGGCAACGCTGTATAGTATAGTTACGTTTACTTAGACCTACTTAGGCCTACTTCTGCTGAAATATCGCGTCACACTTTTCCATATAGACCTAGACCTAATTATTTTTTCGAGAGGTTATTGTTGATGTTGCCAATCGCTTCGCAAAGGTGTTTTTTTACTCCACTGGTCTAGGACGACCCTTAATTGTGGTCGAATCAGGTCCGAGGAGAGGGTGCAGCCGGATTATTGTTCCGGGGCCCATGGAGCTCAAAGGAGCCCGCGAGTCCGGTGATATTAATGTCATAAAAAATAAAGACTGACAAGGAAAATAAAGTCATCAACACTGTTTCGCACTTGTGTGTACTTGTAACGAGGAGCCTGGAACCCTGGAATTCTGAAAAAAAGGTCATCAACTTTTTCACATAGGCTGCTTGTCAGGCCAAGGGTCCGTGACTATTTTCTGCGCCGGGGCCCGGAAATTCTCTCGGCGGCCCTGTGTCGAATTGGCTTTTAGTCTTTCGACTTAGACACTGGGGATTCACAATTTGAGGGCGAGCTTAGCCCCGCTGTTTTTTTTAAATTGACCTCTGGAAACAAATCAGCACCACCAGAAAATTTAAAGCCTATAAGGGTCTTTTTTCACATAGCAAATGAATAATGCTGTTACAGTAGGCCTATTTTTGGAATTAATTACGCGCAGCGTCTTATCCAGACTCCAGGCCTTGGGAGGGGGAAATTGGGGCTTTCGGGGGGATCGACTTGGTTGGAGGGGAAAAGACACAGTTCAATGCAAAATTTGTGTAAGTTCTGGGATTGGGGAGGAGGAATTTTGAGGTTTTGAGGTTTTGGGGGAATCTCCCTCTAACAGGCCTGTATAAAACACTGATTACGCATATATCTAACCTTTGTAGGCCAGCAGTTTAGGCCTCTTTCGGCTTCGAATTTGCAGAGACCTATTAGGTCAAATTGATTTTTGCACAAAATTTGCGCTCGCTGAAAGCAGATTCACATTGGCCCAATGTAAGAAAGAAATACTTGAAAGTTTAACTTTTCTCATTTTAAAATATATAATTTGAATAGACATGCACGACTGATTAGGCCTAATCAATTGAGAAAGAACTCTTCCCAGTTTAGAACAGGGTTTCCAAACATTTTGGAACCGCGACACACTCAGCAGTTTTATAACGTCCCGAGTCGCCGCGACCCTAATCGTAGCACGTAATATAAAATATGCATTAGCCAATTGAATAGAATCTTCTGAGTTTTGAATAAATGGCAAAACAAAAGCTCTGATTCAATTTGAATGAAAATATAACAAATATATTAGACATAATTATTCATATTTTTGTCAAATAAGACAAGGGGAGAGAAATAGAGATTGAAATTTCTTGAATTTATCTTTTTATAATTTAGCTAAGAACATACCTTTGTTATGCGCCTTAAAAATCCTATGAGTACGGCAAAATCGTTTCACCGCTAGGTTTTCTTTCTCACGACTTAGAAAACCCACTTAAGAGATTTCCTATTGTTATTGGAGTTTCAGAGCAAAATGGTCGTAATACGCTTTCCCCGCGTTATTGCGAAATAAGATTAATTCTAAAAAGTACTAGAACCTATAGGTCAGGGTTTCCCCAACTTTTTGGAACTGTGCGACTCACTTCAGCCGCTTTGTGACATGCCACGAGTCCACGACCCTTCAAAAATTGTCAACTAAAATTGTATTAAACAATAATCATTTTAATATTAGCCGTGTGCGAGTGATTGCAGACAGATAAATCTTTTAAAACCTAAGCCTACTTAAAACCTAAGCCTACTTGCAACTTTCAAGGCTTGTGATATTGTGGTATTGATTAGAAAATGACACTTTTGAATCTAATTTCGCGCTACTCCGCGTCCCACTAGACTGAGCCATGCGACCCACTTTTGGTCAGGGTGCGACCCTGGAGCAGTGGGGATATGTTTGGGGGATGTACTTGTTGGGAACTGTAGAATGTAGTCCTATGGGATTGGCATTGAACAAATCGCGCCCTGTTCGCGACCCACAGTTTGATCTGTAAAAGTCCTATGTTTGGCAACAATTTCTTGAGCTGTAACGTTAGGCCTTGAGCCAACGTTAATCGATATCCCATCACCAGCAGCAGTACTTTGATGATTCCAGCTCTCGTTTGAAATTCCATCGTTTTCTTCGTCAACTGATTGAAGAGATTTACTCAGAGCAAGAGTTTTGCGACGAAAAACAGTTTAGTTTATTCCAAGTCATCCACTCTAATGCCCTTTGTTTTCAAAATAAAGATCGTTAGACCTACAGTATATCCTATGCTCTGGTAGCCTACATCGTAATCAGACACGCTTTTAAGTTTTTACGACGATCTCTGAGTCTCCCATATGGGGATTGGGTTGCCTGTTTCGAGTTGCCCATCGGTGTGGGAGATGGGCATTAGGACGAAACAACCTTGAATGGTAGGGGGCCTAGGCCATCTCATGAATTCTGCAGTTATAATGGTCAGACTAGGCCGTTATAAGCCCATACGATCTTTGACTCAAACGTTCATTATTATGCCTATTAGAAGCCATAATAGGCTTAATATTTGCTCTATAGGACATGGCTGCTTGAAGTTTATGGTTCGTTTGGTTGCTGGTTAATTTCTTTTTATCCATTAAAACTGTCAGCTGTAGGCTTTATGGTTTCCAGCTTTGGTACAGCGAGAAATAGTTTGGCTCTAAATGGACATGCATGCATTACCTATTGCCTTAATTTTGCAATTTAACGATAACGAATGTTTTCAAATGAAAATATAGTTTCAATATAGTTAGAAATGTTTATAATTATTGTATCTCTATTGTTGTATCTCTGAATTTGATTTGGAAGGGTATAAATAATTTGGGTGGGTATATATAAATCTTAACTATAAAACACATAAACCACATATAGCCACACGTAAACCACATAAAAAACTTCAAGGTAGACTGATTTGGGGGTATATATACCGATATACCCCCTCGCTACGCCCCTGATCTATATATTTATGATTTTTATTTGGTCTCTAAGTTTCCTAGAGGCCTCCTAGAAATGGCTCATGAACGGACAGGGGCGCCCATCTCCCCTGGCTGCTGGAAGCGGTTTCCCCTTCTCTGTGCTACTCTAATGTGATACCAAAACTCGGAGGAATTTCCTCCCCCAGATTTTTTTAGGAAGCATTTGCTTTCTTTCTCCCCATTTGTGGGCGCCCCTGTTTAGGCCTATGCGAATTATTCTTTTGTCAGAAGAGTCGAATTCGATGGTTAAAGTTTGTCTAGATATTGCGAAGATAATCAAAACGGGCGAACGTTGTGAGCCGAACAAAGTCCCGGCATTTTTCCAAAAATGCGACCTCTTTGACCTACGAGCAGAAATGAGGCCACACCCCGTGTCGTTCAAGTAGCGCATTTTAAATGGCTGACGAGCAAATCGCCGTATTATTATGTGGCATGATGTTTTTGGTGGCGCTCAGATCAGTGCAAGCATTATCCACGGGGAAAATAAGAAAAGAAAGAAGCGAATATGGGTAAGACCATGGATAAGGTGCGAGAGTTGCACGGTGCGTACCATTCCTTTTTCAGGCTGACAGCGACCGACCAACAATCATTTAACAATTTCGTACGAATGGATTTTCCTGCATTTGAAGATTTGTTATCTCGAATTTAACATGACATCGCAAAGGCGGACGTTTTTTGCGAATTGCTTTTGTTCTTCTTTAACTTCTTTATCCGTTTAATAACTCGATTGGTGAACAACTAGAAAGTAGGTCGCACATAGTGAGTTGTATGCTGCAAATCGGTCAGCGCGAACGATGTACGCGCACGACTCACCCTCCCTAGTCGTCCGGCGCATATTGGCCAAGATAAACCGGCTTATCCATGAGGTGGAAAATGTGCCGGGATACGTTCGCCCGTGGCGCCCCAGCATTTTTTCGTGTTGCATATTCAAGAGCTTGCTTGCGCGCGTCCAAGGCAATCTGCATAGGCCATCTGCATAGGCCTATACTCCTCTTTTGTTCTCGCCACTGACACTTTTGAGTATTTCTCCCCATATAAAAATCCCATTTTCTTCTTTCGCCGTGTGCCCCTATACTCGAACCCTGACCAGTCAACTCGCTCTGTGTACTTGGTACTCGAGATGCCAATCGTCAAACTGTCCATTTCTCGTCTGTTTCGCTCGATGTCCACATTGTCCAGTCGGTCGCTTAGGCGTCCAGTATTCGAAGACGCTGTTAAAGTTAGCCTACGTCAATTGTATCTCTAACATCGTCTCGAAATTTTGGAAAACGTCTCGATCTGAAGTCCGGATTTATATTTACTTCTTGGCCTCGAAATTTGCGATAAAGTAATACAACTGATGCGAATGTACTGTAAATCTTCATTTTGAAGACAGTTTTGCATTCCAATGGCTGTCATGGCTGTCGGTCACGCCCCCCGGTGTGACCTCTTGACCGTGTCAATCCTCAATCGGTAGTGACTAATTGCTGGTTCATTGTTTCGAATGGTCAAGCCTGTCATCTCCAGAGGAAGATTAATGTCAATGACTTCTGCCTTCTAGCGTTTCAAATAAATTATGCCTTTGCATATGAGGCTTCTTTAAAATTTCATCTAGAATCTGGCGAGGAAAAGTGTGGGAACCTTCCACGCGATCAGTGGCGTCGCCGGGAACCTTCCAAAAGGGGTCTGGCGAGATTCCTTACCCCTACCCCCCTCCAATTTGCAATCTGAACGACTGGGGGCAGTTGCCCCATTTGCCCCCGGCGACGCTAATATCAATGAACGACTAAGAGTATGGAAATGAAGTACATAGTAGCGTATAGTTGGCGTCGAAACCTTTTACTGGAAGTTCGTTTCAGGTTTTAGTAACTGTTTTACCTTAGGTCTACAAAAAAACGATTCAAGTAAAATGTATTATACAATTGTGCGTATGTATAATATAATATAACAAGGTTTAAAGTGGTTCAGTAGGGACTGCCCTGTGTGAGAACCACTGTTGCTCCCATCCAATCTAATATCCTAAACTACTGAGGTTTATTTTGAACTCGTTTACAGTTGTAGCCGTTACTATCCCCTCATCCAGTTCATTCCATCTGTCCACCACTCTTGCACTAAAAAAATGCTGTTTATGTCTCCCAACCCGTTTCTTGAACAGTTTCATGCTGTGTCCTCTGGTTCGATCATACTGCTTCATTGTAAAAAATCTTTCCTTTGGCATTTCCACTTTGTTTGTTAGTATTTTGTATGTCTCGATCAAATCCCCTCTATGGGTTGAATATGTATATATCCAATGCGCGATAATCAAATGACCGTTAATTTTCCAGACGGCTGAACTATACTGTCACTCCCTGAGTCCCTTACCCCCTTAACGTTCCGCCTCTTGCGTCCTTCTTGCGCTCCGGTCAGTTAAGTCGGTGGGCTGTCCCCGATCTCATCATCTCGTAAGCGCGTCGTTCAAGCGTCTAATAACTCATGCATGGATGAACAATCAGCAGGACTCGCCCTCCCCCCTCCCACTCATTATCCGATATGGTATTCGTCCAGTACAACGCATTTCCGTAATCCTGCTGGCATATTACAAGGAGGTTGATATAACAGGTATATATCAAGTATAGGCTTTATCCCCTGTGTTAAAGCATAAACGACACCATTCAGTTTGCTTACTGGGCCTAGATTTAATAGAACAGTTTTCGCCTATATTTTCGTTATATGTAGGCCTATATATTTTACGACTACCGGTGGAATTTTTCAATGTTATATATTTTACGAGTTATTGGGGTGGATTATTTGGTTAACACGGAATTTGTGAGGAACATTGATATACTGTGAAAAACAAGAACCCTTTTGTAAATATTGCAGAATCTACAGTAAGATTAATAATTGATTGGAACCGTGAGGCCGTCATTAAACGGTAACAGTGTACATGTAGCACGCGCGCTCCTCAAGTTTCTTAATAATTTTAAAACATAGGCTATTTGACCCCTCCGCTGGATAAGTTGCGAAGGACGCTCATGCAGAAAAAATTAACGAAGAAATGCAAAACTCGGTAGGCCTGACAAGACCCCTAACCAGGGCGCGATTTGTAGAGGGGAAGGGGAATCTCTCCCCCCCACTGCCCAACTGCATCCCCCTACTGCTACATCCCCCACCACTACATCCCCCACTGCTACATTTCCCAACAACTACATCCCCCAAGCTCGACATATCCCCCCACTGCTCCAGGTCACAAATCACACCCTGCCCCTAACAAATTTATATCCTAGAGCTAATGGTCAAGAATTTGGCGCACTGTAAAAGGTAGGCCACATCTTGCATTATTGTCTATAGAGAAAAAATGGCATTCGATGAGCTAACCGCTAACATCTTAGTTCTTTAGCCAAGTATCGTTGAGTTTGCTCCTCGCGTTTTATAATAAGCAACAGCCATGTACTGTACTGTTACAGTAGTCACTAAAATGGCGCAGTAGCATCAGTTTAAGAAGCTTAATTGCGGGATCCTATTTCAGTCTTTCCTACCCAGAAGGTGACGACTTGCAATCTGCGTCAAGGTATTACATCACGTGTCACGAGATGTCATTAAGGGCGTTCGAGTGAAATCATCGCTGGTCGCCGCCGCCGCCGCCTCGTCAGCACGGCAGACGGCGAAGTGCAATCCAGGTGACTCAGTATAGGCGCTGGCGACCAATGACACCCCGGCGCCGCTGCCCGAGCTGACAAGAATTCGACCTATGAGAGCAGAGCGCAGTTTAACGACGACGACAGCGACTGTGATTCTGTGAGTCCTGGAAGAAATACTGTCGCTGCTCCAACCCGTGTCGAAAGCTCCGCTGTGAGACTATAGGAGGCGACGATCCTAAAAACGACCGTGGAGATCCAAAGAAGGAGGCTGCTTGTTCTTTAGGTAAGACAGGTTTAAATTTGGAATTTTATTTATTTTATTTTAATGTATTTTACTGCGTGATTGTTAAAGCACGCTAGGTCGTTCACAAAGTGAAGAATCGTAAGTAGGGCCTACGGAGTAAAGTCGGAGTTGAACGACAACTTGCCCGAGGTCGCTATGTAGTGACTAGAGTCAGGTTCGAACCCTCTACTACCATCGGATTGCGTGTCAACATTCCTACCACTAGGCCAACTCCACAGCGTCGTTGCAATTTTCGCTCCTGTAAAATCTACGTTCGTCATGCGAACGGTGGTTTTCCGTAGCCTACTATTGCCATGCACAAGAAACTCTTGTATTGTCGGAACTGATCCAAGGCTTTTGACGGATTTATTTCGCTCAGTTCTAATAGGTAAACTATTGTTCCATCGCGAAATAATGATCTGTCAATTTTATTGTCTGGTTATGACGATGTAGGCCCTATAAATGGTTTAATCACCAACACAGATAAATTTGTTCAAAGGTTAAGACAAATCTCTCACCAGTTGCTACCGAACATCATATTTCATTTTTTTCACTCATGTTCTGCGCGAATCGTCGAAAATTTTTCTCCCTCTGCTGACGGCATGGGCGTCCCGAGAGGGGTGCAAGGGGCGCAATTTCACCCCCTGGAGAAATTGTGAAGTCGTGCAAAAAAGTAAAATTACTTGTTTCTTTTGTCACAAGACCCTGTTTTGCACCCCCTGGAAATTTTTTTCATTTCATTTGTCACAAGACCATGTCTTGCACCCCCCTGGAAAAATTTCTGCGGACACCCATGGAGCCTGACGGTGAATGCATTTTCCTGTCAGAGTGGTGGGGAAGATTGACTTTCCTGGCTGGGATGTCAGTAGCCACCTCGGTGGGGGAAGAGGAGGAGGGGGTGTAGTTTGGCAGTGGAGAGAAAAATCTCCTCTTCCTCCCCTACAAATCGCACCCTGCTTATACTTGTTCCAGGGTACGTATTCAAAAATGTTTAAGAACCACTGCTCTATAACCTAATATCTATAATCCGCTGCGTTTGAAGTTCAATACTCTACTGACATGCCAGCAGCAGCAGTAGCAGCAGATGCTGTGAAGTTCAGATCATCGTAGGCGTTGACGTGATGGGCGTGCCAATCGCATTGACACGTGACGCAATGTCACCGTTCACGAAGACAACGAGATATCGGGAGTATGATGAAAAGGGGGAGTGGGGGTCAGAAGAAAAGAACCGGGGCGGGCGTTTATACGGATAATTAATAGTACATGCGACAGACTTATCTGTCCAATTTATGAATCGAGCGCTACAAAAAATCATCATCACGAATCTGGAATCTTTCTCCCGTTCATCGATACTCTTCTAAATCGATATTAGATAATGTAATTATTTTTAATCTTATAAGAATTTGAGTTCAGCGCAGTGCGTGCATTGTTGCAATTTGATCAGGGGCGTAGCGACGAGGGCTGTATATCAGTATACCTGTCCTCAAAAATCAGACTACCTTAAAATTTTTAATGTGTTCTAAGATTTTCAAAGTTTTTCAAGATTTATGCCGCCCCAAATCACATTATACCCCACTCAAATCAAATTCATGGCTACGCCCCTGAATTTTATGGCTTTTCGCTAGCTTCAACAGAACTTGTAGAAACGACAGTCCTTTTACTCTTTTAAGCGCATACGAAATTAATGAAGGAGGTCGACCCATAGTCCCATATCAGATTTCTTGAGTCGACGAATTTGCTCAAATTAAAAAGAAATTCACGGCTGAGAAGTGATATCTGTTGCTTCTTAATCTAGAACTGAATTTCATAGACCATTCGGAGAACTTAGTCAAGAATCTGAGCCAAGAAAAGTTAAAACGGTCGTTTGCGGCGGAAAGTTGGCAATTCGTTTGAAGATCTCTTATAGCAACGAAGGAAAGCGCAGTATAATTTCTTTCATGGCGCTAGAACAGTCGTTGATTATTATCAGGGCGCGATTTTTAGAGAGAAGAAGGGATTTCTCCCCACTGCCCAACTGCATCCCCTACTGCTACACCCCCACCACTACATCCCCCACTGATACACTTCTCCAACAACTACATCTCCCAAGCTCGACATATTCCCCCACTGCTCCAGGTCACAAATCGCACCCTGATTAATTATTATGCTTATTACGGTTATCTGATGATGAATTGTTGGGTGAAAATAAACTTGAAATACCTCAAAGGTTGTCGGCTTTCATACCTTTGATCGCCTCTGTAGGCCTACATGCATCTTAGACATAGGCGTAAACTGGTTGAAAAAGTTAGGAAGGCTCAAACCCTATGTCTTCCTCTTCCCTAGTCTAGCCTCTGAAAAAGTGGGAGGGGCTCGAGCTTAGCAGCCTAACAGAAGTTTATGCCTGGTCATGTCCCTCTACATTATTAATGCATATGTCTGCTTTCGTGAATTTACCTTGTATCTGACTTGCTTGAATGATTTTTTAAACAATATAATAGAGAAGAAAGAGAAGAAGCCAGCATTCAAGAATCACGCAGGCGACATATCACCCAGAAGGCAAAGGGGGTTCGACCGTTCAGAAAATTAACAGAGTAGAATTATTCCTCAAGTGCCGAAATATCTCAGATCCGACGAATATTTCGTCCCGCGAACAGAACTAAACCAGCAGAAAATGGAGTGGAACAACGTTCATCTTCTCGACGTTTTCTCTGAAACAGAAAGCGATTTCGATGACGACTTAGTTAGCGACCAGGTAGGCCTACAAGGCGTGCAGAATGACACGCCCCAGCATGGCGACAACAAAAAGATTGGAAAGCAACTGCTCGAAATGCGACAGCGGAACAGACGCCTAGTGACGACGAGGAAGAAGACGAGGGCTGCCAGAACGGCGAAACTGAAGGTACGACGGATGAAGGCGAACGCCAGGGAACGCAGTCGAATGCACGGCCTCAACGGGGCGCTCGACGCCCTCCGAGAACGCGTCCCGTGCCAATCGAAGACCCAGAAACTGTCGAAAATAGAAACGCTGCGTCTTGCGAGGAACTACATCGGCGCTCTCGCCGACATCCTACGGACCGGAGTCCGTCCGGACGCGGTGTCCTTCGCCCGGTCGTTGATCGGGGGACTGTCGCAGAACACGGTCAACCTCGTCACGTCCTGCCTTCAGCTGCATCCGGGCTGTCTGCTGTGCGACAGAGCTGCGCCGCCGCCGTCGACGACGACGATGCCTTGCTTCGATAATAATTATTACCGTGGCGGTTACGCGTTCCCGGGTTCCGACGGATTCCAGGCGTCGTCTTACACAGACTCGCGATCGAGAGGCGCCTTCGAAGTTGAATTCGACAAATTCGTGCCGTTTACCGTCGAAAACGATGATGAGATCGGACAAGAGAATCGGAGAGTTTTCGGTAATAATAACGTTGTAAGACTGCCTTCGCAACCGTTCGAAAACGGGCCGAAGTCTAAAGCACACAACGATGGCGAGTGTGATGTAACAGCAGCGCCCGTCGAACGTCACGTTCGCTCGGCGTCGGAAAACTCCAGTTTTACCGACAGAATTAGCGTCCGCAGTGCCGAACAGCCGCCGTCCGCGCACATGGAGAATAATTTCGACATGATGTTCTTCTGCAGTTGTCCTAACCGAGTCTACCGTGTCGCCGCCAAGACGAAGGACTCCAGCGAAATCCTGCAACCGCACAGCGACGCAGTTTCACGTTCAGTCGTCGGCTGTTGCCTTGATTTCGCCCACAGTCGAGCCTTAATGGGACGCTGCGGTCATGCGATAAGCGACGACGATTTCGGGGGCGAATTTCTTCTTGCCGGTCGCAACCGATTGAAATTCCAGTGACAATATTAACCCTTCTCAACTATAGCTGTTGGCTTAGTGGATTATTATAGTCGTCACTTCAACCTGTGAGCGAAGCAAAGTATTATTTTCGGCTCGATTTTTTCTAAATTGGGTATAAATATGCTCTAGAAGAAGTCACACGTTAACTCAACCAATGGACATCTGTGCGTTGGAGCAAACTCGCAATCCAGAAACTGCTTCCATAAGGGTGGAGAGACAGACATTAATATTAACATTTTTTACATTGGGTGAACTTAATACCGCGAATACGGAATACATTTTTTGCTTGTCAGCCTATTTTTGCGGTAAGTTTATAAATAATCTAGAGAAAGACACAGTACTGCTAATCCCTCAACCTTTTCCAGCAAGATTTATTAACATTTAGCGGACAAAAGCACTAAGAATTGCCTTTTTTCTCCCATTTCTTTTTTCCTTAACTTTCACCCCACCTCACCAAGAATTCCTGGAACCACCACTGATGACTACATCACTACTTCAGATGTTGACTATTGCCTGGCTGATCATATAGGCCCCCTACCTTCCCCATAGCTATTTTAAGAAAGGCTGAGCGCCTAAGAATAAGCAGCTACGGTTGTGCTGCTTTCCAAGGCGCTATAGAAATCCACGAGGGTCGAGGGTTTACTTACTTTACTTACTTACCTACTAGTTATCTATTCAACTGCGCTTCATGTCAACACTATACAGTTACATCAGTTATTCGGCGTTCTAATCTAGCGAGTAAACAATATAGCCATCCGTAGTTTCAGTTCTATTGAAGAACTCTTCATTTTAACAGGCATTCGCTTTTTGCAATCACTTTTATTATGTATGCGTAAAAGTATCGCTTGTAGAGCTATCTATACTTTCTTCATAGACCTTTATCTTTATCAATATTAATTAGCTGTTTGCAAATATGTTTGTACCGTAGGCCTAACTGCAAAACTGACAAGTCTAGGGCCTAATTGTCGTTGTTATCTCAGCGATTTAGGAATGACATATTTTTAAAACAACGATGTTATTGCTAGATAATAAAAAACACAAGCTTGCTTATAAATGTAATTTTCCAGTGTTCGATTTTTGAAAAAAACAGTGGGCAGAACTACTCCCACTCAGTGGCGGCTCCACCGGGGGGGCCCGTGCCCCCTATTGAGAGCCTGGCCCCCCCAGTGGCCCCCCAGTTGGGACCCTATACTTAATGCTACATACATTAAACAACAAATGGTTGGCCCCCCATGATTAGAAGTTGCCCCCCAGCGGCCCCCCCACTTGCCAAATCCTAGAGCCGCCACTGCTCCCACTCACAAAAATGTACGCCTCCATACTGTACGGGAGGGGTCGATCGATTGCTGTCTCCATCTACTCGTGCCTCAAGGGCCGCCCCAAAAGTATGTCACGCTATTTTGGCAATTTTGACCTCTCCCTATGTCACAAACTGTCACAAATCAGTGTGACGTACTTTATGGACGGCCCCTCACTTTTTACGCCCACACAAGGTACACTGTGAAGATTAAAGTCTCATTTTCTTATAAAATGGCTCTAGAAAGATTAGAAATAAATGAAAGGCGCTACACAAATCTCTTATTGAATTACATTACATGGTGGAAAGCGAAACTGTTTGACCACCTTTGTCTCGACAAAAGACGGGGAATGGTAATGGGGAGTAGCCCCGCCCCGCCCACTAGATTTCCCAAATCCAGGTAAATCGAAACAATGGTCATTTCTCGTTTCGCACTCCGATTTGCTCGCCTGGACTCTTAATTATTATTGCTTTGTCAGCGAAAGATATAACCCGACGAAAGCAAAGATCAAAGAGCGACCCAGCACTAGCTGTCTCCCACCAAGAACCACCAACAGCGTCGTTGCCGCGTCAGATAAAGACGAAAAATCGATGCCAGGAGCGAGAAAGCGACTTTATACGATCATCCAACACGATGTCGAACCAATGCTGCGCACAATCTTACGGTAAAGATAAGAATTCCCGTCGTACGACGTGCCTAGGTCAATACGGAGACAGGTTAAAAAGAAGTCGATGAATCTGTCGAGTGTCCAGTCGCCCCCCTCCCCCCCCCCCCAACCGATCAATGCGCAACGACTACGCGGTGCGTTTTTTATAGAGATATGAACGGCTGCGATATTAACAGCGGAAATCAATTGTCGTGCACTATTTGCGTTGCACTCCATTTCCAGTCAATATTTTATGACCATAGTGTACTGCTCGGATCGGTCTAAGGCACCGCAGTCCATTGTTTCATTTGACTCTCTGTCACTGTCTCTCTGTCTGTCTGTCTCTGTCTCTCTCTCTGCCTATTTTTGTCTATATATGTTTCTGTCTTTGCATTTCTGTCTGTTGTTTGCTCTGTACGTGTCTCTATCTCTGCCAGTCTGTCTCATTCTCAGAAAATTAAAAGTAGGCTTAGGCCTATACTGTAAATGATTTGCGAATAACACCGAGCTGCTTTGGCGACTCTCTCTGAAACCGCGGGATATTCTATCGGTCTTTGGTTCAACACCCGGCAATCACATGTCCGCTGGCTCAAAAGAAGTTAACATGCTCTGTGCATGGAATGTCTATGCCAAAACAATAATAAATACCTGACCAAGTATAGCCACATTCGATTATCGAAACAGGTGCACCAATCGACTGGTCACAAGCACACGGGAAGCGACGGGACAGGGATTGGGGATGGGGAAAAGTGTTGGAGAAAAAGCTAATTAATAAGAAATCCAGGTTTATGAGCGCTGAATAAATTCGCGAGAAATTATTCTAACCTACAATATACTAGGATATTAGGCCTACTAGCGATAGCGAGAGATTTGTGTGAAGCCTATGAGACAGTTTTAGGCCTATTGTGTATGAGAAAAGAGCATTTATAGCTGCGTCCAGCAGCCTTGCAATCTTTGCTAAATTGCTTATGAGTTAAGGGTCATTAGCGTAATAATTAGCCTAGATGGAGTAGAGTTGTCAGGCCTTTTAGTCGAGGCTTGAGTAGTTGTGAGATTCTTGCAAAACCAACGAGAAAATTTTACTTGATCGATAAGTTTTATTGCATAATTCACAGAATTCCATCAAAATTTGAATCTAACAATTGGCCTATCGTAATTTCTCAAGACTTCGTTGGAGAGCTGGCGACGCTCACACAAACCGCCTAGTCGCATGTTCACTTGGAAGAGTTAGCTTAATATGATCTGCGTATCGAATTAGAATATTAGATTAATGACTAGTTAGATTAAATTTTTAAATTTTTTAATGCTTCAGTTTGGCCGACTATTTTCGTAGCTGAAACATTTCGTGAGACATCGATGTGCAGCTTCCGGTAAAGATGGCGGTCGATGGTTTCTGTGTTTTATCGTAAAATTTTAAAGAATACGAGTCGTTTGATTTACGTCTCTTGAAGTTATTTGCCCTTTATTGTAGCGCCATTTGTTTTGGCTTAGCTAATACATTTGAAGTTCGTTTGCAGTGATTTTTCTGTAGATTGCGTTTTAGTTGATCGGATTCTGCACGGTGCCGCGACGGTGCGGTGACCGACCGAAGGGAGTCCTGCAGTCAGAACAGCGATTTCAGAAAAATAGCGGTGGAAGTTCCATGATCTGTCTTTGAATAAGAATTAAAGGTTTAAATGTGGTGGAATTGTGGAAATTATGTTGTTGTATCTGTGTAATATTTCAAAAATAAAATTATGGTTTGTGCTTTCTCTTTTGAAGAAGTATATTCGGGAAATTGCTGTACGATATCAGTGTCATTGAGGTAATGACACGAGTGAGAAGCTTTGACAGTGCAATCTTTTAATGAAAGATGATGCATCTGCCTTTGTCAGAGTAGTTCTGCAGTCGAGAAATCACTTTGATAAAAATGCGCCGATGTATATGCATATATATTTTTGAGAAAGGCGAAGAGATTGGCCTTATTTCGTTTCACGTTGCAGTTTCAATGTTGTAATATGTAGAGCGTTTGCATTGGTAATTAAGATATGTGTGAAGACAGTTTACCAATAGGCTTCATATAACAATTCTGCCCATTTAGATGTCACAGCTTTGATGATGTTGTAAATTACAAATTTATATTATGTTTTTTGGATTAATTAGGATTTCATAGCTGTGCTACAAATCAAAATCTAGCTTTTTGTAGTTTAAATTCTCTGAGCACTTCCATTGCTCTAAAGTTATTACAGAGTTTTGTATTAATTATAATTATTGTAGAAAAGCAATTATAAACTTGGAGCTTGGCCTTCTTAAATTTAGGGAACTGTTTAGTGTGTGCAATTTAAAACCATATTGCTTTGTTTTAAATATAGTCTTGATTTTAATTTTTTAACTTTGATAAATAGGTTTTTAAGAAACATATCCAGATTGCAGGTGATTAAATACTCTTATACCTGTATTAACAGGAGCTATAGGCACAACAGGGAAAAGGGCAGGTTAGTTTTTCTAGGGTCATGCAGTACTGGCAGAGGCACATATACCCACCCACCTTCCCACCCTCTGACTCTTAAATGAGGTCCCTTGTCAGAGGTGTCCCTTGCAATTCCAAGAAGTAATTAGCTTACATTTTTGTATTTATATATGTTAATATGTTGTTTAAACTAGAAGTTCGTGTATAACTACTTTTTGTTTAGTGTCAGTACTTGTGTAAAATTGTTAGGAAAACTAAAAAGCATTTGAAGTTTACGACTGAAACTCATGGTTTACATCTCAGATACCATTCATCTTAACCCCTTAACTGGGTGCCCCGAGTAACACTCGTCCATTTTACATTGAGTTACAAATAGTTGACCAGTTAAGGGGTTAAGTGCAATTTCTTAAATTAATTCTGGTTTTTGCTTCTAATGTGAATATTCTCCTTTTTGGCATTGAATTTCAAGATGATGATGATGATGCAATAAAGTCACCATGAACAAAGGCATAAAATACGCTGACCGCCGAAGCTGGGATCGATTCGACAGTCCCGAATATGACAGATTGCCAGCCAAACATCGAGGATATAGTGATGAAAGGGCCGGAGACAGCTACGTACCCGATGTATTCAGCAGTCTGCGTCTGACTGACATTAATCCCAGAGTACCAGATCAAGAAGTACGAGAAGCTGTATACGCAGAGCTGAAACGTTTTGGCGAGTTTAACGTAAAATTTGCTCACACCGTCGACCGCCGACTGGTTTACGTCAATTTTGCCTATTCAGAGGACGCCTATGCGGCAAAACAGGCTTTGACTAATCGGCTGTTTCTTTTCGAGAGACCCGTTTGTGTCGAAGCCGTTTATCACAAACAGGGATTTAATCGTCATGGCAACGGCCGAGATCCAGGAGGCTTTTATCGCAGCGGTTCTCCTTTTGTTCCTGCTCCAAGACACTTCTCGGATTCTTATGACCCGTATCCACCAAGGTATGACGGTTACGACGACGGTCATTACCGTGATTCCATTCGCAGGGAGCCAAAATTTCCCCATCATTTGAACCATGTTCCGCCAGAAGATGACGAAAAGGCAACTCGCACTTTGTTTGTCGGCAACGTTGACCACGAAATGACATCGGAAGAACTTAGCAAATATTTTGAACCGTACGGTGTCGTTGAGGATGTGAACATCAAGCACCCTCCACAGGGGGGAGGCAATCCGTATGCATTCGTCCGATTTTTTCACTTGGACATGGCAAATGCTGCGAAGGTTAAACTGTCTGGACAGATGCTCGGAAGATTTCAGTGCAAGATCGGTTACGGTAAGCCCGTGCCCACCTGCTGCGTTTGGGTTGGCGGTCTTGGGCACTGGATTAGTAAGAATACGTTGGGTAAAGAGTTTGAACGTTTCGGAAGGATCTTGCGTATTGAGTGGCCTTCAGGCTACGACTATGCGTTTATCGAATACGACGGTGTTGAGATGGCCAGGGAAGCTATTCACGAAATGCGAGGTTTTGTGTTTCGCGGCGCAAAGCGCGGCATAAGGATAGACTTTGCCGAGCCGAGGCAGATGGAGGAACTCCAGCCGGAGTCTCCGAAATATCTTAGAAGAGGCGACGGGGAGAGGTCGTCGCGAAGGAGACGAAGCAGGAGTTATTCTAGAACTTATTCCTCGGAAGATGACATTGAATTTCACTCAAAGAAACGCAGCCGTCACAGTTCTTTGGATAGGCATAAGCGCTCGAAAGAGAACAAGCGGATGCGCAAGACGCGAATGCGCGACGACGATGACAGCGACGATTCCGCGAATCCGAACAGGAAGAAGAGAAGGAGCATGTCGTTCAGCGACTCGGTTTCCGCCGGCAGTCATTTCGACGCAGAAATCAGTCTGAGGAAGAAGGATAAGGTTTTCCAGATCGGAAACATCGAAGCGGCCGAAACGGTTCTGGACCTCGCCCGCTGTCTGCCTATCGTGTGGAGCGGATCGCTCGTGCTCAAGAACAGTCTCTTTTCCACGCGCATGCACCTCGTCTACGGCGACGCGCGCCTCGTGGACACCCTGATGAGAGATCCCACTTCGACGGAGCGGCCGTCTCTGAAGATCACTCAGCGCCTTCGAATGGACCTGCCGAAGCTGGAGGAAGTCGAACGGCGGATCTCGCTGAGCGGCGAAGGCGGTTGGTGTGTTCTGTTGGTGATGCCTGGCTCCAACGACTGCCAGGACGTTAACGGGCCGATGCAGCAGAGACCCTTGAAGAACCTGGTGTCGTATTTAAGACAGAAAGACGCTGCCGGCGTCCTGTCTCTGCCGCCAAGCTCGAAGCACGGTTGTGAAACCGGACTGCTACATACATTTCCGCCGTGCGCATTTGCGCATCGGTACTTGTTGAAGCACGCGCCCGGACTCGTCTCCGATTTTGCTAGCGAAGACCATATCATAGTATTTCTTGTGCGTGTTAACGTTTAGATAGAGACGATTGGACCGGACCGGCGTGGGTGGGCCGTTTGATTTTCTAAAAGGAACTATGTTATCGTGTGACATTATCGGTTCTGCTGCCACTGGAGATTTTATTGTGGTCGTTACTGCCTGAAAGCAAAATGGAAGAATCAGACTTGGGTTTCCGCGAGGAATCTTTGCAAAAACGAAACTATTCTACGCCTCTCCTGTTTCTCTCTGCTTTCGTGATTTCGTTGATGTCATCGTCTGCAGAGGACGTGATGTCAGGTTGTAAAGCTTCTCGATGCATAGAACATCTTTGGTTTAGCTCCTTTTTTCAATGCATTTGATGAATGACTATTGACCTTGTAATTGAAATGAACTCTGGTTTAGAATGAAACCCGCTAATTAACGACTAAATTTGAATTAATTAGTTGTTTGAATATACTGTACGCTGTAGACTATTGTTCCTATAATTAGATATCTGGAGTGCACTGGTTCAGTTGTATGGCTATATGTTCTGTTGCTGTGGTAAAAATTTCTACTGAATTAAAGTATGTTATATTAGCTGCGCTTTAAAAAATTCATGTGCGAATTCAAATACGAATCGAGCCAAACTGTTTTGCAGTACATCCTGATCTGCTCAGTTAACATGAAGCACCATTTTTGATGCCATCTCGTCTTTAGCCCAAACTTTTCAGTTATTTGGATGATTGTGGATTTTTTGATTAAATGATTTCATTTAGGGATATACTTTTCCTGCTAGTATGTTTCTATGTATGTTAGCAATCTGATGCCAATCCTTGGTCTGACTTTAAATATTGTTTTTAAAAAGTCATAGTTTGTATTATTGCTTGATTGAAAATAGAACTTAACCATCACTTTATATTTATTGCTGGCAACGCTTGCGTTTGAGATCTCTTTCTGCTGTGAAATTTACTGTTCATGTCATGTCTGCTTTTGGGTAGTAGAGATAACTAACGTCCAGTTAAGACTACGTTGTATTTTACTTTCATGCGTTGTTAATTTCTTCGCCCATAACCTACAGTATGGGCCTAATAATAAAACCCCTACCATGGAGGGTGCCACAAGCCAAATATTGGGTGGGCCAACATGGCCTGTTTGAAATTGGACAATGCAAGGACTAGTGCTACCGTAGGCTATAGATATGCAAAAATTCAGAAGAGTGATGAAACGAATTAAAACCATGGAGGGCGCCACAAGCCAAATATTGAGTTGGCCGACATGGGCAATATTTCAGAGTAAAGACAGCACAGCGAGAAATTCTTGCCGTTAAGATCAATCGATCATTGAAAAAACACAGTTGCATGGTTATATAAATATAATAATTTTGAATGGTCTTCCACATCTGTGACATCTCAATTGTGTATGGCAATATTATGCCAATATAATGGGGATTTGGGGTTATTAGTTCCACAAAACATTGTAATTTTCCAATTGAAATTGGGTGGGCCAAACACATTGTGGCCCATTGGGCCTAAATATTGGGTGGGCCATGGCCCACCCTGTTGTGCCCTCATGACCCCTACTATTAAATAGGCCTACTACAGAGCAAACTAATAAAAAATTAGACCAACACAAGTAATCATTATCCACAGTGAGTATACTAATAGAGGAGCCTGCCAGGGGCGTAGCCAGGAATTTGATTTGCGGGGGTATAATGTGATTTGGGAAGGTATAACCGTATAAATCTTAAAAATCTTTGAAAACCTTAAAAAACACTAAAAATTTTAAGGTAGTCTGATTTTTGTGAGGGTACATATACCGATATACCCCCCGTCGCTACGCCCATGAAGCCTGCATAAAGAAATTATTGCATTGCCAAAATTTATTTGTTAATGAGGTATGTCCAGTTTTTTCGTGTATTTCAAATCTTTCTTTGTTTTCGATCCATCACGCTCGATGTTGCCGTTCACAGAAATATCACCAGACTGGAGTAGTGTGCAGAGGGGGTGTTGGCCCCGGGAGCCGACCAGATGGGGGGGAGGGGCAAAATTGACGGCGGCCTTTTTTGCTCGACAAACATTTCTATCGAATTGGCCCCGGGCAGAGACGTCATTTCACTGTTTTTCAGGAGGGGAGGGGCAAGGCACTTTCGACCTGACAAGTTTGCGAAAAAGTTTGCCACCTTTTTTTGCTTGTCAGTCATTTTTTACGATTAGTTACTTCAGACTACTCGACATCGAGCACTCCTTTAGGGGCTGCTGACCTTGTTTTGCTTTTCAGTGTATTTTTACCTATTTAGCCAGCCAATTGGCATGTAAAAACTAAATAACACAAACATTGGCGAAAAAATTTTTCCCTAATAATCAGGAGGGCAAATGCCCCACCTGCCCCCCAAATGACGTCCCTGGCCCCGGGCGTCCACCACTCTCTGTGCGCCACTGCCAGACTGCACCACTCGACACTTCTCTTGCGTGATCATTTTTCGTTTGCATCAGCGCACTGCAGCGACTAGTAGGCTAACATGTAAGCTTATTTGTCTTTGAATCAGTCAAAGCACGCATTTGCTTATGTGTATACATTGTTCCCTGAAATTTATGGACTTGCAGCTGCCCCGAGAAGCTGCACGGTACGGTCGTACGCAGTGGCGGTTCCAGGAATTCTTAGTGGGGGGTGAAATTGTTTTAGGAAGTTGGTGGTGGGGGGATGCAAAGTGAAGAAGAAAAAACAAAAGAAAAGAGAGAAAAAGGTCATTGTTTGCCCACTAAATGTTAGTAAACCTTGCAAAAAAGGTATGCATCCCCAGTCATCGACATGGTGGAACCGCCACTGGTCGTACGCGACTTAAAATCTCGAGAAAGAGAGACGCTGCAAAAGGTTTATTTAAAGAAAACTACCTTGTTATTTTTTCAGGTTCAAAAGCAGGAGTCCGTCCGTTAAAGTAAGTCGGAAGAACGCCACCTATCGAAAGCAAAAAAGACGACTATTGAAGGCATATTTTCTCGGGGCGTCTTCTTACTAATATTTATTCAGCAGTCTCCTCTGTCATTTTAGTTTCTGCCAGACGCTGTGCAAATTGTATTAGGCCTAGTGTTAATTATTGGCGTTACAACGGGGAGCACGAGATCCGGGGACCCCTATTCTTGGCTCTGGGATCGGCCGTGGGTTTTGTGCAAAATCGTTAATGGATATATAATAATAATTAATAGCGATGATAAAATGTATTAGAGATAATAATAATAATAATAATAATAATAATAATAATAATAATAATAATAATAATATTATTATTATTATTATTATTATTATTATTATTATTATTATTATTATTATTATTATTATTATTATTATTATTATTATTACAGTATTATAATGCCTAATGATGGCTAACGAATTTTTATTTAACTGAACTGCAAGTTTCGCTCTACAGTGTAGCTCATGTGCGCCACATTCATGTTTATACTTTTACTGTCACAAGTCGATTTAATGTTTTATCATTCAGAAAATGGCATCGTCTCCGTTCGAGAGACTTGGTTTTAGCAACATAGGCTACTGTGCTAAATCTACATCTTTTTGTTCCATGTATGACGACTTCGAATGCATTCGATCGGAATATTGGGGTCGCTCCTGTAACAGCCTTTAGTCACTCGTCGTCGGGTCTTTTGGAGAGAGAGAGAGAGAGAGAGAGAGAGACGAGATATTGTTGAAACTAGTGTTCGTTTTGGGGCTGTCCATTAATTACGTCAACAAATTAGGGGGAGGGTGTTTGAAAAGTTTGACAGTTGTTGACAGGGGAGGGGATCAAGAGAAGTTGATGTCAACAATTTCATTTTTACAAATAATAAAAAAAGGAAATTTCATGGGATACTATTTATTACAACGGAAAAAAGCCTGACAAGCAAAAAAGGTCATCACCACCACATTATGACACTTGATGAACAAAAGAAAGGGGAAAATGTCTCATCGCTGGAATAACCTTCTAAACTTTTTAGGGGACCCGTCACTGGTCTTAGTAATGGGGGGGGGAGGGTCAAAAGTTTTCGACATAATTATAGGGGGTCACTGAAAGTTGACAGTTGTTGACAAGGGGAGAGGGTCAAACATTGCCAAAATATTGTTGACATAATTAATGGACAGCCCCTTTATTATAGTGTATCAATACTGGGGATCGGTCTACGCCAATGCCACCATTTTGGCATTTTCTGTCGCTACCAGACATAGCTCACGTCTGCAGATCCCAAGTTTCGTTAACGACCAATAAGTAACTGGGTTTATAGAAAACGAAGATGGAAATAAAAGGCTTAATTCGTACGAGTACCGCCTAAATTTTGATGTTTTCTTATGTCACATTTTTGTCACATTTATGTCACATTTTACATCACATTTTTGTCACACACGACACACGAGTACCGCCTAAATTTTGATGTTTTAATATGTATTTATTCGTCACATTTTTCAGACGCTCGCATAATTTTCTTCAGAAACGAACTATTTCTTATAAAAATGACGTTCACTGAAATTGTTGTAGATCTGAGTTCGTAGTTCTTTCAACATTTACAGTATAGCGACTAGTCTCTCGGGGGTTTAGATTGGAATGGGTATTATTAACGCAGATGGATAGCGGTGATGAAGTGCACAGCAGCGTCTGGGGTGGGGTGGGGGTGGGGGGGGAGCAGTCGTAGTCCCCTTGACGCGTGTCCTTTCTCGGTGCTGTCTTTATGGATCGCAGAGGAAGCAGTGGTTGACGCGGGGTCGTAAACGCCGCGACAAAAATTGCGACTCTCTTGCGTTTTACGGACCATTGATTCGAATTTTCGAACAAGAGCGTCGCGTCGTGGCGTGAGCGATGACTTACCTCTGACCTTTCTCTCGCTGGCGAATGGAACCCGGCTGCTGCTGCTGCTGCAGGCGATACAATGCGGCGTGTTGTGAGAGAGGATGAAGTGGTGGACGACGCCGACAATTTTACGGTCGAGTGGCCACGTTGCCAACGAGATCGAACGTACCTGCGTCTTTTAATGACACCTGAGCGACCGATGTCGATCAGATCACAGACAATTTTATCGCTGAGTTCTTCTAAGTTACGTGGAAAACTCTCAAGATTACAGTATCGCCGATTCATTCAGTGTTGGGTCTAAAAGTCTTTTGTCAACCGTCTGTAAGCATTGAAAGCGTCACACAATAATAACGGTGGTTGGCTCTCAGAATAGCAAAACATGGCTGCGGTAGCGGCGGGTTTAAAACCGCACTGGCTGTAAACTATAGACCTACTACTACTACTATACTACTGCTACTACTACTACTGCTACTACTGCTACTGCTACTGCTGCTGCTGCTACTGCTGCTGCTGCTGCTGCTGCTGCTGCTGCTGCTGCTGCTGCTGCTGCTGTTGCTGCTGCTGCTGCTGCTGCTGTACTGCTGCTGTTACTGCTGCTGCTCTGCTGCTGCTGCTGCTGCTATTGTACACACCACCATTATTACTGCTGCTGCTGCTGCTGTGCTGCTGCTGTGCTACTGCTGCTGCTGCTGCTGCTGCTGCTGCTGCTGCTGCTGCTGCTGCTACTGCTGCTGCTACTACTACTGCTGCTGCTACTGCTACTGCTGCTGCTGCTACTACTACTACTACTACTACTACTGACCATAGATTGGACAGTAGATACATTGACAAATTGAAATGGTTGAACACTGCCTTCCTTAAGCTTTGACCTTGAGACGTAGAGGCGCTAATACTGATTTACCCAGAAGTGCAGAGGCGTACTTACCATACAGTGGCGTAGGAAATCTCCATGGAGCGTGAGAATAAATTAACTCTGTCGGCTTCTTAGCTGAATATGTGTTGCTGTTTTACTAACCTGTCATAATATATTAGTTTGGTTATAATATATTAGTCTGTCAGGTATAGTCTGAAATATATTAAAATTGAACCACAGCCTAGTAATTAATCAATCAACTCGAGCAGGAATGCTGCAACCATGGGCGTAGCCAGGAATTTGATTTGAGGAAGTATAGATTTGGGGGGGAGTATATATTGTTATATATATACAGTGTATTATATTATATATATTATATATAGGGCTATATTATATGTTAGTATATATATATGTCGTAGGCCTATATACTGTATTATATATATATATATATATATATATATATATATATATATATATATATACTGATGATATACTGATTTTTGAGGTGGGTGTATATATACTAATAAACCACTGCAGAAGGGGTCTGAAAATATTCAACAAGTCTGACATTTACACTGTACACATGGTGAGTAAGGAAGACCTTTCCAGTCGACGCCAAACTAGTAAGCATACTAAATTGTCGACCCGCCTAATTTAGATACACTGCAGTCACACGATCTCGAAGCACAGTGTTTGCCTATAGGTCCGCGTCACTTGCGGTTGCTCATTGATTAAGTTACAATTGGCATTTCAGTCCGACGCAATTGTGCCTACACATGTACATTGTATAACAGTCGAAATATGTCGGGAAAATACTCGTTTCGAATACTTTGGAGCCTTTAGCAAATACCAATAGCGGAGAGGATCTCATTGTGGCACAACGCTCGTTAATTGTGTCGGTAGATTCATTATTATGAATTTATGAATCTGCAGCCAGCGATGTTTTTCTCTCTCGCAGTTTCTTGTGCGCGTCGCCTCGTTAGCACATTTCGCATATTATAGTCTACTTTGCCCGTATGGCGGGCAGATTTTTTTCCCGAATTCCATTTATTTTTTTATTTTTTTATTTTCAAGATCAGCATCATAAACAAAAATACATAATGATTGAAGAAACTTAACTAACTTATACTAGAAACGAAACAAAACTAAAACTAACATACACATTATTAAGTAACTAAACATTTGTGTTCATAATTTAGCATAGTAAGTAATTAACTGATCAGAGGTTGATAATAAAATGAGTGAGGGATAACCTAAGGGAAAAGAATCCCGTAAGGTGGTTATCCCAATTTGAAGTTATAGTTAAATGGCAGAGAAAAATAATTAAGATGAGTGACTCAGTGGCGTCATTTCACACTTTTTTTCCTCGTCAGTCCTTTAACGATTACCAAAAAATAGTTGACGACCTTTTTTTTTGCTTGTCAGCCGTTAGGGACTGCTGACCTTTTTTTGCCCCCCCCCCCAAACGCAAATGACCTCCCTGTTTTTGTTTTTTGTTGCACATTAATACATTATAAATTCATATTTTCATTTCCTTTGGGGCAATGCCCCAGCCCCAAAATGACGCCTCTGGAGTGACTATAGTGTATGTGCGGGCGAGTTTAATTTAGAAGTAGAAGTGATGTTAAAAGTAATGAACTAGATATATATTTCTTAATATAAGTGTAAATAAAATCCATTTAGATTAGGTTAGAGTTAAATCAGTTTATTAGTTTTAAGTTATTATACTTGATTAAGTAGGCCTATAAGAAATTTTTTTTACATTACGTTTAAATAAAGAAAGATTATTAAAATTCTTAATGTGGGAGGGTAGTTTATTCCAAATTCTAGGGCCTGAAAGTTTAATAGTGAATAGTCTAGTTGTTGATGAGGCAAAGTGTAGGCTATATGAAGATTATTAGATTTTCTAAGTGATTTTGACGGCTTAATGAAATTTTTCTGACAAACTGATAGGGTTTGACTCCACTTGTTAGTAAGCGCTCTTGTCTTGGACCTGTCTTGTCTATTGCGCTGAAGAAACTGTCTGGTAATAATAATAATAATAATAATAATAATAATAATAATAATAATAATAATAATAATAATAATAATAATAATAATAATAATAATAATAATAATAATAATAATAATAATAATAATAAACTGTCTTTTATGCTAACCATTCCAACACGCTGCAGCCTCAACAGTTTTTAAGACTCGATGAAAATATGGACAAATGGGGCTTGAGCAAAGAGGGAGGGAGTTTAATTTTTCTCTATTGGGAGCGGTGGAACACGAGCATCAGGCGTACCCGAAAGATTGGTCTTCGAAACAAAATTCTTAAACCGTATTTGCTTTTGGATGAGACTGAATTTATTCAAGCACCCCACTAACTTCACCTCTTTCATCTGCGCGCCAGGTTCGTAATGACAGGCATACGACGTGTTCATAGGAGATTATTAAATGTAACTATCCGATGCTTCCGTTTAAGTTAATAATTATTGCACGCTTGTATTTTATCGTCTTTTTTGTCAGTGTCCTTGAAATCAGGGTTATTTCTAGGATTATCAATTTGGGGGTGTTGGTATATTCTGGGGGGTCCACTGTAGAAAAATTCTGACAAGCAATAAAGGTCATCCGGTTCTCAGATTGAGGTGGGGTTTTGGGGGTGTCGGTCTCTGATTGGGACGAGGTGTTGGGGGGGGGGTATTAGGGGTGTAAAAATATCCCTGCTTAAAACTCAAACATTCGACTTCTTTAACCCTCGTTCCCTTAGCAATAATATATCATGGGAAATGCGAGACAGTTATTTCTTTCTAGAAGCCAGAATCGTGCAAAACGAAATCACAGAATTGCAAAGACCGTCTAAATATTATACGACACGTGACCGTGGCAGTTGTACTAATTTCGAAAGACGTAAGAATGTCGAAATGTCCTTTTGAATGTCCAAATATCGCCGAATGCTGATCGAAACCAATTATTACAAAGCGCCTGATTTCACGCGGCAGTTTTCTTGTCTTTCTTGTCTCCGCAGAATATCTGGCACTAAATGCACGCGAAACGACTGCTTTGAATAATGCATGCCTTCAATTAGAGTGTCCAACCTGTATTCTTTCCCGACTGAAATGTCACTGCTACCTTTTCGGACGTCATCGTCATCATCACCATCATCATCTTCGGGGAGTTCCATGCCTGTCTGCATGACGCGCCTGACCATTATTGTGCAGAACAGAGATAGCGGTGGTGGTCTAAAGTCTAAACTAGTCCTAAGGGGCTGTCCATTAATTACGTCAACAAATTTTGGGCAATTTTTGACCCCCCCTTGTCAACAACTGTCAAGCTTGCTGTAATTAAGTCAAAAACCTTTGATCCCCCCTAAAATCAGTGACGGGTCCCCCTAAATTTTTTTAGTTAAGAATGCTATATTATTTTTTTGCGGTGATAACCTATTCTTCCTTTTTTTGCTCATCAAGTGTCAAAATGTGGTGGTGATGACCCTTTTTTGCTTGTCAGGCTTTTTTCCGTTGTAATAAATAGTATTCCATGAAATTTCCTATTTTTAATATTTGTAAAAATGAAATTGTTGACGTCAACTTCTCTTGACCCCTGCAAACAGTGATGTGCAACTAACTAAAAAACATTAGTTTAACTACAACTCAATTTAAAATAGAAATATTTAGTTAAACTTTTAGTTGACAACACAATTTCTAAAATAGTTAACTAAACTAGAAAAATATAGTTAAACTTTTTGCAACTAATTTTACAACTATTTCCCAGGTATCAGGTATGTGGTCATGAAATATAGACGACAGGAACATGTCAGATTGTTATTCAATGAACCATAGAATTCATTAATCATCGTCTGTTTAATATTTAAGTCTTAGTCTAGACTGCAGGAGCACAAGTTTGTCAAGTTTGTTTGGAGAAAAATGACCCAAAAAGAAAAGATAAAAAAGGTGTTGTTATTGAGAATTCGGAACACGAACTAAAATTTTTAGCTAAACTATTTAGTTATTAACTAACATTTTTCAGTTAAACTAGCATTTTAACTAAACTATTTATATTTAATTAAACAATGAAGAGAACTTGTCAAGTCTAAAGAAATTAGTTACACTTTTAGTTAGTAACTAATTAGTTAACTAGTTGCCCATCACTGCCTCCAAACTGTCAACAACTGTCAAACTTTTTCAGACCCTCCCCCTATTTTGTTGACCTAATTAATGGACAGTTCCTAATCTAGCACGCTACATGCTGGATATGTTAGTCGTTTCGACTGATTCGCTGTGTCGTCGTGAAAGCTCCTCGTTCATAATTGATGCTCACACGAGAGAGAAAAGGCATTAAATGTCGAAAGAATTTTTTCTTTGATGTTCAATTCAATTCCGCTGCGTGTAGGCAGAAGGACGGAAGAACGGTAATAGAATTTCGTTTGATTTGAAGACCATGCACAAGCCGCGTGCTCTATATAACTAGTATATGCAGGGTGGCGCAAAAAACCGGACTACAGTAGTCACATTAGGTTTGGCATTTAATATAGTCCGGTTTTTTGCGCCACCCTGTACATTGGCGCCAAAATAGATCAATGTACGTAGTCCCTAGTCTGTTAGCGTCCAATTGTTCAATCCAGATGATGTCTGACGCAAGGACTGAATTTCTGAGTCTGTAGTACAGAGTTCCCAATCCGCGACCCGCGGGCAACTTCTGGCCCGTCAGTTCTCAGAAAGTGGCCCGCAAAGCCTCAATATTTGACGAAATGTATTTCAATAATTTCATAAATATACTGGCGTCCAATTAAATAAATAACAACTAAACGAAAATTGCAATAATGTGTGCAATCGACAGTATTCTAAAGTCTGAAATTTTAAAGTAATTTTATAAACAGTTGGATTCCCTATATGCATCGAATCGATTTTTCATCATTAGAAGGAAATCAAGTCGTCTAAAGCATAGCCTAGTCTAAATTTTAGATTTTTATAACGTTTTGGCCCGCATAAGTACAGACAATAATAGACATGGCCCTCTACTTGAACAGCCTGGGAACCATTGGTCACTAGACGGACAAGCATCTAGAATAATTTTATATATAGGACTAATCTCGGACTTTTCGACTGCAGGTTTTCCACATTCCATTGCGCTTTATAATTCTTTTAGTGGGTGAGGTGCATGGGTGGGTGCTGTCTCTGAACAAAAATCACAATCATGTGCAAAATGTTGCAGTAGTTGAGACGTTTCAACGCTGAACCGAAGTCCCTTTCGAATCATTTTACAGACTGGACCTGAAGACGTCGCCGGATTTTTTCGCTCGATTCTTCGGGGAACTGCTTCTAGAATGTGCGCCATTGTAATACAATATGCATTAAATCGCTGCCTATATTAGACCTTTGAAACGCTAGAAGTTCTGACAGCCGTGTCATTCGACTGCAAAATTATGCAGAGGGCATTGTACTGAGACACGCATTTTATTAAAGGCGAATGCCGCTACACAGGGCCAAAGAAAATCGCGTCAAATGTTTTTTTTAAACGAACGTACGCGGGGGAGGTCACGTGACGTTTTTTCCTTTCACCGACTAATTACGTGGTGGAGTAGTTGAGAATGGAAAGAAATGACAGATACCGCATTAATTTTCGTTTCCAGTTTTTAACGGTTTGAAATATTAAACTCCTTCAGACGCGGTGCGTTCGCAGGCGGTGGGGGGGTGGGGCTCTATAGACAATATATTCGCATAATAGCCGCTTACTACGGTTTGACTTTGAGGCTGTCGTTGCCATGGCGATACTGAGATACTCCCTCCCTCCCATCGAAATGGCGACAGGTAGACGACGACATGCCTTTCTCGTTGTATGGAAAAAAACGACTATTAGGCATTAGCGTCGGTGAAAAGAACCCCCGCTTATAGACGCGACGGGAAAAGGTCAAGCGTAGCGCATTGTATCGAGCATTGGTGCTGTCCGCTGCAAGTGCTCGATCCATAGAATAATAAACTCCGTAGAATTAATTGTCGTACGTGAGAAGTCTTGCTTCCGTTCTTCCTCCTCCGCGTCGCTGTGTCCACGATTATTCGATTTCTCTGCCGAACGAAACAGGCCTACAGTGGAAACTCGTCTCGGCAACGCTCCTCGGGGGCCTAAAGAATAGAGTAGAATAAATAATCAAATGCGTTGCAATTTTCCAGCACCGTTTTAAAAGGTCTGCGCAGACGTTTTAATGTGAAATTTCTGGAAGAAACATCCGATTTGTCGTTGTAACGAATCTGGCGCTTTAACTCGCGTCGATATAACGAAGTCCTACGTGCAGCGATACCGATAATTTTCACATTGTCACACGTTTATTGAGAAATAAAAACACATATAGGACTGTGGTGTTATAATCGAAACGTTAAACTGGTGTATTTATTTCCTACATTCCACCCTAGGAAACACTAACAGCGAATTACATTGTTCACAATGACCTGTAACGCGGAGCTAATCTAATCTTAAACTTCTATAGCGCCACTTTCATAATGCACAGGAGCATCAACGCTATGGCACACCAAATCCAAATCACTTAAAGATCCAGGTCAAATCCAGGGTATCCGGCCGAACAAACGGGTGACAGTCTATGGTGGATAAGCCCGGTCAAAAAGATGGGTTTTTAATCTTGCTCTAAAAATTTGTAATGAATCTGCAATGCGAACATGCTGAGGCAATGAGCTCTTCATATTCAGTAGAATTTCACTGCAACTACATCGGTTACAGCGACGACGACAATCCGATTCAGTAACTTGTAATGCATGCATAAAGGCTTTTAGAACGACTCGCGGACATCACAGCGTATTTCTCGGTATATCGCAGCTGTCGCCATAGCAAACTTCAACTGTACATGACCTTTAAGTGTACAACCATTCCTCTGACTCTCTCTCTCTCTCTCTCTCTCTCTCTCTCTCTCTCTCTCTCTCTCTCTCTCTCTACTCTCTCTCTCTCTCTCGCTCGCTCTCTCTCGCTCTCTCAAAATTTTTCTCCATTTTTTCTCCTCGTTAATTTTCAACTAAATCGCCATCATGATGAGTTCTCTCTCGCCTCAGCGTCGACTATTTTTCTTTCGCCGTCTTGAACGTCGCCGACTTCCACATCCCCCGCCAGCCGGACTTAATAGATTTCTTTCCTGCAGCTATTTGTCGCCTCCACTTCTTCCCCTCCTCCTCCTCCTCCTTCTTCTTCTTCTTCCTCCTCCTCCTCCTCCTCCTCCTCCTCCTCCTCCTCCTCTTCTTACATCAGTTGACACCTGAACGATCTCTGATTGAAGATATTCCGTTAAGAACTACAGTTATTTCCTTCGTGTCTCTCAGATGGTGATGTGAACGACTTTTTCGACGCTGTCGCTCTGTCTTGCACAAATCGCAAATTTGCGCACTTCAGCTTAAACCCATATACTGACGGAATACGCTTAAATATGATCAGGATACAGTTTCGCGAAACATAAAGTCGACTCGTCCATCTCCGCCCCCTCCCCTGCCGACAAGTCTCTCCCTGCTTCAAAGGATCTAGTTTACGGGGGGGTGTCTTTGGGTTAATGAGTTTTCACACAGGTAGGCGTTCACAGTAGAGTTTTAATACGGGCAATTATTGAGATCAAGAGAAATTCCAAAAGACGATCAGACGGAGGAGTTTTATACTAAATTCGGAAAATATAAAAATCCGTGTTACCAATGTCATTGTCAAGGACATTGTCAATGTCATTGCCAAGGACATTGCCAATGTCAATGCCAATGTCACTGCTGAAATCGTTAGTGCTAATGACAGCTACATGGTGTGCAAACTCGGTTGAATGCGATAAAAATTGACATCTAATAAAAATACGGCCAGAGGCTCATTAATTAAACGTGGCCATTAAGCCAGTATTTGTTATATCCAGCTTTTCCAGTTCTCTCTCTCTCTCTCTCTCTCTCTCTCTCTCTCTCTCTCTCTATATATATATATATATATATATATATATATATATATATATTAAAAATCGTTGAGAAATTCGCTAGAAACCCGACAATCGTTCGAGAAAGCAGCAGCTTGCAAAAGCGAGCTCTGTGCATGCGACATACATGTAAATGCCGTGCTGAGGAGCAGGCTTAGGCGACAGTGGAAGTGCTACAGAGTAATGTTAGCAGTTGGCGATTTAAATGGCATGGACAAGTTGTTTCGGCAAATATAATATATCAGTTCATTGATATCGGTCTGGCAATAATATTATGCTAAGATGGTTGCGCTGAACGTACAGTACTATAGAAAAGCCAAAATATTTAGGGAATAGGAGATTCCTCTGGTCCCAAGACTAACCTAACTAACTAACTAACTAACTAACCCTTGAACTAAGTTCTAATACATAACTGATCGCCTAATATAATAAAGAATTTGCAGTAATAATAATATTGTTACGGAATAAACAAGTATTCAGGAATCAGGACCCGAAGATAGAAGCTCAAGATAGAGAGGAGTGGCGACGCTGGAGAATGGAACCTGTCTTTGGACAGAGCACCTGAATAATAATAATAATAATAATAATAATAATAATAATAATAATAATAATAATAATAATAATAATAATAATAATAATGATACTAGTAATGCCAATATTTGAACTTTAAGTAGTTTAGTAAGATCTCTCCTGTTTTAAAAACCACGGTCAGCCATAATTTAAGCGGGAGCGTCTGCATTAGGCTACGTCTCCTTCGTTCTAGATCGAGGAGAACCTCTGAACACAGACTTTCCTAGCCCGTTTGTTTCTAACGTACTGTAATAATAATAATCAGAACGCAACGCGTGTTTTGTAAAGAATGAAAAACTCGAGAAGTGCCACGAAAATTTCGACGAAGGAGCACAGGTGCAATGAGATCTCGAGAAAATTCGAAGAAGCCGCTTCATCAGAAGTTGAAACCTCTCAGCAAACGTTGGACGATGATCATCCTCTCGTTTCCAGGTGCCCCGTCCCCTTGCCCTACCTCACCCTAACTAACCCTTAGGCTTACAGCAACGAAATCGGTCTCCGTCATGACAGCGCACGACGAAGAAAACCATTTATTAGCGGCGTGACTGCTGCAGTCGACGCGCGAAGTCATTTAGCGTCGTGAAGTCTGTTTCCGAAACAGATGACCGATTGTCTCAGTCAATCACTCGGCTGTCCTCCTCCTCCTCTTTCTCCTCCTCCTCCTCCTCCTTCGTATAAAGTAAAATTGAACGCAGTAGTAGCAGCAGCAGCAGCAGCGAAGGCACTCGTGAGCACTGTAAATAGCCAGGCTTATAAGCCAGCGCCAACGAACACGAAAAATCTATTTGAAGATGATGAAGCACTATATGAGTTCTGGTATATCAGAACGACTTCTATCAACTTTATATCTATGACTTCTCTGTCTCTATCTCAATCTCTGTTTCTATCTCTGTCTCCGTCTCTATCGCTATCTCTGTCTCTCTATCTCTGTATACGTCTCTGTCTTTATCTCTATGTCTCTGTCTCTGTCTCCGTCTCCGTCTCTCTCTCTGTCTGTCTCTCTGTCTCTCTGTCTCTGTCTCTGTCTCTCTCTCTGTCTGTCTCTCTGTCTCCCTTTCTCTCTCTCTCTCTCTCTCTCTCTCTCTCTGTTTCTGTTTCTGTTTCTGTTTCTGTATCTATCTCCGTTATTGTCTCTATCTCTGTTATTGTCTCTGTCTTTATCTATATCTCTGGCTCTATCTGTATGCATATATATATATATATATATATATATATATATATATATATATATATATATATATATATATATATATATATATAGTACATGTCTCTGTCTTTGTCTTTATATCTGGATCTCTCCATCCCTAGCCAAATATCTTCGTTATTTTGTGCGAATAGAAATGCAGAAAACCAGAAAAGCGCTCAACATTTGACGTGAGGTTCGGGGCGCTGCAGATTCTAGATTGGCCAAATCCTTTGGCGATTATGAGTTCCACCTATAACCCGCAAAAATAATGACCGGTTTTAAACTGCGTAATGGCCTTGTATCATGAGGTAAACTCAGTGGCGACTCCTCTGAGCGGCAGGGGGCCCGTGCCTCCCTATTGAGTGCCTGGCCTCCCCAGTGCCCCCTTGTTGGGACCCTATACTTAATGCTATGTACATTAAACAACAAATGGTTGGCCGCCCCATGATTAGAAGTTGCCACCTCAACGGCCCCCCTACTTGCCAAATCCTAGAGCCGCCACTGGGTAAACTGGGTTAAAACTGCTGCGTATTGTAGAGTGATATTTACCACACAACACACACACAATAATGGCAATGATTTTCTATCACCACGGGTCTTCCCGCCCGGCCCCGACCCCATGTGGAGTCGCCATCGGACAGAATTAACCTGCATAATCCGTCCATGATATTTCCTTTCCGTCGCTTTCAATATTTCCGATGTCCAGCTTTGTAACGTCCGCATGCCCCCTCCCAGGAATTTGGCGGAGAAATGTTTACGAGCGAGTGAGAATTTGCATAGAATCATAAAAGCAGCATTACTACGTAGGTCGTTCGAAAACAACCATCTTGCGTACCTGAATAGGTCTATTGGGCGGACACAGATTAATACCCCGTGTCAGTGGTACACGTGTATATACCGACGATTTTATACTAATATTAGGCTTATTACTGTTCGATTATTTCAGCGACCATGAAATTATACGATATTTCTGGGTTAAACAAGATCATAATAGCTCTTCGAGGAGGTCACCTTTTATCCCCCATGCATATCTCCAGACTCAGTATATTTAAACAATCGGGACATTTTTCATTTTTACAGCACGATCAATTTTTTTATACCTCTACTTACATCGCTAATCACGTCGTCCATCTTGAATGTATTGCCTATTTTTACTCAAATAGCACAGCTATCTAGACATACAGTATATATATATAAAGTACTGAGGACATATATACATATATATATATATATATATATATATATAATGCATATAGCAAGGTCGTTATAGGACCTAAATATCTTAATAGCAGGTCATTGCGGTCGCAGTGTTTGCCTAATTGCATCAAATAATACCGGTTCACTAGTTCTAAACCAGGAGAGAGAGGGAGAGAGAGAGATAGAGATAGAGAGAGAGAGAGAGAGAGAGAGAGAGAGAGAGAGAGAGAGAGAGAGAGAAATCATTAAACCTTAGAGGCGCAACCAATCGCAATCGAATCAATCAATCTATCAATCAACCTGAAAAATATGCGCCGACCGACGAAAAATTACGGCGACAGCGTCGACGACCGAAGCCATTGCGAGGGGCGGGGGCTCCACCAAGGTCAGCGCTCCCCCCTCCTCACGCACTCCCCTCCCAGCAGCAGAATCATTAGCAGCAGTGCTACGCTATATAAATAGCAGCAAACGAATTTGAGGCAATTTCAGATCACCGAGTCGTCAAACGAATGGCTAAATTCGTGTTTACCAGATCCAAAGTGGATGGTATGGTATGTGGGCCTCATTGACGAAGGTGGTCACATGAAGTAGGTTTTGCCACTGATGACACCGAGATGTGTTCTTTATCAAAGGACGCACCGACACTGTTCCAGTCTGTACGCTAAAAATACATTGTGGTTCTCTGTGTGTACAGTATGTTAGATATGGGATCGATTTTGGTTTTTTAAATATCTCCCGTAATTTATGGGTAGAATAATGGTAATCCGCATTACTCTATTGTATTTTGTAGTGTCGCGCAATTTATAAAATATTTTTTACAGTAGATCGATCATAAAAAATATTTAAAAAATAATAATTTATTAAGTTTACGTCGTTAATATATAATTAATTAAACTTTTCACAGCACTGTGGACGATGATGAATTTTGGAGCGGGTGAATTGCTCTGTCTACCTACAATGTAAGTAGCAGATTCAATCAAGATTCTGGGTGTGCCGATGACGTGAAAATAGTTCAATCCATCGACTATGTGACGTCATTTTCGGAACAGGACATGACGTCACATGCAAACGCTCAGCGAATCAACGTTTTACCCGACTCTGTGTTGTTCTTCGTAAGCGTCGAAGAATCTGTATAGCCTAATCAAAGACGAAGGATCGCATTATTGATGCGACACTATTTCACGTCCGTTGGACTGAGACAGAGAGAGAGAGGGAGAAAAAGTGCCGGCCCTCTGGCGTCCGGTGTCGGCGTCAATTCGAACGATTGAGTACTCATGCACCGGAAATTCGTCGACGGAGTCATTCAATTACATTAGAGGTCCATACACCAGAGAGAAAAACTTTCGCTGGACGAGAGAGAGAGAGAGATCTTACTTGTGGTCAACGTTTCTTTGAAAGTAACGGATTGAATGCAACTTGCGCATAGTTTTGGCCCTTAGCATGGGCGCCCGCACATTGAGGCAAGAGGGGGCACTTGCCCCCTCCACCTGGAAAATGCAGATGCCAATATTTCGCGTTGAAATTTGAAACCCTTGCTAAAATATTAACCGTGGCCATTGTGTTAAAATCTGTTTTGCTCCTCCGGGAAAAATTCATGTTACGTAACCCTGACTATCATTGTGTTTGCCCCTCCTGGAAAATTTCTGTGGGCGCCCATGGCCCCTAGGCTTTGGCCCGGAATTCTAGTTTTTATTTGCTCACTTATTTCAGAGTTTGTTTGATCTTAAACGCACTGAAACGCTTAAATTGAAGGTAAAACAAGAGCTAATTACCGAGTATTTTTCACCTCATTAGACTTGTTAGGCTAGATCTTAAGGATCAGAATTTCAATGACCTAAAACTTACAAACGTCTTCGATTCTTCGTCTTAAAATGCAAAAGATCTTTGATTATCTGTCGTTTATCTTTACGAACGTCAAAGAGTTTCATTTGATAAAAATTGGTCTCAACAATATTTTCTCTGGTTCTGTTAAAGTATTTGCAGACTCCGAAGTAAGTGTACTTTCTTATATTAAATTACTTTTTACAAGTTTAAATTCAAAATTCGTGTGATCTAAATATTCGGAACAAGGAGGCCGATTCCACCAGGATATCAAGGACATGGGACATTGATATCAGGGATACTGGATTGTCCGGATGACCCCGGACTATTGTTGGAATCTAAAAGGAGAGTGCGATGTAAGCACGAAAGGAAGATAATCCAGACAATGCGCTTTTTACATAAATATGAGTTTTCCTCAACAATCATCAATTTCAGCTCCTTTTATTAATTATAGTAATTAATTGACAAAATGAGAATTAACGATTACATTTTTGTCACAAGCACAGATTGCTTGGTCTATATGGACGTTTTAGTTTTAGCCTAATTTCAATAAAAGTTGAATGCTCAGCATGATTTTGCAAAAAATACCATCACGTGATACTGAAAAAGTGGCTGTTATATTTTTGGGACTATAGCATAAAAATACTATAAAATCAAATAAAATTTTCAAAATATCAGACAAAAACTTACAGACATTAGCGTGCAGAGGGGGCGGGTGTGGCGGTGGTCCCGAGCGCAGACCAGAGGGGGGGAGGTCGTACAAATTTACTCGACAATAATTTTTTTTCTCGTCAACACTTTTTTTACTACGTTTTTCTACTACCCTAACCCTATTGCAAAACGAAAATAGTTCAAAATCCCTAACCGAAAAACCGAGAATCGGGGGAGATCTGGCGTCGCCACATAGTACCAGCAGAAAGGAGGAAAGGAAGTGAGTAATCGCCGAATATGAAACTCAATGCTTTATTGACGCCACGCACGATTGCCCATTCGCCATCAATCGTCCTAAAAAGAATTGCCTCTTATTACCCTTTGACAGACAGACCAACCACTGACGGTCGGTGCCCAGCGAAGGAGAAGACGCGGGGGGAGGGAGGGATGGATGGGATGGTGGTGGTGGTGGCGGAGGAAGAAGGAGAAAGACGAAAAAGAAACGCAGCTGAAATTACAAGAAACGAGCAGCAATCTGTGATATTGAAATATCGTATGAGACGGATTTCGCATTGCAGACGATTTCACATTTTCATTGACAGATGTCAGTGCTGGGACAAAACCATTCATTATTCCGATATTAGCCTATCTGCACACTAAAACAGTAGAACAATACAGCCAAACATCAGTAGACCTAATTTCACTGCACTTACACACTACAGTACCTTAATTTACCCAATCCATGGTCGCCATCGCAGAATACGTGGCACAAGAAGAATAATGAGGAGGAGGAGGAGGAGGAGGAGTATGGAGAAGAGGGGTAGGAGTAGGCCTACGGGGAGGAGGAGAGGAGAAAACCAAGATAGAGAAGAAGAAGGAGAAAATGAAGATAGAGACGAAGTTACTCAAGTGGATATATTTTTTATTATGCTAATATCCTAAAAAGAAATGCTAATTTTAAAGATGACGTTTATCCCAGCATAGCTACTTAAGAATAAGTCAAATCCTACGCCAATATTATAATGCAACTTTCAATTTCGATTTAAGTTTGATCCAGCTTCCAAGTTCTAATGCTGATTATAAACTTATTGACTCTGGGAACTAAGTGTTAGCTGCTCGCATTATTAAGAAAAAAATTCCATGTCTGATGAAAATTTCCAATTTGAAATTCCAATTCATTAGTCGCTTTAATCTTATACCGATGTTCAAGGCATTCTGATGATCTGATCGTCAAATGAATAGGAGAAGTTCATTCAAAAGTTGAAAAGTTGAATCTTAAAACTCCTAATGTAACACACACACACACACACACACACACACACACACACACACACACACACACACACACACACACACACACACACAGACAGCGAATTGTCGACCATAGTTGCCAGTTGTGAGTCCTGTAACGGATAAAGCACTCGTCGTAAAAATTATATTTATGCGAGACTCGATCGTCAATCTTTTCCTCTTTTTCTTGTTCCGTTGTGCCGCCAAATCTAAGACAGTCCACGAATAATGCCCTAGTTGCGTATGTCGTTCAATCTTTCAACATCCCTCCCTTCCCCTCCCTCCCTCCCCCGTCCCACTGCCATGTTTTGACAGATCGATGCGTTTCCCCTCAATATCCACCCGTTTTTACCCCCCCCCTTCCTTCCCGGTCTCCCTCTACCCTTTAGTTCTCCTATCGTTGTTTTATTCCGTTCGGTATTCGAGTGTTTTTTCTCTCCGCGTTACGAAGTAAATAATTCTATTTATGCTTCTGTCTTCCTCCGATATTTGTCTCAGGTTTCACTTCTGATTTGACCGGCGCCACCGGTGCCGAGAAACGCGAAGTCGGAACAACAAAAATGCTGATCGCCTTAAACTGTCGCGAGATCTTTCGCCCTTAGAAGACCCTTTTATCGAGCTCGCTGGGAAGATCCGATCATTTCGAAGTTAACAGAAATACCAATTAAGTGGCAGCCCGACTGTCGATTGATAATTAATTATTATGCTTTGCTCAGTGATGATTAAGACAACGGTCGTATATTATTAATTGAGAACTGTAAGATTTCTGTACAATCGGATTTTCCATCATTCATTATTCTAATTCTTCAAGACCAGCTATGGATTTCTGTGTGTTATGAATCAGACTCGAGTAATTCACGAAAATATGAAATAATTATCCATGATGCAATTTCACATTCTTGATAAGAAACCAACGATTAATAATTATAAGACGATTACAGGATTGACAACAAAGATTGAGTGAGTTTTGAGACGTACGAACAGCTGAAACTGCCAATTGTTTAAAGAAAAAATGTTTCCACTTTTGCAGCTACAATTTAATAATTATAATTCAGATATCAGTGTTTGGCCTAAATCAAATGACTCCCATTCTGACCTTGTGTCCTCAACCCGGATTCACCTATGCAATAACAATGACGTCACTGATCCGCAATTCTGCCAGTGACGTCATCATCATCATCATCATCATCACCACCACCATCAATCAGTCCATACCTTGAGGGATCAATATCACACAGACAAGACATTGATCTGGCTAACAAGCGCTTAATAAAAAGCGGAAAATATTATCTTCAAAGGTATTAGACCTTTGATGCCACATGTCTGCTTGGGTGAAAGCGTTCTCATTAATAATTAAAACAATGTATTCTTTTGATGGGGTCGTTGAGGCCTACTTTACGCTTGAAAATACAAACCGCGCTTCCTTCTAGTACTACACTGTTTGTTCTGATCGACTGAGTACTTGCACATTAGAGACTAACATGCGTTTCCAGTTCTCCTTTCCTTGTAGTCGTCGAACCTCTTGCTTTGCATCTTTGGTATTAATTCCAACGCTTATTAAGCGACATTTCGATTTTTTGAGTGACCTTGCCTTTTCAATTATACGCGATTAAATACAAATTTTTGTATTTTGCGCGCAAATTTCAGCAAATTCCTTGTCAATGCGAGCTGTTTATCCGACAACAGCCTCAGATTGAGTGTCAGAATCTGCGGGTGTTGCGATCATAAGGTATTGAAAGGCGTGCGTGTTTCTAATAGAAACCTGAAAATCTACTAGATTTTGACAGGAAAGCAGAAACAAAAACTTACCCAAGCACAGGGATATTTTTACACCCCATAACACCCCCACTTTGAGGTCGACACCCCCAAAATTTGGTAATGTGACAATAGTATGCATGCAAAATGCATATTAATTAGCCCTGGACACTCTCCAAATGGAGAAGTACACCCTCCCAACTTTTATCCTCGGATGACCTTTTTTGCTTGTCAGGTATTTTTGAGACTTGATAACGTTTTTTGCTTGTCAATCTTTCCGGTAGAGACTTCCAAATTCCGACACTCCAGATTTTCCCGACACCCCCCAAATTCACAAGCCTGCAATCCTAGAAATAACCACACCCCCAGATTTTCCCGACACCACCCAAATTCACAATCCTAGAAATAACCCTGCCCAAGCACCTTGGGTCTATTATTTTAAAAATAACCGATAACACTTACACCTAAGCCGGGGGGGGCGTAACCTTTGCACTGTAAAGATCAGTCAGTTGCAATGCTCAAGGCACTCCTAAGCCGCGATTCTAAACAAAAACCTGCACTCTTGAACGTCGGTGACCCACTAAGTTCTCCTCACCTTTTGCCAGCCTTTCAACCATAGACGACGATTCAATCGAATTACAACTGACAAGAGTCCGTAAATATTTTCGAAGCTCTCACTTTTCCGAGACCCACGTTTGGCTTCAGAGCTATATAGGACACGTCGTGCCGCGTTATACGTCTCGACATGCCACACGATAATCGGATTACTTTGACCGTTCCGCATAACTTTGTTTGCCAGTTGTGGCGAAGGCGATGCCAGAATCTGCCGACGTGCGCGCGTAGACCAGGATAAAATGTGGCGTCTTGTAAAATACTAATATACACTGACGTAATAGCCCTCAAGCGGGGGCGTAGCTAGGGTGTTTGGCGCCCGCGGCTGAGTGGGAGGGGGTGGGGGGGTCAGAAAATTAAATTTAACAGCTGAACAAACCTCTAATTAACATGTCATGACATTTGATTGGCACAAGATTAAAATTGCGGATGCACAATATTAATGATGGTTCTTGGGTAATGCCCTGGAGAACGTTCCACTGAAGGATTTTGGCGTTTCCCTTCTAGACAACGCACCGCGGACTGCGCGCATTGATTTTGTTTGGCGATTCGCCGGCGCAAACGAATTCTAAATTGCTGAAATTCCAACACTTTTAAATCAAAGAAATAATTTTAGCAAATATTAGCAAACCTAGCCTACATGTAGCAGTGCCGGATTAACCAATAAACAGAGTAGGCAACTGCCTCCGGGCCACGCGACTTTAGAGGGCCCGCGACAACAGGATATTTTAAAAAAATTTGAGTGCAATAACTATTGACAAATATCATGACGCGAAACGTAATTTCGTTATATTATTTCCATAATATTAAAAAGGCAATTTTGAAAAGATTCAAACGGTGCTACAATATTACCACTCGTGTACTCGCAATAAACTAGAGAAGCTGCTTACTTATTTATTCTTAAAAATAGTCCAATATGCTCAATGCATGGCGGATTAAGCACCGTGGAGGCCCATAGGCAGTCAAACTTTGGTGGCCTAAGGGGCCAGGCTCCTAATTACTACTAGAACGCCATTGAAGCATAGCGCTATTCTTAAAAACAAGTAAGTAAAAATTTCTTTCGTCACTGTCTTGTGGGGCCCCTAAAAGTCGCGGGGCTCATATAGGCAGTTGCCTACTCTGCCTAATGGGTAATCCGGCACTGAATATGCTAATAGATCACGTGACGTGACTGACGTCATACTCAAACAATAATGTGTACAGTTCAAGTCGGTACAGTATTATCGTATCTTGTTCTAGTGCTTGACATGAACAAACTAAGTTTTTAAAATTGTAAAGAAATAATTCAAATAACAATATAAATAATACTTAGTCGTTTTAGTCAATCGTTAAAATGTCGGCCGATGGTGACGCGCAAGAAGTTATATCTTCGTGGAAAAGAAAATTTCAGGATTGAATCCCATCTACCGGTATCGGATAGGTTATCTGCTGGGTTCAACCGTCGCCTGGAGGCATACGACCAGTGGCGTGGGAAGGGGCCGCGGAGAGGGGTCCGCTCCGGGCGGCACGTTCCCTGGGGCGGAATTTTGTGGAACAGAACAATTTTTCGGAGGGCGAAAAAATAAAAATAATTCGCCTGTCATTATGGCCACTGAAAACGACGCTTAGCAGAAGATTGACTTTCAAGATATTACAGTTAAACGACTTCATTATTACGAAATTAAGAAAGGAGAAATTTTAAAGGTTCATTACTTTAGTAATTGTAAATTGTAAACCCGTGGCCCAAAAATGTGACTGCCTGAACATATATATATATATATATATATATATATATATATATATATATATATATATATATATATGTCCTGAACATATATATGTTCAGGCAGTTTGACACAAATTTGTGTAAAACGCCCTTAACTTTGATCTATGTCATGCATACGGCGCTGTATAAATTGTCTATAATAATAATAATAATAATAATAATAATAATAATAATAATATTAATATTAATATTAACAATAATATTAATATTAATATTAATATTAATATTAATATTAATATAATATTAATAATAATAATAATAATAATAATAATAATAATAATAATAATAATAATAATATGCCTGCGACAGCCATTTTTATCATCGATCGACCTTTTGAGATCAAAGCACTTTGACCACGTGACAACGGCGATACAAGAGAATTCGTTAACGATAAGATATTCCAATTGTCGCTGTTCTGTCACGCTACATTAGCTCTCAATGGCGGCGCTGCTGCTGCTGCTGCTGCTGCTGCTGGCTGCTGCTGCTGTCAAACGACGAAAGGCGCAGCTGTTTACCCAAAGGAAAATACGTTTCGGATCGCTGGCAGGAGGGAAGAAGAAGTCCTTCGGAAGATTTTAGTCTCAAGCGTCGAAGAAGTCGACGACGACGACGACGACGACTGATCACGTGATATTGAATTAGCGGTCAATCAGTCAACAGACGCTGACGTCATTTGCACAATGGCGGCTCGGAATCTACGAGAGAGAGAGAGAGAGCTAGAAGACGGCGGCGGCGACTGCGTTGGGCTCGAAACACTACGACGTGTCCCCCCACCCACCAAGATCCAATCTAAGTTCTAACCCTACACAGCAGTCCCCTGCTGCTGGGGTGGGGCTGGGGGCTGGGAGTCCAAGGCCCTGCTGGACGGAGAGTTCCCGCCGCCAATCCTACTCCGACTCCCATTCGGCTTCCGGTTGGGGGGAGGGGTGGGATGGGGGGGGGGAGAGTGGAACATCTGCGTGAAATTTTCCAGACCAAACGTGTCTCGATCAATGAAATAATCCTCACCGCCAGACGAGAACTGCCCGACAACAGACACAAGAGTCAGTTGGAAAAAGGGTAGACAGTCTGTTCGAAAGTTCAACCAGGTCTAACCCTCGATTTAAACCATACAAGCCCCTCATCACCCTGCCAAAATTGCCATCATATCTCACTCATTCGAGTGTCTTTCGATTCTAAGAGTGTGGCTAAGTGGTTAGAAGTTAGAACTGATGGGGCGCCAACTAGGGAAGCAACTCTGCAAATTAAGTAAGTAAAATCTCGTGGATTTATATAGCGCTTTGTAAAGCAGCAAAACAGTAGCTGCTTATTCTTAGGCGCTCAGCCTTTCTTAAAATAGCTACTGTATGAGAAAGGTGAATGATCAGCCAGACAATAGTCAACATCCAAAGGGCAGTGAGACTAGGTTGTTACAGCTATGGAGGAAATGATTTCGGACAAAGGAAGGATTTAAGCTGAGACCTGAAGACTTGAGGAGATAATGCAGGAATTATAGGAAATGAGGATTCAGAATTTAACGTTTGACAGTGTCTAGGACTGCGGAGGGAAGCTGGGATAGAGTTCCAAAGTTCAGATGCGGCGTAGGAGGAGGCACGGTTGCAAATTTTCAAAGATGACTGATTCAGCGGGCGTGAAAGAGTGAGATGAGATGACGATCGAGTGGGTCGAGGAGACGGATGGGTTAATAGTGTTCTACATGTAAAGTAGACAGGTTTTGGTGACTAATGTGAGCTACAGTGTACTGTATAGTGTATATGTGAGTGCTATTATCTTACATTGGATGTATGTTCAGTTATTTTAAGCCAGCGTAATGATTTTAGTATGGGTGAAATATGGGAGAACTTAGGTGACACTTAGTAACAGCGCGAGTTAGTGCATTTCGAATTGATTGCAATTTATTGATGGAGGCTTTGGAAAGATTATAGTGGAAGAAGTTACAGTAATCTAATTACTAAGTACTAAGTACTTGAAGCGTAACCGTCGCAAAGATCTTCAGTTGGAGTTTTGCGTGCTTTTTCGATCAAATGAGAAATAGCCACTGCGCGCGCGTGTATGTATGTATGTATGTATGTATGTATATATATATATATATATATATATATATATATATATTATTGTCGCGATATTCAATTTCGACTCTTCTTCGAAATAGCATAACCAGTGTACTTCGTCACGTTTTAGACTCTGAGAAATCGACGCTTAAAGTTACGCCTTTAAGTTCGTCTCTACCGTTGCTTTTCACGATCGTTGCAATTTCTTGAGAGTATCACTGGAAAACACGACTGGTTTCGAAAGCTTTGCACCTCTTCTACTGCACGTAGGCTTAACCTGGTATTTTGACGATCTCTTGTTCTGCATATTGCATCAACGTCTGATGATCAGTCGGATCTTCTGTCAGATGCAGATCGGTGTATTTGAGTCGAACTGAACAGTGAACAATGTGGGCTATGAGAACGTAGTCGCAGCTCGACCTACAATTTCTTTCTATCACGAGCTCGTTCGTTTCATAAGATTTCACGATGCCATTGAAACGCGGATAATATGACGTAGTGTCATAGCCTGTATAATAGGCCTGTATGGTATTATAATAGGCCAATATACTGTAAAGTCATCTTTTTGCGATCACCTTACAATCGATCTCCAATCAATCTTGAGAGATTCGATGACATGATTTTTAATACGGGATAGATGCTACTAAATCACTTAGAACCCATTAATTATTAGTAAATATTATTACTACTTACTACTACTACTACTACTACTACTACTACTACTACTACTACTACTACTACTACTACTACTACTACTACTACTAATAATAATAATAATAATAATAATAATAGTGGCAATAGTGGCAATAGTATTAGTAGTAATAGTAGTAGTAGTGGTAGTAGTAATAGTAGCAGTAATAGTAGTAGTAGTAGTAGTAGTATTAGTAGTAGTAGTATTAGTAGTAGTAGTAGTAGTATTAGTAATAGTAGTAGTAGTAATAGTAGTAGTATATCATCACCACCACCATCATTCAGAGGCGGCTCCACAGGAGGGGTCCGGGGGGTCGTGCCCCTATTGAATATCTGACCCCCAGTGGCCCCCATACCTAGTGCACTAATTTTAAGCAACTATACTAGTCCAGGCTTATAAACAACAGTTGGTGCCCTTGCTTAGAAGTTGGAGCCGCCACTGTCATCATTATAAACATCTTTAGGGAACGTCCATTAATTACGTAGGCCCAAACAATTATTAGGCAATTTATTAACTCCTCCCCCTTGTCGACAACTGTCAAAAATCTTCAACCCCCTTACTTTGTTTATGTAATTAATGGATAGCCCCGTATTCTTTCTATCATTATTGTATTTTCGACGAACGAAGCGAGCATTTATCCACTTAGTAACCGGCTACAGATGTCGAAGGAGAGTTAAGAAAAACCGTCGTTCAACGGTTATTTTTCTTTTTGTTTGCGTCGTTTCTTCCGAGAAGGATAATTCTGCGGACATTCGTCGGCCGTCGTCGCCTTGACAATCCACGCCGACGACATATTTCGCATCGAGATACTCGAAGGGGCGCCGCCGTCGAAATTCCTCGGAAGCAATTTCTTTGTCATTTCGGCGTCGGGCTTTTTCAGTCCGTCGATCCTTGTCTGTGTCCGGACTTCGGACGTCCGTCAAACGCTAAATTAATGCAGGCGGTCTATAGTTAATGAAATGCCGGACAAAATTTCGGAATATCTTGCTGTTACCAGGATTCGAATTCAACTCATGAATCAGATTTATTAAGAACAAAACGCATTCTATTTATTGAGTTTTATCAAAACCTCAGATATGGTGTGGTTTTAATCTCTAAATATGGCTGGAGACCCTTTTTTTAAAACAGAAAAGGGTTCGTTGGGGTGGGATGGGTGGGTCTGTGGATCCTTCTAGAATATGTTAATGTACTTTATTTTCTCGAGTACCGACCAGTGTTTAATATAGACTCTGGACTCCGGAGGGAAACTGACAAGGCCGGGGGAAGTCAGCTAGGGGGTCTGGGGGGAGCGTTGTAGGTTGATATAGTATGCCAAAATGTCCGGGTAATTTGAAATTTTCGGGGAAAAGGGCAATTTTCCCCCCGGAACGGCCTAGATTAAACCCTGGTTCCGACTGACAACCCAAATTTTTATGCCAAATTTAGTGCGAATCTATATTTTCAGTAAACGTATTGGCGTATTTCGCTGGAGCACTTTGAGTGAGAATGTAGCTTGTTTGTTCGTGAAATAAGCCGATTACTCTCTCTCTCTCTCTCTCTCTCTCTCTCTCTCTCTCTCTCTCTCTCTCTCTCTCTCTCTCTCAATAGGTTGATATTATTGCGCAGGAAGGTCACGAATACACTTTTATGTAGAACAACATTTAATGGAATTTCCAATACGAAAATAATTACGACATACTGTCCAATTATTATATTAGCCTAGCGACAAATGCAGTGTACGCCATAGCAGAGATGACATTTGGTCATTCAAGACGGCCCTCCTTGACCCATGCGACCCACTGAATTCTTGACCCCTGACCCACGGGCCGTTGGCAATTAAATATCTATAATATCTTTTCAGGGCCGTCAAGCAGCCAGGTCAAAACTAATGTTGACATTCGCGATCGAACGTACTGTAAAAGCACAATTCTAACGTCCTATGAAATATCACAGAACAAACAAAACATTGACACGACCAGTTCCCGATAAGGTCGCTTCGGATCGTGTACATGGTGACGATGACGAGGACAATCAACGCGCGCTTTAGCTGCAGTTGCGACCACAATGCTGGCAATTTTATCGACGGTGCATTGTGTGTCGACTACAGGCGGCCTACCCACTACTCGGCCGCAGTTCATCTAGGTGCATCGTCGACAGACTTCTGCGGATTCCGTGACGTGCGCTTATATAATTCTCTCGGTGAAAGGCCCGCCCGCCCGTACACTGCATGCACGTTGCCGCTTCGTCCATCATTTAGTCGTAAACGCAGCGGAGTCACTAAACGAGAGAGAATTTTTGCAGTCATCGGTTGTCTGCTTTCTGTTCAACAGGGCGCATCTAAAACTTAGCCGGAAATCGAAGAACGACACGACGTCCACGCACAGAACATTGTCAGCGTCAACACTATAATATACCACATACAGGCTACACGTGTAGCCTATACTGCCTCTGTGAAACGTTAAATTGAGAAAAAGGATATAAAATTCTGGGCTGTCATCCGCAGGAAACCGGTAGCGAGACGATGGTTTACGGAGGAATAGGGACAGGGGAGGGGTCCAGGGTTATTTCTAGGATAATCGATTTGGAGGGGTGTCGGTAAATTCTGGGGTCCCCTGCCAACAAAGTCGGACAAGCAAAAAAGTAATCGCATATAGCTGAAATTGGGGGTGTTGGGGGTGTCGGTCTCAAAATGGGGGATGCTGGGGGTGTTAGGGGTGCAAAAATATCCCCTGAGGGGACACATCGACATTCTCCTGTAAAAAGTCTCTGACGTGCACAAAAAGCTCATCATCGAGTTCTTCTTTACACATTCATGCATTCTCTTCTCTTCGATCATGCCATCACCACCACCACCCCCCTCCCCGCTCCCACCGCAATTCTCAACGGTTTTGCACAACAAATCCCACACGGACCGATCCCGGCCAGAAGAGGGGCCCCACCCATCTGTCCGACGTGGTTGCGCCGATGCAGTGAACTCGACTTCATCGACAAGTAGAACTTCGGCTCGTTTCGCGGGGCCGCTTTTTCAATCTTGGTTGATTTGATTACAGGGAATACGCCTCGTGAATCCGACATTAGACGCTTTCCAGGCACAGAAAAGCTGTATGGCATGACTTTATGTGTGATCAGCAGTATTCTTAGGACCACGTGTAGTTTGGAATTTCCAATCTCCAATCGGTTGACTTCGATTTAAACGGGACTCAGCGAGGCCAGTCAGGTCATACCGTCTAAATGGAAATAAATCTACCTTCTTTAGTGGGAGAAACACTTTTTAGCGCAAGGATTGTGAACAAACGGAACCGTTTGGACGAAAAGGCGACGACAGTTGAAACAATAAAAAGATTCGACAGTTGAAACAAAATAAAATTATATTAGACAATCTTAAATCACATGAATATCACTATTATTCTTAATATTTTCCTATTAATATTTTGCTACTGATATTTTATTATTATTATTAGTAGTATTAGTTTATTATTATTATTATTATTATTATTATTATTATTATTAGGCCATATTATTATTATTATTATTATTATTAGGCCATATTATTGTTATTAGGCCATATTATTATTATGCCATATTATTATTATTATTATTATTATTATTATTATTATTAGTCCATATTATTATTAGGCCATATTATTATTATTATTATTATTATTATTATTATTATTATTATTATTATCATCATCATCATCATCATCATCATCATTCTGTGTCTGTGTAGTATCATCCATTTAAAAATGCTTCCAAACAGACTTGACCATACCAATTTCAGAGGCGGTTCCGCGTTGGGAATGACTGGGGATGCATCCCCCACCGACCTTTTTTTGCTTGTCAGCGGCGTTTTTTCAGGGGTTTCCGCGCCCGAGCCGCTACATGTCGTTGAGCCCCTGTGGTCGAAAGCAGTACTGTAGACCTTTTTTGCTTGTCAGCCTTTTGTCAGCAGGGTTTACTGGGAAAACCCTGCCAATGACCTCTTTTGCGTGACAGCCTTCTACAAATCGCGCCATCCATCTTCCTAGAAAATTCACTGCATCGTTGCATCACCCTCCAACCAACTTCCTAGAAATTCATTGCAGCAATTCAAGAATTCTTGGAACCGCCACTGATCATTGTCGGTTATCGCTTAGCACAACGCGTCAGCCCACTTTCCAAGGGCGTTTTGCAAACTTTCGGACCATCACGACATTTGAATCCGATTTGGTTTCACTTGGTGTTTAATTGATTGCAAAGTTATGACTATTGTAAGATGCTCTTATTACGCAACACATCGATATAATTAAAGCAACGCAAAGAATAATTATTGCGTTACGTAATTCAATTGAATTGAATTGAAAACGTCGTTTATTTTTTCAACTTCATACGCACAATTACCATTAACATTAAGCAATGTAACATAATCATAATAATCAACAACATAATGGTTGTATAAACATTTAAACTCAAGACTGGATACTTAACTAAGTGGTATAACATGGTAAGAAAACAAAAATGATTTCAGCACCTTTTTAGTATAGAAAGATTATGAATAAATTTTAACAGACATCCATTAAACTTAAAATTAATTAATTACCATAGAGTAGATGCAAAAATTTCATTGCAAACATGTATTTGATGCACAGGCTTAAAGATCTGTTGGGTCATATAGGTTAAGACCCATTGACCCATTGAATTTCTTTGAGAAATGCGATATGATTGAGTCAACGCCAGTTTTGAATGTCTCAATGACATTGGTGTTTACTTGCAATTAAAAGTAAGTACCGTACATTGACTTCGAACGTTCTTTGTTTTATTCTAGTCTAGTTTAGTCGTCTAAGAGATGTCCTTGAGGCAAGAAAAACAAGCAATTCATATCGTTTATCTTGTCGTATGATTTGTTCCTCCTTTGATAACTGACAAAGACGCTATGACTTGGCCCTATATTATATGATCCACAATAACGATGGACGTCTACGAATCCAGATACAACGACCAGAACGAAGCTAATAATGTTTTACCGCCACCCACCCACTCGTGATATCGAAAGCAAGACAAGTTCACGTTAACTAAGCAATGCTGGTAATAAATATCGCTATATTATCTTTTTTGTCTGCCTGCCTGCCTCCCTGCCTGTCTGTCTGTTTAAGTGACGTCCTGTTGGAACATCGACTCTTTTCGTTTTGAAGGTTATAAGAGAGATTTGAGTTGAGCCTTGTGCGCCGAATTTCCCGATTGAGACGGAAAAGCGAAAGACACTAGGAACTTCTGAGACAGTTTTCTCTGACGCAGGCACGTTCGCGTAATAAGAACTGGATTGTCTCGCAAAGACCAATTTTAAACCGATTTTGAATATTGTCCATTCAAATCTGCCAAAAAAACAAAGGTCAATGCGTCCAAGTCTTGCCAGCTGTGTTCTGAACGGTCTGAAACCCATTCTTTACAGTCTATGTATGAGAAAATTTCTGCTAATGCTACTGCTATAGGCGTTTGAATTAAAAATAATAAATTCAAATGAACACATGTAGATACGTCAATTTTTTTCATACACGCATTGTATAGGCCTATCATTCATTAGCCCTTGTCTATTGATATGAATACCGAACTGCAAACGTTCACAGGCACGATCTTTTGTGATTTCTATGAATAACTATTTATGGTAAAATTTGAAAAGTACTAATTGATAAATTATTACTTTTTAGCAAGAAGATTTCTGCTATAGATTAGAGATGGAAGTGGTCAGTGGACCAAATGAGTCATCAGACCAAATGGGTCTCTCTCTCTCTCTCTCTCTCTCTCTCTCTCTCTCAATAAAATCGTGTTTCTATGCAGGCCCTTCCAGCGGTCAGAGGTCAGAGGAGCCAGGGCCATCAATTATACATTTTAGGTACTTCAACCCTCTCATTCATAATACGAATCTACCCGGTAGTTTAACAGATATCCGGGTAAGCAAAGTCATATATAGAGAGTAATTATAATTTTTATTATTCATAAATTGCTACAAATATTGACTTAGTCTACTATAAAGTAGGCCTAATACAGAAATTAATTTTAATTTATTTATGCCTGTTATTTTTTCAATTCAATTCAATTCAATTGAAAAAAATAACAGGCATAAATAAATTAAAATTGCCTGTTATTTTGAGCCCCGTTTTAAAGCAGCGGCCCGGGTTCAATGGCCTGCCCGCCCTTCCCCAATATGATAGGGCCTGTTTCTTCTGCGATTCATTTGAAATACAAAAACACTGTGGTAAGTTTATCTAAATTCACCAGAACTTCGACTAGCGAGAAAACCTGGCGAATCTAACTCTGGTTCCACACACGGTCTGCACACTGTATATAATAATAATAATAATAATAATAATAATAATAATAATAATAATAATAATAATATTAATATTATTATTATTATTATTATTAGTAGTAGTAGTAGTAGTAGTAGTAGTAGTAGTAGTAGTAGTAGTAGTAGTAGTAGTAGTAGTAGTAGTAGTAGTAGTAGTAGTAGTAGTAGTAGTAGTAGTAGTAGTAGTAGTAGTAGTAGTAGTAGTAGTAGTAGTAGTAGTAGTAGTAGTAGTAGTAGTAGTAGTAGTAGTAGTAGTATCTTTTTTATTTTTATTATTATATAATTTATATAATCGTCGAAATGCTTTAATGAAAGTGTCTTAGAATGTCGACAACTTTGACATTCGAAGCGCCATTGGAAAATGAGCGAGAGCGTCCGAATGTGATCCGGTATTCGGAGACTAGGAGTCCTATAGTTGCAGCATCAGGTCATTCAAATGAAACACCTCAACTGTCAACTTTTCACAAAAAAATTAAGTGAAGTATTTGGAATCCAGTTCTTGCATGAACATTCTAGTAAATACTCTATAGGACTAATTATTGTTGGTAGTTAATCAACTGTGCAGTCCATTAAGAAGTAATTCAATATTAGTCTATATTTTTCTAATTGATTAGCACAAGTATGAGTGTATATTTGTAGTTACCCGTTTGCCAGCGATGATTTGATATTTTTGCTCAGTTCGCCAAAATTTAGCCACACGTAGACCTAATAAGAATCTGTCGATATCAGCAGAATGTAATAGTTCCTTTCATATATAACAAATAGCGCTATATAATGACTTTTAATTGGCGCTATATGTGTCGTCCGCGTCCAGTCTTATGAGCGTAGAATCGGTTAAAGTGTCCGGTGATGATTGGCACCGGGATGGCAAGAGTGAGGACCCCCGTAATGGCGCAGGCGGCGCCGATCAGCTTACCCCCGTACCCCACCGGTACCTTGTCTCCGTACCCGACGGTCGTCATGGTGATGATCGCCCACCAGAACGCGTCCGGGATGCTGTCGATCTGCGACCCGGGAGTGCCGAGCTCCACGTAGTAGATGGCGCTGGAGAAGACGAGGAGGCAGACGCAGAGGGCGACGAGGAACAGACCGAGGCCCTCGAGGGACGCCTGGAAGGTGAGCATCAGTACCTGAAGGCCCACCGAGTGCTTCGTCAGTTTGAAGACGCGTATGAGTCGGATGACGCGCAGGAAGGCGAGGGAGGCGCTCGACTTCGCGCCCTCGCAGCTCATCGTCGACAGGACGTTGAACAGCGTCACGTAGTAGGGCATGACGGCCAGGACGTCGACGAGGTTCTTGAAGTCGCGCCAGAACCGGAGCTTGTCGGGGCAGGAGACGAACCGGACGATCGCCTCGACGGTGAACCAGGCGGTGCAGACCGTTTCGATGATGAAGAACGGGTCGAGGAAGTTGGGCATCTCGTCGGCGACGCAGTGCGTCTGCGCGAAGACCGGCAGCGTCTCGACGCAGAACAGGACGATCGAGACGAGCGTCATCGCGACGGACATGACGGCGACGACGAACGCCGCGCGGGACGTCTCCGGATACTCGAACAGCAGCCAGAGGCGCTTGAGGCAGGAGTGCGACGGCATGTGGACCGTCTCCGCCGTATAGCCTTCCGACCGTTTGTACTCCTCCACGGCGTCCTTCTCCAGCTGGTAGAAGAGCAGCTCTTCGAGAAAGACGTCGTCGGGAACGTGATGCGGCCGTTTCAGCCGGCCGCCGTACTGGTAGTAGGAGAAGATCGCCTCGAAGCTCGGCCGGTGCCGGTCGAAGAACAGCTCGTTCTTGCGTCGATCGAAGAACTGTTTCCGCTTCTCTCGGTCGCCGAGCAGCGTTTCCGGGTGACGGTTGAGCAGGCCGAGCTGCGTCTCGAAGTACTGACCGCTGACGTTGATGCGCAGCCTCTCGGCGGCGGCGGCGGCGGCGGCGCGGCGGTTGGGGTCCGGAACCCGTCGCAGGATGGTCGGTCGGGATCGTAGTCGGCCGCCTTCGTTGCCCTGTCCCGCGATTCGCTCTTTGATATCGTCACCGCCGCCGCCGGGGGTTCGATTAAGACGGCGTCCCTAGGGGGGACGATCGGCGGGTGGCCGTTACCGGCGTCGTCGGGGGTGATGATCGACGGAGCGTACAGACTGAGCGAGACGGAGCTTCCGCACGGGAAGACGGTGTTCGAACCGCTCGGCAGGATGCGGTGATGGACGTGGTTGCCGACGACGTAGCTGACGGCGGTCCCCTTGCAGGCGACGGCAGCGGCGGCGGCGGCGAGCAGCAGCCGCGTCCTCTCGACGCTGACCGGGCCTCCGCCGTCTTTGACTCCGGTAATCGTCACTCCTTGGAGGTGAGGTCCGAGGTGACGCTCGGATGACGCGCGCATCAGAGATGACATTCCGACACGATAGCTGTTCATGATGCTGGTTGGCGTCGTCACCCGTCTTCCCCCAGAAATTATTTTTTTTATTGGACAATTCACTCAACATATCAGCAGCAGAAAAGACAAAGAACTCACGACAAACTCTGTGCTGCGTCCGATGATGGTGCATTTCGCTGGACGATTTCCATTTCGCAAAATCGTCTTATTTCGGATTAATCTTCGCAACATCGTCTTATTTCGCATCGATCGCCATCTTTTTGCCTGCGCAAAAGCAGCACTGCGTCTGCGCTTCCTTCTTTTCAAATCGATGTTCAGTTCTCGCGAAGACCCTAAACACGACATTGTAACCGACGTCGTCGTCGTCGTCGTCGTCTTCTGCGTCGACGAAGAAGAGCTAGAGAAAACACGCAGTCCGAAAGAATCCGCAGATTAATTGAAACGGCCGCACTTCTCCGGGGTCGAAATCAGCGGCGGATTCCCTATGGACATATCCCGACATCTAGGGATATATCCTCGGAACTGTCAATCACGGTCGTCTGCTCTCCGTCGTCGTCGTCGTCGTCGTCGTTATCCGGCGGCAGACGACGAATGAAGCGATCCTACCGCCACTCGCGCCTAACACGACTGGCGTCTAGGAGGAGAGAGAGAGAGAGGGAGAGAGAGAGAGAGAGGGGAGAGGGAACTGCGTTTGACCGAGAGAGCGTTTTGTGCTCGACACACTCGGCCATTCAGAGGCGCGTTTCTTTGCAATCGAAGTCCTTCTTTCCTCCTTCGGTTTATCTCATTTACTCCGATCGAAGACCGGACGCAAATGCCAAATTCCTCCTCCTCCTCCTCCTCCACCTCCTCCTCTCCTCCGTCACCGTCGTCTCCCCTCCTCCTCCTCCTCTTCCTCCCTTTGCTCCTCCTCCTGTTCCCCTGGGGCGGTGTTTTTGCCATTGCGCTTGCCGTCGTGGATGCTTCCCCATCGCCGCCGCCGCCGGGGAAGTGACGGGGGCGATGTCGGTTCTGCTTCGGATGGCGTTCTCGACGCGGTTGGCTGACGCTGAGTGGTCGTCGTCGTCGTCGTCGACTTTGCAGCACGTGACCTATCATCCTCGCTGCTTTCGTCCCCTCCTCCTCCTCCTCCTCCTCCTCCTCCACCACCACCGCTCTTGTGTCGTCTGCTGCGCGGCGCGCGTTTGGCGCCAGTTGCCATGGCAGCAGCCGCGCCGCGCCACTGAAAAGATTAGGGGGGATAGCGGAAGCCGGAGAATCGGGCGCTTGTACCTCGACCGATTTTGTAGAACAACGCTTCCTCTATACGCGATGATAATTATTATTCGTGAAGATGCGAAAGACCAACGTTTAAACTCTGACAGCGTCAACCGACGATAGCAGATCATCCGGAAAAATGTAAAGAAATTAACGCTCCAATAACTCGAATGAATCCCATTATAGGATTTATCAGTTTTAAATTTATGTGTATAGGCTAGGCCCTATAGCAGTTACTTTTGGAATCTTACAATACTCTAATACAGATTGTTAGTTTTAAAATATGTTGTATGTGTGTTAATTACGCTGGTAGCTTCACTTTGAAGAGTTTGGATATGATCTGTATTGCACTAGTAGTTCAAGGCGCAGACAATGTTACAGTAAGTAAGTAAGAAAGTAAGACGAAAATTGTTTGGCGCTGCCCGAAAGCTTGGCGCAGTGCACCAACTTATTCACGAACGCTAAATCTGGGCAAAATCCATAGTCCGTAGTCAGTGGTGGTGGTCAAGTTTGCACACTGTAGATCCAGGTAGACAGTCGCAACTAGGTATTTTATGGAGGATGATAACAAGATTTGCTGTGGATAGAATGTATAGTAAGGAGTTGGGCATAAATTTCTTGAAAATGAAAGTGTTTATTAGTTTTCGGAAGGTTTGTGATTGTGACTGATATTTGGACTGAAAGGAACCTGAGCGATTTGCAAGAAATACAAAGATGCCATCAATGTGTGATAAAGTTGAAATATTACTTTGTCATTTAAGCATTTTTAATGTGTGCTATGATGTTAATAATTTTTAATAATCTATGATCTAGAGATCTTAAAGTAATTTGTCCAAGTTAAGTGCTAGTAGAGAAATTTTGACTGTACAGCGCTTTTGGCTTTGGCTTATGGCTATGTTACTGCGCTTCATAAATTGTCGATAATAATAATAATAATAATAATAATAATAATATTGTAATTAATAATAAATTGTGAGTAATTTATTGTATTTTTTTAATTTAAAGGTACTAAGGGTTTGCGTTTCTGCCAGGACAAAATAAGGTTGTTCCACGTTATTCGCCAGGCCCAACCAATCTGGTTGTCAGAGCTTCCAAGAGACTGAATATTTTCAGATCTAGGCTTACAACTCATCTCTTTCAATTAGTATTTCCTCCATAGTCTGCAGAGATGTAGTACTTGGTACTTGTACTTGTACTCGAGTTGTACTCGAGTACAAATTTTTAGTACTTGTACTTGTACTCGACTGAATCAAGTACTTGTACTTGTACTTGTACTCGGAGGCCAGGTACTTGTACTTGTACTTGAAGCATTGTGTAATGACCAGTAATGCTGTTCCTTTAGGGTAATGGATCCTCACAGATGGCCAAGTACCTGGAACTTAACGATATTTATGATGAAGCCACTGATACCATCGTATTTTGGAACAGTGAAGTTAATAGAAAGGAGTTCAACAGGCTGTATAGTGTATAATGCAGCCATTAGAGACCTTAGTGTGCCTGCTTCTGGCGCACCAATTAAACGCGTATTTAGCCAAGCTGGCTTGATCGCGAGACCGCATAGGGTTAATATGACCGATGCAAGACTATCATCTCTATTTTTATTATGATATTTAGATGCTAATAGTGTCAATTTTATTCGTGGCCGGACAAACTGTCCGAGGACAAAATGTCATGTCATGTATTACAAAATGTCATGTCAGAGGACAAAATGTCACGGTTTAGGTTAGGTTATGTTAGGGTTAGAGTTAGGATTACATTTTTGTCCGCTGATTTTTCCGCTGACATTTTATCCCCATGACATTTTGTCCGTGACATTTTTCGTGACATTTTGTCCTCCGACATTTTGTTCTATTATTCAATAACCGTGACAAACAGCTACCCGTTAATAAAGTATTTGCTGTTTGTATTTGGCTATGAGGATCGGTACTTGTATTTCGGTACTTATTGTGCTTGTATAGTACTTGGAGGCCAGGTACTTGCACTTCTACTTGTACTCGGAGGCCAGGTATTGTACTTGTACTCGTACTCGGAGGCCAGGTACTTGTACTTGTACTTGTACTCGGAGGCCAAGTACTTGTACTTGTACTCGAGTTTTTGGAATGCAAGTACTTGTACTTGTACTCGGAGGCCAGGTGTTTGTACTTGCACTTGTACTTGAAGCATTGTGTACTTGCTACATCTCTGATAGTCTGTCTTGCTGGTTCCCACTGACTGATCTCTGGAATGACCTGGTCTTTTGCGGATGGATTTGAAGTATCATTGATTGACACCATTGGGTATTAACAATAGTGCTATAGAAGTGCATACTCATTATTATTATTATTATTATTATTATTATTATTATTATTATTATTATTATTATTATTATTATGTCTGGATAGACACAATTATCGTTTAGCCTATTCGTGCATACTGTACAGTATGTTTGTGCCAAGCAGTACCAGCGCCTCCGTGTAATGAGATCAGGTCTGTACTATAGGCATACGTGTCGAACATAAGGCATACCGTGGACTTGCTTATATTTGGTATGCATCAGACGGTCAGTCGCTTCTGTCCACGGCGGCACCTTCGCTGACTGACTTCCGTGTTTGCTGCCTATAGTCGTCTTTACACCATCTCTCAACCTCGGGTGTGAGTTCCTCTATTTGTCTGCGTCTCTGTCTCCTCGCCTGTCCGCCTGCGTGTCGCTTCGTCGGGCGTTCGGTCGTCGTCGTCGTCGAGTGATTTCTCGTATACTTGATTTCATTCGCTTTCCTGGTTTTCTTGCATTCCAAACGCGAGACTGTCGTCGCCCCCTTCAGGATCATGACCGAAATACCTGGCAACAACTGGTCTGTGCAGTCAATCAGGGATTTTTTCCGGCCAAGTCATCCAGTCGACACACAGTCAACCGGCATGACGGCCCGATTGAGTGTCAGCTGGCACGTGGACTTCGTCAATATATCTATTTCCGGTCGCTGCCATTGGCCTGCCCACTGGGGAAGGTGTACGGGGTGGGGAGGGGGGGGGGCAGGCCCACTTTTTTGATTGGGATTTGTTGTGGGATTTGCGCAAAGCCGTTGATAAATTGTTCGGAGGAGGGGCGACAGTAGCGTGATTGGGACAGAATCGATGTGACGTTTATTTTTTGGGTGCAGTCTTTCTTTTACCTGGAAAATGTCGACGCGTCGCCTTCTATTCTGGAACCCTGACCAATCCCCAGCTTGACGTTGCGTTGTCATGGATCCAGTTACCCCGTTGGCGCGCTGTTTAAAAACTCGCAAACCCAATTGAAGTAAACCCTGCAGCGTCTAAGTCCCTCAATTTAAGTCGTCCGGTTACAAAAATAACTTGTCCGGTCATAAAAATAACTTGTCCGGTTATAAAAATGACCTGTCTGATTATAAAAATAGATTGTTCGGTTATAAAAATAACTTGTCTGCGGGTTCCATGACGTTTGTCTTCGCTGCCGGCGAGTAGGCTAGATATTAAACCGATTAAACAGACAAATGAGGTTACTCGAGGCCTCTTAGTGTTAACTAGGTGTTGTTGAATTATGAAATCGTGTCATAAACTGCCCGCTAACCACCGAGTCGTTGTTTGAAAAGCCACAGAAAAGATTGATGCCATTGAACGAGAAATGGCGTGTGTTGTTAAGGCTCTCTTGATTTCGTGACCACGATGGCCGCCGACTCATTGTAACGAGCGACAAAACTCATGCCGTACATACATAAGACACAAGGACGCTTTACGAATTACCTGAACTCTCCTTCTCTTCCTCTCTGTCTCTGCCTCTATGTCTCTCTTTCTGTCTCTGTCTCTGTCTCTGTCTGTCTGTCTGTCTGTCTCTCTTTCTTGTTCTCCGTATCCCTGTCTCTGTCCATCTGTCTTCGACTGATTCTCTGTCTTCCTCTATCTCTGTCTCTCAGTCAGTCTCTCTCGTTCTCTGAATCTCTCTCTCTCTCTCTCTCTCTCTCTCTCTCTCTCTCTCTCTCTCTCTCTCTCTCTCTGTTTCCCTCTTCATCTGTCTCGGTCTCTCTGTATCTATCTGTCTGTCTGTCTCAGTATCTGTCTGTCTGCATGTCTGTCTGCATGTCTGTCTGCATGTCTGTCTGCATGTCTGTCTGTCTGTCTGTCTGTCTGTCTGTCTGTCTCTCTCTCTCTCTCTCTCTCTCTCTCTCTCTCTCTCTCTCTCTCTCTCTCTCTCTCTCTCTCTTGCATCGGCGCAAGCAGATATATTGCCTTCGTGGCCCGTCAAAAGCTATGTCTTCAAGGATCTGATCTCCACATTCTATCGCCTCTGGACACGGAACGGCAACGAACGCCAAATGCGTCACGCGTGATACACGAGATCTAGACACTTATAGTGCGGGTCCATAGCAACCCATTGTAATAGGCCCTAATGTGTACCGTATAACCACGAGAGCAGCTGGAGCCTTCTTGAGCCAAAATCAAGGGACAGGTGTTTCTGATAAATCACAACTGTACATTCGTTAGTTAATTTTTGCAAATACACCTGTATGATGAACATAGAAAAATCTTTGTCCACTTCATTTAGTGACCATCCCTCAAGGATTGAACACCCGAAAAAATCTTTGTCCACTACTCTATTTAGTGACCATCCTACTACTACTACTACTATTGAACTGCTGCTGAAAAACTACTGTTTACTGCTACTACTACTACTACTACTACTACTACTACTACTACTACTACTACTACTACTACTACTACTACTACTACTACTACTAATAATAATAATAATAATAATAATAATAATAATAATAATAATAATAATAACAGGGTTAAGAGTGGTTCAGTAGAATCTGACCTGTTTGAGAACCAATATGTTCCAACCATCCATTCATTCGCATTATTTTGTTGTTGTGTAGTCTCATTCGTTGCCCTCTTGTCCTTTTGTAAGCTTGTTCCTATATTCTCATTTTCCGTCTTCCTGTATTGGCGTTCCATATAATAACAAAACTCGGCAGTATACAATGTTTGACTGATCAGAAGACATTCTGGCCAGAAAGTCTTGACAAAATGTCAAAAACGTGCGATATAATCCGCTATGAAACATCGCCATTAAACCCACGCAAAAACCGATATATATATATATATATATATATATATATATATATATATATATAAAGATACGTTATAAGAATGGACGAAATCCAGTGATTAGAGAGGCGCTTTGAATTGTTCGTTGGTTCAGTTATAGCCTAGACGTTTTCCGATACAGGATCCAGGATCTGATCAATCACAAAAGCAATTTAAGGATCGGTTCTCGGATCCCAGCACCCATCCCATCTTCCTAACCAGTGATATTTCCATTAATGGAAATGGAAATAGGAATGGAAATGGAAATCTTTTTGTGAGAGAAATGGAAAGTAGAAATGGAAAATAATTTGAAATTGAATTAGAAATAGGAATGGAAATGGTCTCACAAGAATGGAATTGGAATGAGAAGTAGAAATTATTTTTGAAGTAAAAACATTACTCAGTTAACAAAAAAATCAAGTGATCTATAAACTTAGTTTCTAAGCTCTATCTAACTACCTGATTGAGCTGATTCTATACTCTGCAATACAGTAGAGCCTAGTTCAATTTAGTTTATCTAGTATCTTTAGTCTGAGAACTCTTTGCCTCTTCAAGCAGGCTAAGCAGCGATCTATCTAGTCTATGTTGATCTCTATGTTTATTTACATTAATTTTATCAACATCCTGTGTAAAGTTCATTACGTTTTGTAGTGTTAGTTTATAGTTGGTACTGTTATCACACTCTTGAAATGAGTTTGTGTAAGTTACTCAGTGGTAGAAAAAGAGATAGTGTATGGTGGCAGTTCTTTTCATATGATGATAGTTGTGATAAATCAACTTGTATGGTCGTGGATGACACTACCAAGGCTGTGTGTGGAACAAAATTGCCGGCAAGAACACAAGCAACTTTGCTGCTCATCAAGCGATACCACAAGGAGGCACACGAGATCTGTGTCAAGAAAGAACAGGAAAAAGTTTCTGGCAGAAGTCAACCTGTAAAACGTGACATTTCTGGCGCAGTCAAATCACAGACTCTAAAAGAGTGTATAGACCGCCGTGTCCTGTCGTGGCCTAAAAGATTCTACAGAGCATCACGTGCGAGTTAAAAGTGTCATGAAAATGATCATTGGCACCAGTTGCCCGATATCACTGCTGGACCAGCCATCGTTCCGTGGCATGATAACTGTGCTGGATCAAAAGTTTAAGATGCCTGGTTTGTTTGATGTTTGTTTTTAAACTAAACATTATTTTCAGTTTGTCAGTTCAATTCACTGTAATTTATGTGATAAATGTTGGTATTGATATGTGAGTTAACTTCACTCGTGTCCAATCTAATTCTCAATACTGGCAGTGGCAGACCATCACTTGAGTTGATTTTTTGCAAAAACAGTCTACAAAGCTGACTGTATAAATCTTCATAACTTGCAACTAGATTTGGGAAAACAACAAGTAGACATGAAAATCAGTTAGTCACAAGTTTGTATGCCTACAGTACACACTGCCAGTTGAGACTTGAGACTGTAACCGGTATTGTAATTTGCAATAATAAAAATAGTTCAGCTAATAAACAAATACACAGAAATTATATGAATTTTTTCTTAACTCAGGTTCTGCAAAGATGAAGAGTTTGATGAGAACGCAATTTGTCCTGAGCTCTGCTACATTAAAGGACGACTTAAGCAAGGCTCGTAAGATCACCATTTGTCTGGATGGATGGTCAAAGAAATCACTGTCTTCTTCCTATCTTGGGATCTCGGCCTGTTACTATGACGTCACAGCAAATAAACCTAGACATTCATTCCTCAATCTTTGCAATATCCAGCACCCACACACAGGCGAGATGTTGGCGGAATGTCTGTCGCAATGCCTTCAACAGTGGGGTATTACTGAAACACAGGTGCTCATGATCATCACCGACAATGGTGCAAACATGGTGAAAGCCATCAGACTGATGCAAGAGAAGACCCAGCAGAGTGCCATGTTGGATGAAGAAAATAATGATGTACACGACGACGATGATGATGATGAGAGTCACGAGGCTGTGGAAGACGAAAACATTGTGAATCAGGAAATAGGTGAAGATGAAACCAATGAAGATGCAGATCACTCGTATTCAGATAATGATGAGACAGTTACAGACGAGATCACAGATATGGAGCCTGAAAACCAGTTTGATTTACCCACCCAAGTTCCATACCTGAGAATGCCTTGCATGGCGCTGCACGCTCAGCTGATCATCAAGCTGCCATACTCGCATTATGATACTGTTCTGACTAAAACAAGGCATCTGGTTTCAAAAATAAGAAGATCGAGTGTTGCTGTTGAAAAGCTTGTCATGATATGTGGAAAATCGGTCATTACTGATTGCACCACCAGGTGGAACAGTGCGTACCAGATGATTAAACGCCTGCTGTTGATAAAAATGACATCAACAACGTTTTGAGTGAAATGGGTAAATATAACAGTTGCACCATTTATTTTAATTATAGCATTTTAGAGTGGTCGTTAACCGTAATAATATTAGATATTTGCTTTTGGACAAGTCTGGCTTTGGCTGAAATGTGCAGCTTGTTGTACAATAGAAATCTAGTGGCAATGTGGCATGTGGGATGATGTGGCTATGATGATCAAATTTTGGGCTACTGCTCTGCTATTCTTAACTTCTAAGTAACCAGTCATGATTCATGAACATTTGTTACTTGAAGTGCATTATCATAATACTGACAATAACTTAATTAATAAATTTATCATATACTTTACTGTACAAGTGTACATTGCACAATATGCAAAGTTGTTTCAAATTATTTAAAGGATTGAATATGCAGTTGCTGTTAAATTACATAAACATTTCCTTGTGCATTTGTTTAGGCATTGACTCGCTTCTGGCTAGTGATTGGTTAAAACTACAAGAAGTGTCAACACTGCTCGAACCCTTCGCTCTTCAGACTGATATCTTACAAACTGATGCTCAGTCTCTCTCCAGCATTATTCCATGCATACTGAATCTGGAGTGTCATCTACAGCAACACACGGCAGCTAAGGCAATAACCTCAAAGATGCTTGATGATCTCCGTCGTCGTTTGCCACTCTGCTTTATCCCGATACTGAACACTTTAATCCAATTCCAGCAGCTGCATGTTTGCTTGATCCGGCGATGGCCCAAGCAATGATGTCACCAGAATGTGCAGTGCTGTTGCATGCTGCTAAGCTGTACATTGCAACAGTTTGTGAAAGCCAAAAAATTTCAATTCCTCAACTGATCCGTCACAACCTGATGATGCATCTTCATCCTCAATGTTGACTCCACTAAGTTCATTGCAAAGGTTCAAGTTCCTGGCTAATAAGATCCAGTCCAATCGACTTACCACAACAAGTGTCAGCAGCAATGTTAGCGAAAGGGATGTGATACACACACAGGTCAACAATTACATAGCAGACATTGTGGAAGAAGAGATTAATGATGCATTCCTTTTCTGGGAACAAAAGCTTTCCCGATACAATAAACTGAGTGAACTGGCCCAGGACTTGATGGCAGCTCCAGCATCCCAGGCGTATGTGGAGCGTATATTTTCCCTCTGTGGCTTCTTGACCAATGGGCGGCGAAATAGAATGCATCAGTCACTGGAGATGAGCTTTTCTCAAACTAAATGCATTTTGATAGAAACTCAGATTAACTGATCTCGGCTGACTTGTCTGTTGCATAGGCTAGTAGGCTACTCAGTTAATTGTGCCACATGCTGACAATAATTCTGCTTTGCTTAAGTTGACAATTGACATTATGTTATTCTATAAGCTGTTGAACTATTCCAGTAAATTTTGGTGATTAATAATCGTTTATAAATATTTAGAAGTGAACTGGAAATTGGAATGGAAATTATTTGAAAAATGGGAATAGAATGGTAATAGAAATGGAAAATATTTGGGAATGGAAATGAGAATTAAATGGAAATTCAAGGACTTAAATGGAATTAGAATGGTAATTAGAAAATATTTCGAAAATGGAAATATCACTGTTCCTAACGCTGTGGACTTGGCTTTGGTCCGATGGAAGAAAACGGAGACAGACCATAGGATTGCCGCGAAGTCAGAGCGGTTGATGGAATGCGAGGCGCTGCCGATGCCCTGGGGCGGGGGCGGGGATAAGGGCGGGGAGGGGTAGTCGGTCGCAAGAGACTATTTCGGGGCAGTGGAGTTCAGCGGGTACTTCTAGAACCTTGCCCAAGGAAGTTATTCCCGTGGCTTTCGTAAAGTACGCGACCGTTGATTTTGATTAATGTCAGAAATAAACTACTAAAAGTAACTAATAAACAGTGGCGGTTCCGGGATTTCTTGGGGGGGGGGCGATGAATTCATTCGTAGAAAGTTGGTGGGGAGGGAGGATGAAAATAAAAGGAAAAAATCAATAAACTTTGCCGAAAAAGGCTGAAAAATTTTATCCCTACTTTTACTACACTTTTACCGAAAAATAGGGGTTGACAAGCAAAAAAGGTTATCCGCAGTTAGTTTTGCTAGACTTTTACCCAAAAATATGGTTTCACAAGCATAAAAATATGCCCGGAAGTCCGGATGCTTCCCCACTCATCTCCCCACGTGGAACCGCCACCGCAAATAGAGCATTCAACTGATTAAGTTGAAAGCTCTGCTTTCAAGCTACTGTTTCTGTATAAAAGAAACCGTGCGTTCAAAGAAAAATTCTTTCTCTTTACCAATACAATTTGAACAGGGTAGACGTAATCCTGCGTAAATCTTTTATTAAGCGCCTATATATAGGATATGCAGCTGCTACGCGGTACTGCCCGCGAAAGCGCTATGTAAATCCACGAGATTTTGCTTGCTTACTTACTTGCAGAATGTACAGTATCCCTGTTGTTTTATCCGACTCGTCTATACCAGAATGTCCTCCTTCGCGACGCATTCGCTCTGCGCATAATTCCGACCGCTGCGTTGGAAGGCGAATTACTATACTTTCCATGCGGCATTTCTGACAGCGAAAAATTCGTGGCTTTTCGATACTGCAGTTGCGTTCGAAACGTCGAAAGACCTTCTGAAAATGCGCTTATTGTAATTTAGACGATGCTGAAGGTTGTTGCTGTTGTTTCAACTGCAGTTAATAGCCATCCTCGCACTTGGAAGGATGAATACAATTTTAATATTAAAGCTGGCTGTCAAAATTCTCAATTTGGGTCCCACTGAACCCTTTTACAATCCTTGTAGCAGATGTAGCAGAAGTAATCGTAATAATAATAATAATAATAATAATAATAATAATAATAATAATAATAATAATAATAATAATAATAACAGTAGTAGTAGTAGTAGTAGTAGTAGTAGTAGTAATAGTAATAATAATAATAATAATAATAATAACAGTAGTAGTAGTAGTAGTATTGTTGGAGATGCAAGTAAAAGTTATGAGTCCAGACATTATCGGAATCACAGAATCGTGGGCCAAGTGTGACATTGATGATACCGAACTAAATTTACAGGGATATGCTATGTTTAGAAAAGATAGGGAAAACCAGAGCAGCAAAGGTCATGGAGCAGGAGGGTACTACTTTACATTAAAGAAGGCTTGCATGCCATGGAGCGAACAGACATAGAAAATGATCACTTCAAGGAGCATATATGGTGTGAAATCAGAAGTCACCGAGAGAAAATATTGGTAGGGGTTTGTTACAGAACACCAAGTGCTATGGAAGAATCAGATAATGGAATGTTTGCTTTATTGAACAGGGTATCAAGAGAAAATGTTGTTATAATGGGTGACTTTAATTATCATGTAGACTGGGAAACGCTGGATACAGAGAGATCATGTGATAGGAAATTTCTGGACTGTGTCAATGATAATTTTCTGTTTCAGCATGTGACAAGGCCAACAAGAGGCAACAACATATTAGACCTGGTTCTAACAAGAGAGGAGAATATAGTTTCCAATGTGGAGGTTGGGCAGAATTTTGCAACAAGTGATCACCAAATGGTCAGTTTTACTATTAACTTTGGGATTGGTCAACAAAAGCAGTTTCTGGATAGACGTAACTTTTTTTAAGAGAATATGACCTGGCAAGGAAGATGATTACAGAAATGGATTTGGAGAGGGAGATAACAGGAAAAGACACCGAGGAAGGCTGGAGCATATTTACAAATGTATGTCCAAAGTCATAGAATTGACCATTCCCAAACAGAAGAAAATTAATAACAAACTTCCTTGGATAACAAGAGAAGTGCAACGAAAAGAAGGGCGAAAAACAAAGCGTGGAGGAAACTAAGTAAACTCAGATTAGCAAGTAAAGGAAAATGAGCAGAATCAGCACAGACTTAAGATCTTGGAGGAACAGTATACTCAGAAAAGAAAAGCATCAGCAGTTACTAACAAGATGGCTATTGCAAATTTTGAAGGTAGATTAGCAAAAATATAAAACAGAACAGTAAAAGTTTCTACAAATATTGTAATAGAAAGTTGAGACGAAAGGACACAGTCGGTCCCCTCTTGGACAGCGCAGGATGTGCAATAACAGACGATGTAGAAACTGCACAGATTCTAATTAACTATTTTTGTTCAGTATTTACAGAGGAAAATACAAATACTATGCCAGAAGCCAAAATTGTGTTTGATGGAAATGAAGAAGAAATGCTAACAGATATAGTGTGTACAAAAAGAATGTGTTATCAAGGTTTTGACCAATTTAAAGACGGACAAGAGCCCAGGATTAGATGGCTTACATCCAAAGTTTCTTTACGAGGTTCGAAATGAAATAGGACATGCAATTGCTTTGATAATCAATGAATCACTCAGAACTGGAGTAGTACCGCAAGACTGGAGAGACGCATTAGTCAGCCCACTGTTCAAGAAGGGAAAACGAAGTGAACCAAGCAATTACAGACCAGTGAGCCTAACATCTGTAATCGGTAAAGTTATGGAAAAATACTGAAAGAAAGCATTTTGGAACATTTGACTAGGCATAAAATTGTTAAAGATAGTCAGCATGGATTTACAAAGGGGCGTTCATGCCTGACCAACCTGTTGGACTTTCTGGAGGAGGTTTTTGATAATCTAGACAAGGGCAAGGGAGTAGACATAATATATTTAGATTTTGCCAAAGCTTTTGATAAAGTACCCCATATAAGGCTGGCTGCCAAACTGAAGTCCTGTGGAATAAGGGGCAATATTCTCAGATGGATTGAAAATTGGTTGAAGGGAAGAAGACAGAAGGTTGGCATTAGGGAGGCCATTCGCAATGGGCAAGAGTTATCAGTGGAGTGCCTCAGGGCTCAGTGCTTGGGCCATTACTTTTTCTAATATATATAAATGATATCGATGAAGGATTACTGTCCAAAATTTCAAAGTTTGCCGATGACACAAAGTTATGCAGAAATATAGACTCTGAGGATGATGCAAAAATTTTACAAGAAGATCTAAGGAAATTGTTTCAGTGGTCTGTGGACTGGCAGATGCTTTTCAATATTGATAAATGTTCTGTAATGCATGTTGGGAAGTCTAATAATGGTAATGAATATTCTTTAGGGGAAGGTTCTAACCACAACAGAAAAAGAAAGAGACTTGGGGATAATCACCCATAGAAGTATGAATCCATCTCACCAATGCATGGAGGCAGCAAAAAAGGGAAACCAAATGTTGGGAATGGTGAAAAGGACAATTGTGAGTCGTGACAAAGAGATAATCATTAAACTTTATAAGTCATTAGTAAGGCCTCATCTGGAATACTGTGTTCAGGCTTGGAATCCATTCTTGAAAAAAGATATAGAACTTTTAGAAAAAGTACAAAGACGAGCAACGAAGATGGTCAATGGGTGCCATAATTTAAGCTACGAAAAAGACTTCAATATTGTGGACTGACAACATTAGAAAGGAGAAGAGAGAGGGGGATTTGATAGAAACATACAAAATAATGACTGGGAAAGTAGATGTGCCATATGATCGATTCTTTACATTGGCACACTATAGCAGCACAAGAGGCCACAAGTGCAAATTGTTTAAGCAGAGGGTTGGTCCAAGAAAGAAAAACTTTTTTAGTGCAAGGGTTGTGGACAAATGGAACAGTTTGGACGAGGTGGGAGTGACAGTTGAAACAGTGAACGGATTCAAAGGCTATCTAGATAAACTAGGTTATTGAATGCAGATGGTTACATCAGTGGTTTTCACACAGGCTTACTTAGCCTCCTAAACCACTTAAAATCACATTATTATTATTAGTAGTAGTAGCAGCAGTAGTAGTAGTAGTAGTAGTAGTAGTAGTAGTAGTAGTAGTAGTAGTAGTAGTAGTAGTAGTAGTAGTAGTAGTAGTAGTAGTAGTAGTAGTAGTAGTAGTAGTAGTAGTAGTAGTAGTAGTAGTAGTAGTAGTAGTAGTAGTAGTAGTATATGTTATAATATGTTATATTCTTTTGCACAGCACACTGTATCGCGGCAATTTCAAGCGCGTATCGTTTTATTTGTACGCCCGCAGGTGTTTTGCATGTGTTACTACTATACAATCATCCATCATTTTCATTCTGACCATAATCTCTGAAACTCTTGTCCGAATTATCGATCATCAATGAAGTGACCGACGAGAGGAACGCATTTTCGCCCACAAAAGCTTTCATAATAACGATCACGCGATGACCGAACACTGTAAATGCACACTTTTCATCACGTTCCAAAGACCACAAAAACAGACGATGCAGCTCGCAAATACACGGTGCAGAAGACAGTCGGACCTCTCTGTCTCTGTCTCTGTCTGTCTGTCTCTGTCTGTCTGTCTGTCTCTGTCTGACTCTGTCAGTCTCTCTCTCTCTCTTTCTGTCTCTCTCTCTCTATCTCACTCTCTTCTATCTCTTTCTCCTCTCTCTTTCTCCTCTCTCTTTGTCTTCTCTCATTTCTCTTTCTCTTTCTCTTTCTCTCTCTCTCTCTCTCTCTCTCTCTCTCTCTCTCTCTCTCTCTCTCTCTCTCTCTCTCTCTCTCTGTCTCTCTGTCTCTCTCCCACTCTCTCTCCCACTCCTCTCTCTCCTCTCTCTCTCTCTCTCTCTCTCTCTAGTTCTCTCTCTCTCCCTCTCGGTCTCTCACTGTCAGTCTATCTCTCTTTTTGGTGAGACCGGACGCACTTGAGTCGACTTGACAACAAAACACATACACACATACACAGACTGCGACGCGAACTACATATATTAAACGGGCCTGGTCTTATTAATGGAAACAATGGAGCCCTGAACCTGTCCCAGGACAGAGTACATGATGATGGTCTTATTCAGCTCCGACGCTCTCGTACATTCAGTTCGACCTGCTGCGGAGTGGGGGTCTATTCGCCCCTCGGTAGAATAATAATAATAATAATAATAATAATAATAATAATAATAATAATAATAATAATAATAATAATAATAAGAAGAAGAAGAAGAAGAAGAAGAAGAAGAAGAAGAAGAAGAAGAAAAAGAAGAAGAAGAAGAAGAAGAAGAAGAAGAAGAAGAAGAAGAAGAAGAAGAAGAAGAAAAGAAGAAGAAGAAGAAGAAGAAGAAGAAGAAGAAGAAGAAGAAGAAGAAGAAGAAGAAAAAGAAGAAGAAGAAGAAGAAGAAGAAGAAGAAGAAGAAGAGTTAGAAGAAGAAGAAGACGTTTTTAAATAATCGCACCAAAGCTGTCTCGGTTCCTCCGTCGAAGAATACGAGAGACGCGTAAACAGACATTGTCCGTCCGATCAACGATCGAAGGTGTCGAATTCGCTAATGCGTCGATCGCTCGCTCGCTCGGCGGCGCCACTGTCGTCGTCGTCGTCGAATATTCTTCGCCGCGATCGGCCGTAGAGTGTGTCGATCGTAAATACCGTCGGCAGAGGAGGGGCGAGGGGTCCCTATGGTCGATCAACTGTAATGTATATCGATCAAAGAGATGTGGTCTGTCTTCGGCGATAAATTAGTACCAGGTGTGCAGCTACTCATTATCTCCTATTGCATCAAAAGTTCTAGGCATTCTCTGTCTTAAAAAGTTGATCGATTATGACTTAACCCCTTAACCGCGTATTTAACTGTAACTCGATGTAAAATTGACGGATATATCTGGGATCCCCAGTTAAGGGGTTAAGGGAAATTTCTATCTTGACCAGGCAACCATTACTATTTCTGTCACTTGTAAAATTTATTTGAATTTGAATTTTGGTACCCTATTCATAAGACTCCTTTCAATTTTCCTGAGGAATCTCCCCACATGCCAGGATCCATATTCATTCTGTCTGTGGGGATTGTTCGCCTTTAGGATAATTGTAGGTCCTCCTAATCAAAGCCGACTATATTGTAGAGTTTAATTAGATCCGTGCTGATCGAATTGATGAGTAATAACGGAAGCATCAACTCAAAAATCGCAACAGCAAACAGTGACGTCATGAGTGCCCACAGAAATTTTTCCAGGATGGGCAAAACACATTTTAACACAATGGCCACGGTTAAAATTTTAGCACAGTTTTCACATTTTAATATGAAATATTGGTATTTGCGTTTTCTAGGGGGCAAGTGCCCACTCTTGCCCTAATGTGCGGGCGCCCATGAGTGGCGTGCAGAGAGTGGTGGGCGCCCGGGACCAAGTCGATAAAAATCGTGTAAGGAGCAAAAAATGATCGCCGAGTCAAATTTGGCACTTTGGCGCCCCATCTGGTCTCGGGCCCTCGGCGCCCCGAGCCATCGCCCCACCGGCCCCACCCTCTGCGGTAGCAAAACGACTAACTGACACTGAATGCTGTGCAGTGGATGATGATCGGTCGTGCAAATTTAAAAATGTCCATGGCCCGGAAATAGACGACACTTTTTTGTCGTCGCTTTTCGACGCCGATTTCAATAATTCTGTCACCCAGCTGTTCAGTCGATGACATCAAATCAATCACGTGGTCATAATAGCAACCATCGCCAAATAATTACAATTCCCAGAAATAATTACCTATATAGTGTTGTTTCTCTCTCGTGCTGCAGAGACAAAGTTATAGAAAGAGAAAGATAGATGATAGATGGAGAAAGAGGGAAGAGAAAGTGAGAGAGAGAGAGAGAGAGAGAGAGAGAATGTGAACAAAAATGTCTCCTCATTGACATTCGCCAGCACAGAGTTAGCATAGAACGCTTCCAACGGCGTCGATCGGAACGGAAAATCTACACGGGATGCAATGTTACTCTTTGCCTAACGCTATACTTCTAAGATAGAACCTCGTTAGACGACGGAATAGGTGACCAAGGCTTGTTTAGACCTCTAACCAACGCTAAGACCTATTGGCGGGGTCGGGACGGGGGCGGCGGTGGGGTTGGTCGACCCCGCCCAGCGTCGAGAGGCCGAAGCAGATGCGAATCAAGTGTCCGAAAGATCATCCGAAAGCGTCATTCCTGTCACGTCTTAGCGTCGTCGCCAAGTAGCAAGAACGCCCCATCCACAGGATAATCCACACACTCTGCTATCTCATTTGTACGAATAACTTCTTTTTATCGCAGTAACATTGCAAAACAACAATATAGGCGATATATATTATATTGGTATTTGCATTTTTCATGGCAAGTGCCCATGAAGTAGTAGTAGTAGTAGTAGTAGTAGTAGTAGTAGTAGTAGTAGTAGTAGTAGTAGTAGTAGTAGTAGTAGTAGTAGTAGCAGTAGTAGTAGTAGTAGCAGCAGTAGTAGTAGTAGTAGTAGTAGTAGTAGTAGTAGTAGTAGTAGTAGTAGTAGTAGTAGTAGTAGTAGTAGTAGTAGTAGTAGTAGTAGTAGTAGTAGTTGTTGTTGTTGTTATAGCTGTAGTAGACCTCTGTCTGTGTGTGTACTTGAGAACATAACTTCTTATTCGGCAGATTCGGCTTAGGCGTTAATCATGTTATGTAACGATGTCTGTATAACAGTTTGTTTACGATTACACAGAGTTGCTCATATTTTTGATGACCTTTTTTCGCTAGGTTGCGCCGCTGCACTTTGGAATTTAAAAGAAAACTTAAATGGCTGCATTCAGGATACGCTCGATTCTCACTACCAGTCTTCTAAGTCCGGATAGAGGTCCCGCCCGCTCCATTCGCCTCTCGTGGCAACGCTTATGTCTATATTATAATATACTGTATGTTAGACTCAGTGCTATAGAATCTACTCTACAGTGAAGACGTCTTATACATCTACACAGAGATGTCCATGGGTCCATTTTTTAAACCAATCAAATCTCCAACCCAACCCAAACCATGTCGGCAATGGGGTTACTTGACCCAACCCACCGTAATACGTTGCAATTTTCTTAAACCACGACTTATTTTCTTACTCCATCCAACCATGGGCGCCCGCACATTGGGGCAAGAGGGGGCACTTGCGCCCTCCTGGAAAATAAAAATGCCAATATTTCCCATTGAAATTTGAAAACCTTGCTAAAATATTAACCGTGACCATTGCATGTGTTAAGATGTGTTTTGCCCTCTTGGAAAAAATTATGTGGCATGGCCATGACCATTATGTTTTGCCCCCTCCTGGAAAAATTTCTGTGGGCGCCCATGAATTCAACCCATCATAACTGTGGAAGAATCTGACCCAACTTAACCCAGCCCATGGGTTAACTGGTTATAAAGATGGTTTGGTCGTTTGTGGTTTTGACGGTCTTTGTATGCGTCCGCTGACATAATATTGATCGATGTGTCGTTGCAATTTTTTAACACATCTGTCGTCGCATGACAAGGCATTGAAGCGTCATTGGAAAACGACACAGCTAGGTCGATGGGGAAGATGGTGATATGGACAGAGATTCTGACATCTGACATCGTCTAAATCAAACCACAGAGCAGCCGCTGGTTTAGAGAGAGAGAGAGTCAGAGAGTCAGAGAGTCAGAGAGAGAGAGAGAGAGAGAGAGAGAGAGAGAGAGAGAGAGAGAGAGAAAGAAAGAAAGAAAGAAAGAAAGAGAGAGACAGAGACAGAGACAGAGACAGACAGACAGACAGAGACAGACAGAGAGAAAGAAAGAGAGAGAGAGACCCATTTGGACATATTTGCAGGTCTGTAGGACGATAGGTTGACAAATGTAATTGTGATTCGATAAAGCGAAAGAATCGCGAAATGGATGAACCTCGTAAATAGCGTTTATTTCATACATGGGCTTTTGACGCAAAGGGTTCGTAGGCCTAAACTTGAAAAACGTGATTTCTAAATGCTATTGATCTATTCTACTCTATCCAATCAGTGGCCTAGCCAAGGGGGATGGGGGAGGGTTAACCCCTTTGGCTGTTCGATCAAACATGTTTTCATTGCGTATCAATCTAGGCATATGCGCTGTATATTTGAGAGCCGTCTATATTAAAAAAATTATACCAAGATTGTGAACATATTGTTTTTAACGACTATAAGGTGCTATCAGAATCGTTAAGAATTTGTTGCTAAGTTCACCAAGATGGTTGGGCTTTCGAAGGAAAAACTAAACGTTTGATGGATTTTAAAATGGCCAGCCAGGTCCGAATTCTTTGCATAGAAACAGATGAGTTGTCATTTGACGATAAGAAGGTTAGTTATAGAGATAAATAAAAAGACAAATTTCTTAGTTAATAGTTTCCCGGCTGCCAAATCGAAGCCGGAATCTGTAAACTTAACCGTCAACCATCAACCATGTATTGTCCAAAATCGTATTATAATTATAATGCACAAGGTATTCTACATGCAATATACGTACATGTATTGTGCAAAATACTAACAAACAAAGTGGAAATGCCAAGAGAAAGATTTTTTACAATGAGGCAGTATGATCGAACCAGAGGACACAGCATGAAACTGTTCAAGAAACGCGTTGGGAGATATGCAAACAGCACTTTTTCAGTGCAAGAGTGGCGGACAGATGGAATGAACTGGATGAGGGGATAGTAACGGCTACAACTGTAAACGAGTTCAAAATAAACCTCAGTAGTTTAGGATATTAGATTGGACGGGAACAACAGTGGTTCTCACACAGGGCAGTCCCTACTGAACCACTTTAAACCTTGTTATATTATATTATAGTATATTAATGTATTGTGACAATATGCGCATTTATGCTGTCAGTCTATTTCAATTTGAACGGACGAATAATATTTGATTGGCCCAGTTCTGTTTTCACTCGGATCGCGGCAGACACAATGTGCAAAGACCTCTGCAGATACAGGCCAGAATCTTCTCATTCTGTCATAAATTTATGCTCTTCCGTTTGTGTGTGTGTGTGTGTGTGTGTGTGCCTGACCGTTTATATATATATATATATATATATATATATATATATATATATATATATATTTGACCGCATGCCAGGTATAATGAACAGCAGGCACTCCCATTTCAGATGCAAATGCCATTTTTTTACGATAATGCGTTCGTCGATCGTAGTTTTCGGGAAATGGCCGCGCTATTCATGTCGACGATGGCGCCCTAACTACGGCATTCATACGCGCTGTCATTAATACAGTGAACAGCAGTGCCGTACGCCCAGCTGATTGTCACACACGCTGCAATTTCCATATGCGGTCGCTCCGCGTCGTAATCAAATTCAAGACTATATATGGTTAAACTCAAAACCGCCCTAAGCAGTATAGACCAACCCCCCGATATGCCAATATAATATATATATATATAACGTATCGCTGAAGGTGCAGTGCAGTCGAGTTGAATAGGATTCCTATATTAGAATGTCGACGAATCGGAAAGTTCAGACCAGACGCGGGTCTGTTATTTTAGAGGATCGATTCTAGGCGCATCATCACCTGTCGTCGTCATTATCTCCATCGTCATTGCAGCTACTTGGAGGCTTTTATATGCAATCCATCATAGCTGTCGCGAGGCTGACCGTTTTGGCGACTCTCTTTGCTTTTCCCATTTCCGACCAAAACAGAGGGTTTGGTCTCCACCACCGGTGGGGGTACCGTATAGCCCCTGAGTCCTGACCTCCGGTAAAACTCCGCCGTAGCCAGCAAACCCGGATGATAAAGGAGGAGCCGGAAGCCTATCGTCTTTTGACGGACGAGTCTTTAAATAGACACACAACACACGTCCCAAAAACTCGAATATTGCTGGTATGCACCCAGTGTTTTATACAGGCTTGATATGGAGGATAATCCCCTCCCTAACCCAACCCAACCCCCCAAAAAAACAATCACACCCAAAATCCCAACATTGACACAAATTTTTACATTGAACTGTGTCTCTTCCCCTCAAGCCAAGTCGTCAATTTGCCCATCCCCAAGGCCTGGGGTCCGGATAAGACACTGTTTGCACCACATCCTGCCGTCTGTAGTATTGTGTAGCCTGCTTAGGTGCCTGCTGTTTCTTTTCTAACCATAGAGAAGACCCTAGACGGAAATAATTACGAAATTGCCTCAGCTCAATTATTGTCGCTTCGCTCTCTTCGCTGTGTTAAAATCCTTTCCACATAATGTAATTGCGTGTCTAAAGGTGAGAACTCTGGTTCATTACTGAATGCATTGAATGAGCTAAGACTTGTATTTAATCTGGCTTAAAAACACATCTTCTCCAGACTTTTAATCAGTAATCTGTCTCACTGCTTCCCACTCCGCCACTGATATGAGATGGATTGGAGAACCATAGATTTGTATCCTGATACATTAGGGTTGCTCGAATTGATTCCACAGAAGTGCTTCATAATAATAAAAATAATAATAATAATAATCTTTATTTAATATATATTATTTTTAATATTTTCATGATATTATATTTATTATATTTACATATTATATTTATTATATTTTTATTTATTTTTACTTGTATATATATTTATTATATTTATATTTATGATATTATTTTTAATATTTTAGTTAATATATATTTATATATACACTAGGTGTTTACCCGTCAAAAATGACGGGGGAGATTGGCTGTTTTACCACCCGATTTTGTGCAAATGCAATAGCATCTTATGACGGGAAGATTGGCTGTTTTACCACCCGACTTTGCGCAAATACAATAGCATTTTATGACGGGGGAGATTGGCTGTTTTACCACCCGATTTTGCGCAAATGCAATAGCATTTTGCGCAATTAATTGTCCTTAACTCGCCGCCTTTTCCTTCAACCGAGTTAACGCCCATTCGCAGGAATTTTCTGAAACTTGATAGTCAACGTAAGTGTAATGATTTGGCAGTGTCGAACGACATGCAGTGCTTGATTCTCTTGTTTGCTGTGCTGATTTTTCACGCCGAGCACCAGCCTGCTACTCATTCTCACTTGATTGTCGGAAAGCTCGTGAACGCTGGACTTTTTTGTTTTGCACAGAGGGTTAGAAAGAGGGATCAAATAGCTAAACAATGGTGCAAACCTCATCTCCTTAGCTCTTACATAGCCCGAGATGTAGCAAATTCAAAAAATTTGGAAACTTTCTCAGAATTCAAAACTTTCGCGAAATTCGCCGATAATACTTATGTTCAAACATTGGGGTCATCGGGTTAGAATTCGTAGATCTTTGCCAAATGTCAACCGATTTTCAAACTTTTTGGTTTATTTTGTTCCTCTGACATCCCTTTACAACTTTGCCGCTGACCAAAGTGGGGTTACCGCTGAAAATATTTTGCTAGGGGGCTTTAAACATTTTTCGGGGGGAAAGAGTGATATTTTAGGCCGTAAAGTGGACTCTACCCCCAAATTTTTTGTTTTGCACGGACGGTTAGAAAGAGGAATAAACAATGTAAACAATGGTGCAAACCTCATCTTTTTAGCTCCTATATAGCCTGAGATATAGCAAATTTAAAACGTTACAGCAATCATTTCTGAGAACGCTTTTCCAAAAATTAAATCCCCAGTACGGTGACGACGTCTGAAAATTTAATCCCCACTTGAGGGGTTACATATAAAAAATAGGTATTGAGGCTAGGAATTAATAAATAAATATATATAATAATGGGGGGCAGGGCATTGGGAGAGGGAAGGGAGGTTTGGGAGGAGGAAGGTGGGTTGTACGGGTTTTCGGAGCAGCGTTGTGTAGGTTTGGAAACGGGGTTTGGGGCCGGTGGGGTAGGGCGGAGCGCTGGTGGGTTGGGGCCTGGGCGATTGGAAGAGGAATGGGTAGTTGGAAGGGGATAGGAGAGGGGAAGGGAACGGGGTTTAGGGCCGGAGCAGGAATGGGTTGGGACTGGAATGGGTTGGGGCAGGGTGATTGGGAGAGGGATGAGGAGAGGAAAAGGGGTGGGGAGAGGGAAGGAACGGGGGTTTGGGCCAGGGGCCGGAATGTGTTGGGGCAGGGTGATTGGGAGAGGGATGAGGAGAGGGAAAAGGGTTGGGGAGACGGAAGGGGAACAGGAGTTTGGGGGGCGATTGGGAGAGGGATGGGAAGAGGGAAAAGGGTTGGGGAGACGGAAAAGGAAAGGGGGTTTGGGGGCGATTGGGAGGGGATGGGGAGAGGGAAGGGGATGGAGAAAGTGAAGGGAAAAGAGGTTTGGGGCCGGGGCAGGAATAGGTTGGGGCCTGGGCGATAGGGAGAGGATGGGCTGAGAGAAGGGGGACGGGGTTTAAGCTGCAATTAAGACGCTTCGTTAAACGCTCCGGTTTGATTAAACAATATTTGGTTGTCAATGACAACAGCGTCTTGCAATACCCGCCGTGTTGCGGACGGACGGACGCGACAGACGCGACAGACGCGACAGACGGACATCGAGAATTATATAATAAGATGTTATATTTAATAAATAATAATAATAATAATAATAATAATAATAATAATAATAATAATAATAATAATAATAATAATAATAATAATAATAATAATAATAAATGCATTTCTATAGCACCAGTTCTAATACCTAAGGGTATCAATCGATCAGAGGCGTAGCGAGGGTGTCCGGCGCCCGGGGAAAAAGGTGTACTGTTGGCGCCCTTAACTCCTGACGAGCAAAAAAAGAAAAAATGGTCATCATCATATGCGTTCATTCGGCGCCCCTCAGCTCTCTACGGCGCCCCCTCTCCCTATGCTCCTGAAGAACAAAAAAGGTCGTCGCATTGCTTCTTATTTATTTATTTATTTATTTATTGTTTATCCAAAAAACCGATTTTGGCGCCCCCTCACCTTGGCGCCCGGGGGCATATGCCCCCATGCCCCCTCGCTTCTCCTCTGCAATCGATGGTAGGCCTACTTCAAATCCAAACGCAAAAGACCAGGTCATTCCGTAAATCTAAACGTTGCGTCAATATCTGTAAATTCGGATGAATATTAAGAGATCAAAATCGAGACGATTGTAGGACAGTCGAGAAGACCATTACTGAAATGAGGCCTATAATTATAATTTATTAGTATATGCAGTGGATCATTTCTGTCATTCGCCAGGGGCGCCACTGTTGCAGGATGTTCTTTGGAGGCATCTGATTCGGTGTCTAATTTTAACGCAATTTAAAAGTGCAAATGGTGACTTCCTTTTATTCCTTTGTAGTTGGCCAATAGGCTCAGACGAGTAAAGGCGAGCCAGTGAGTTTTTGCTCAACAAAACTGGCATTATGGCGTCTGGTAGTAATATATAGTATAAGTAAGTAAGTAAGTACGCGAAAATATCAGTAAAAGAATAAGTAAGTAAGTATCAGTAAGTATGAGTATCAGTATCCGGGTCAGGACAACTGGGTAACGCCGATTGGGCCCCGACCAACTGGGCCCGCCAACTGGGTAACGGGACATCTGGGTAACGGGACATCTGGGCCCCGCACTATCGAACTCGACTTATGCCTAATAATAAATGAGGGTTATTTTAAAACTACGGGTGGTCTGTCTTCTTTTAGCCTGTCATCGGCTACAAATTGAGTACAAATTCTTAATGGGAAGAGGTGCTGTTTCTTTGGTCGTAAATACAACCTATAGTTACTACAGGCTTATATGGACGTAAGATTAAGAAGCACTGAGCCTTCGCTGTATTCCTGCAGACATTTATGATGTTAAAGCATAAAACCGGCAAACCAAAATAGTCGTTGCCTATTCCATTCATCAACACCATTCTCTCTTTCTCTATTGTACAAGATGTCCCGTTACCCAGATGTCCTGTTACCCACATGTCCCGTTACCCAGTTGGCGGGCCCAGTTGTCCGGGGCCCAATCGGCGGTACCCAGTTGTCGCGGACCGATCAGTATCAGTATCAAAGTAAGTTTCAATAAATATCAGTATCAGTAAGTATCAGTATCAAAATATCAGTAAAAGAATAAATAAGTAAATAAGTAGACACAATTTCCAAATGATAGCCAAAATTAGCCTATTGGAGGCAGTGTTTATTCTAGCCACCTTGACATCGGGGGATTTTGAAATGTTTCGAGGGGGACAAGGTTTGACGTCTCAAAAGTCTTGACGAGCAAAAAAGGTAATCTGCCCGTTTTCCCTTCTTAAACGCTTTGTGACAATCGGGGGAAATTTCTATCTCCCATGCAACATATAAAAATTTGGGGATTTTTTTCATTTTGAAAAATCCCCAAAAGGGCCTAGAAAAATAAACAATGATTGGAGGGTTCGTACCGTAGTGTATTTTCAAATCCTGGAGCCGCCACTGACGATAATACATAATTAATCGGTCGATCTTTTATGTTTACCAGCACCAGCAGAACTGGAGAGAGTTTGAGAAAGAGAGAGAGAGAGAGAGAGAGAGAGAGAGAGAGAGAGAAAGAGAAAGAGAAAGAAAGATTTACTGTAATTCTTTCGATTCTCCTCTGAAACGCTGCCGTCGAGCGAGACCACAGGTTTATTTAATCCAAAGCACCGTACATTGCACTAACGGTGCTTGTGGATTCGTCATGTTTTTCAATGCTAGCAATTCGTTGACCATTAATTATTAACTGAAGAGTGCGGGGGGATGGATTGGAGCGACCGCTCGCTGTTTGGCTGGTCCTACAATTGCAGTCAGGACTCAGGACATAGGTCCTACACTGTAAACGTCAGGTAAAGGCGACTGGAGAGTGACGTTATTTTGCTCAGCTCTACGCTACAAAAAGCTCTCTATTCTAGGCTTAACTTTTTTTCTTCCGTAACATTTGGATGTAGGGTCAGTGCTATCTAACGAACGTGGGGCTGGGGATGAATCGCCGACAAATTTTAATTGGGAGGTTTGCCGTAATGGAAACTGTGTTAATTTAAAAATTGGGGTGTTTTAACTTGAGGGTTTCTCCACTTGTGTAGTAGGAAGTAGTAGGCCCCTATTGAAAACAGATTTCAAGAAATGTTTCAAATTTTTAAAAATTTAGACTGTGTCATTTATATTCCTTAGAACATGCCTTTTCAAATACGGCGACATAATCAATAGAGAAGTTTAAGGCTAAATCCTGATGACAGTGTTAACGCCTTTTCTGTCATTGCTACCGTAAAAAGAATCGGGACACACACACACACACACACACACATTCACATTCACACATTCACAGAGATAGCCAGGTATCCTGATATAAGATAGCCTTCATATCTGATATCAGATAGCCTTTCTGATATCAGATATCCTGATATCAGATGGCCGATTTGCTACGGCATCGTCGTCATCATCATCATCATTTCCTCTTTCCATCAATAGTATAGTTGAAGATGAGGTGACGTCATGAATCAGGCATTTCCAGGTAGTTCTTTCTTGTGATGCTTTTGTTGCTGTTGTTATAGCCATTCCAGTCCATCCTTCTATATCGTCCACCCATCTTCTGTTCGGCCGACCTCTTTTTCTTTTTCCTGGCATGATACCTTGTTGGATTGTTTGCTGTAGGCTATCTTTGTTGTTTCTTTCTATATGACCAAAATAACTCAATTTTCGTCTTTGGCAGATGTGAAAGAATTTTCGTTTGGTATTTGCTTTTTTCATGACTTCTTCATTTGTTTGTTTTTCTGTCCATGATATTCTTTGCATTGTTCTGAGAGAGAACATTTCGAAGGCATCTAGTCTTTGTCTTATTTTCTTTTTGATGGTCCAGCTTTCACATCCATAAGTTGCTACACTCCATGCCATACATTCCATTAATCTTCCTTTGTTTTTCATGCTGATTTTGTTGCTTTTCCATGCAGTTTTTAATCTCCTCATTACTTCTCTGCCTTTTCCTAATCGTGAGTTTATTTCTTCTTCAAGATTTCCATTACTGCTGATTATTGCTCATATAGATATGTGAATTTGTCCACCTGTTCAAGATTCTTTTCATTAACACTACGGCAGATTCTAGAACGTGTGGAATCTACGGCAGTAATCTGCTACGGCAGATAAATCAATTTAACCCATTTTCGTTGAGACGACAATTTCTGATAACTTACTTTGGCCCACTATTGAAAAGAGACGCCATAACCACTTGGGGTGAATTTATGTATAGAGCAAGACTAACCGCGATGAGATACTAATTTCCTCTAGCATCCTCTTCAGGAGGGAATGACTGCATGGGAAGAAACCATGCACGTTCAGTTCATTTGCGGCGAGTGAATAGGTTTATTCGGACCAGTGAACGGAAGTAATGGAACTTTTAAAAGTGAAGAACCCGTAGAAGTGCAGAAAATGCGTTTGAAAATCTCGGTCGATACTTTCAGGTTTCGTTGAACTACAGCGTATTTACTGTGGTTCCAAGCTCCAACGATGATTTTTAGACCGCGTGAGAATAACGATTTCACCGATGAGCTACCGTACTGTCTACTATTACAAGGCGCATTATTGAGATGGCGCTATAGAAGCGCTCAGCTAGCTACTGCATTAATGCTGTTGATCAGTTCAAATTATAATTCAAAGCCTGCAGATAAAGTCTAGCTTTCAAAAATACGGCTATTAATTTTAGTCATTGACGTTAAGTTATCCCACTATTATCGGGTTCTCAGTCAGTTTAATTATTCAAAGCTAAAGGTCGCATTCTAAGTAGAAAAAAACATGACATCACCAGCTGAAATGTACCAAAAAGAAGTCGGGGGTTGTTGCTGTGTTTTTAATGTCGTGTCAGAAAACGATGCGTTTTTCTCTAAAGTTCTCGAGAAAACAGAATAACAAAAAGTGATATATGTCGATATTGCGACAATTACAAAATAAAATGCGAAAACTTTCGGCTTTACTTTAACAAATTCTTCACCAGACTTTCATCCTGATACTTTGGACTCTTTATATTGTCTGACTATTACAAAAACTAAATGTAATAATACTCAAATAATAAGACAAATGATGTATAATAAGACAATTGATGGATTAAAAGATGGATAGATAATACAAAAGAAGATGTCGGAAAACAACATCTGAACTTAGAAGAAGCAACACACATGGCAAGAGACAGGAAGACCTGGAGTCATCTCGTAAGACTCGTATCAAACATCTTGTATCAAACTCATCGTCATCATAGATGATGGAAGAAAAAGAAGAAGAAGATAATAATAATAATAATAACAATAATAATAATAATAATAATAATAATAATAATAATAATAATAATAATAATAATAATAATAATAATAAAATACGCTAATAAAATACGCAAATGAAATATGACGAAAGAGCCCTGCTGATCTACCTACAAATTGACCTTCGAGAACGTGAGTCGTGATTCCACACGTTCTAGAATAGACGAAATGAGAGATTAATGCTAAACTATAGGCCTAACTACACATCGCGACGTCATCGGCTTCAGAGAACCTACAAGTAATTACATCTGTTTTCAATTAACGAAGACCAATATGCACTATAATACCGTTCGGCTGTTAGTTGTCGACAATGTACTAACATGCAGGCCTTGCAGGGTCGTCGGCTGACGCAGAATAATAATGTTAGGCCTATTATTATTCACAAGGTTTTTTACGGATACGAACCGAAATCTAATAGGAGAGAATCAACTCAACGAACCCACTATACAGAGTACAGATGCAAATTTCGATGGTTCAGATATTCATGTTGTCGCGAATATTCTGACGGGTGCATACGGAGAACAGTTGGTGCCGTTAGTTGGAACTGCTATAGCTTAAGGCCTGTATACTGTATCTGCAGAGGTGTTGTTCGATTTTGCACTCGATATATATGCGGCGAGCTGCAAACATTTGCAGACATATTTTACAGATGAGAATTTTCCAGTGTCGTTTTAAGTCTTGATTAGCCTGTCTCTGCCAAAGATCTCAACGCCGCGACATTTAGGGGCGTTCTTTCCATTACAGCTTAGACCCCGTTGTGTAAATCTTTTTTTATTAATGTCAGGCTTATGGACAAGGAATTATTGCAGACGAATGTCGGCCTAGCTTATAACACAGTAGCACTGTTAGGCATAAAGACTCGTTGCTCATGTCTAGGACAAAATATAGAATGCATACGAGTAGATAAATGCGCTTGTTGTTTTTCTTTAGTTCGTAGAGTCTTCTGACATCGAAGGAGTCAGACCCAGATAGCATCATTTTCTGGGCGAAAGTGACGAACAAGTAAAGTGACAAAGAAAGAGATGGAGCGTTGGCAAGCCAAACTAACCAGCGTGTTCATCGTTTTCATCTTGCCCTTTGTCTGCATCTTGGCTCCGCATTGGATGACACCGTGGATTGTCAGGAAAGGGCGAACTGGCGAACGAATTCTCTGCTATTTGATGTGTTTCGGAGGAGGAATCTTCCTCGGAGCTTTCTTTCTAAGCATGGCACCCGAAGTAAGAGAGAAATTGAACAAAGAGCTCCTGGATCCGAACGGGATCGAATATCCGGTGACCGATCTGATCATCGGATGCGGATTCTTCTTCGTTCTCTATCTCGAGAAGATCGTGATGCGCATCAACAAACGCCGGACGCAGAGAAAGGAACGGAAGATGCAGCAGTTCTGCATCGTGTATCACGGAGGAGGAGAGAGCGGAGTCTCGGCGGCGACGGCGACGGCGGCGGCGGCGGCCAAAGTGTGTCGCAACTGCAGAGAGGGTCTGAAATGCATCGGTTACGTCAACGAGGGACAAACGATGGACCGCAACGACAACGAAATGGTCGTCAACTCCAGGATCGCCATCCAGGTGAAGGACATCGAAGACTCCACCTGCTGCTCCTCCTCCCATTCCTCTTTCTCGCCTCAAACGACGAAGACGTCGACCGTCGACGCGAAGGAGAGAAACAATCGGATCGACGCTGATGTTGAGACGGAGATAGGGACAATCCGGTTGACACCGCCTCCGTTTCGTCTCACGGCGGCGGCGGCGGCGACGGACATCACAGCGTTCGATCGCTGATTCTGATCGTCGCCCTGTCCCTGCACCACGTCTTCGAGGGCCTGGTCCTCGGTCTCCAGGACGGCGGCGGCGGCGGCGACGGCGTCCGGCGCGTCTTCGTGCTGGCCGCCGCCTTCATGTGTCACGAGGCGATCGTCGGCTTCACGCTGGGACTCCAGTTCGTCCGGAGCGGCTATTCGCTGAGGCGGATGCTCGTGGCCGGCGCCTGCTGCTCGGCCATGATGCCCGTCGGAATCGTCGCGGGAATAGCGATGTCCGAATTCGGCGAGCAGACCGCAGACTCGAAGATCGGCAGCGGCGTTGTTCTTGCCTTTGCGTGCGGCACGTTCGTCTATATCACGTTCTTCGAGATTCTGGGCGAGGAGATCGACCCTCACGACACCAGTCTCGGAAAGGTCACCGCTGCCGTATTGGGCTTTGCACTCGTCGCCCTGCTGTCGCTTTTTCCGCACGAGGACGACACCGTGGAACCGCTTGCAGACGACGTAGCAACAACGACTGTATTCTAATTCCACCATCAGAACGCTGTTGCGTAATGACGTATCGTCTTGTGCGTCTGTATAGTCTATTGACACTGCGGAGAAACCCTCTTAGCATCAATTGATAATTAGGCTACAGCTTTACAAGATTTACGGGTTATTGTTAGATCACACATTAACGACCGTAAGCTTCAAATTGGTTTTCCTGCATGTATTTATTAAATTTTGTTCGTACATGCCTACATAATGGCATTCAAATGAAAAATGAAAACAATTACTAACGATTTGCAATAATCGTTATGAGTGCGTCGTGAAATCCAGTCTGTCTCAGATTGAGGGGGGGGGGCATGTCGAAGAGTATCAAGATACTATCAGATTTTTCAGATTTAAATGATCCGAAAGCTCATATTCTAAAATACATTATGCCCATATGGCTTTGCTAAGCGTTTGGCTTGAAGAATACTAGAAGCGCTTCCCTAAAACTAAACTCTTTCAGGTGTTTTCGAAGACTGCAACAGCATCTGTTAGGCTAATTATTGCTCTCTAAGAAGTTGACTTTGTAATAGACAATTCGAATTGTTATTATACTTTTATGGTTTACCTCGGGCCGGGCGGCAAGGCCGGGCGGCCTCACTCAAAGGGCCCTGGCCTCAAAGCTTTACCGTTTCAGGCATAAAAAATAGAGAGGCCCTATAAACAAAAATAGAGATGATAGTCTTGCATTCATATTAGCCCTATGCGGTCTCGCTTTCCATCCCTCAAACGATTTAATTAACGGCTGTTCTGTTTGATTACAATTTCATGACAAGCTTTCCTATTTAGTAGTCTAAACTTTCCGTAGAATTGATCAGATATGTATTCGAATAGTAAGCAAATTTTGATGTGATCTAAATCGAATCGCAAATCTCGGTCTGATATGACTTCTCCCATCAGTATTGTACGTGTCAGAACGAAGATTTCGTATGCCAATAAGATATTGATTTGTTTCGTATTATTATTATTATTATTATTATTATTATTATTATTATTATTATTATTATTATTATTATTATTATTATTATTATTATTATTATTTATGGCGGCCATCATTACAAAGATTTCGATTAAATAGATCAGGATTCGACCCAAATTGCAACTATTTGGCGTGATTTTCTAGACATTTCACTTGATCTGCAATTTTGTCACGAGGCACGATATTTTTTATTGCACACAACGTGATTTTAGTAGTTTAGCAAAGACGCAGTAATAAAATATGGAGTAGGCCTCTGTTCGTGTACGTTAATGGATATAATCTTCTTTAAAGCTACAATTTTGTGAGTTATTTTGTCTAGGCGTTTTGCCGATCTTTTGGTGGACATAACAGAACTGCAGCTTCAAAACGTCTCCAACTTCTAGTTTTAAGGTTTTCATAACGTTTTCTCGATTACGGCTAATAATCCTGATGGCTCTTCATCTATACACCGGTAACAGCTTCAGTGGCGGCTCCAGAGGGGGGCCCAGGGGGGTCCGTGCCCCCTATTGAGTGCCTGGCCCCAGTAGCCCCCTGTTGGGACCCTATATTTAATGCTACATACATAACAACAAATGGTTGGCCCCTATGATTAGAAGTTGCCATCTCAACGGCCCCTCACTTGCCAAATCCTGGAGCCGCCACTGAACAGCTTGCTAGATAAATAGAAGCACACTCAATGTTTATTGTAGGCATTTTCTGTGTAGGGGAATCCCCCCCAGTTTGAAACCCCTCTCAAATTTTGACATTTCGGCAAGTAGTATACTTCCCAATGTCTGCCCCCCCCCCAAATTTAAACTCCTCCCAATGTCTAGGTGTCTAGGATAGACACTGCGAACACTGAATGTCGTGATGTCGATTGCTTTCATTTCAATCTGGTCTCAGTATAGGCCAGGGATATTCAACTAAACAATAAGTATTATTTCATGAAGGGTCATTTTTATGACGGATGCCTGAGAGGCCGGGCGGGTGATTTTGAGAAACTATAATTCATACGTAAATAGAGAAAAACTTCACGTTTAAGCTAAGTTACTTTATTTATGGCGTGTTCCTTAATTTCATATATGAAAATCGGATAATACATATGCAGTATGAATCTCAAATTTGTTTACGTATACGATAGAAATGAAAAAAAGATCTAAAAACAACTCTTCAATATGCCTTTATATATATATATATATATATATATATATATATATATATATATATAGTTTGTGTTAACGTTATGTATAAATCAGGCCGGCATCAGCCAAAACTACCTTTACGTGGTCCGCTATATGAAGTAAGTTTGACACCCCTGGTTTTGACGCGAGCAAACTGCGTGTAAGAATATTACCGCATGGCAGTGTGCATGAAATGCTTGAGGATTTTTGGGGCATGATTGCTATGCTAAACGTAACAGCTATATAAACAGATGCCGTCAGGAACTCACCGACTCAATGTCAACCCGTGCTAATGGACTGTTAAAGGCCACATTAAATACCCAAGTATGCATATACTTTATTTACTGAACAGCACACCTCTTAGAAGCTCGTTCCCACATAAATTTTGCCTTGTTACAATTAACCTGAACAAGACTGTAACTGATGCGTTGCATAATTTCGCTTAATAATATTATTTCTAAATTGACATTTCGTCTATATTGTTGCTATGGAGCATCATTTTCTTTCCACCCTAAAGCAGCTTTTCCAACTGGTATTCGCCTTCCAAGCATCTTCCATCAATGCTGAAAATGCCGTCAATTGATATAATATTTATCGATTCGATGCGTCATATCGTTAACGTCAATGTATGCAATTACATATTTTCAGATATATATATATATATATATATATATATAAGAATTACGGTTCTACTTTGGAGACAGTCATGTGTATGTCTGTAACCTCTTATCGTTAAGTGATGTCAAAATAGGTGAATGCGTCAAGCTGCGGTAATTCGATTACGGTTCAATAGATCAAGCTGCAGTCTTTCACAGTGCTCATATTTCGGCTTAAACCTAAATATAGCACACGTTCCCGATTATAAATAGGCTACGGGGAGCGTTGACGGTTTAGACAAGATCAGGACGCAGGGGTAGCCGTAAGAAGTCGATGCTGTTTTCTTACCGGCGCTGCCAAGACAGAGGAATAAGGAAAGAATGGAGCGCTGGGAGGCGAAACTTATCAGTCTTTTTATTGTCTTCATTTTGCCATTCCTCTGTACGCTAGCTCCATTTTGGGTGTCGCCGTGGATTGTCAGGAAAGGACGAAAAGGCGAACGATTTCTCTGCTATATGATGTGCTTCGGAGGAGGTATCTTCTTCGGAACCTTCCTCCTGCACATGGCGCCCGAGGTGAGAGAGATCCTCGACACGACGCTCCTGGATCCGAACGGGATCGTCTATCCAGTGACCGATCTGATCATCGGATGCGGATTCTTCTTCGTTCTCTATCTCGAGAAGATCGTGATGCGCATCAACAAACGCCGGACGCAGAGAAAGGAACGGAGGATGCAGCAGGTCTGCATCGTGTATCACGGAGGAGGAGGAGAAAGCGGAGTCTCGGTGGCGACGGCGACGGCGGCGGGCGGCCAAAGTGTGTCGCAACTGCAGAGAGGGTCTGAAATGCATCGGTTACGTCAACGAGGGACAAACGATGGACCACAACGACAACGAAATGGTCATCAACTCCAGGATCGCCATCCAGGTGAAGGACATCGAAGACTCCACCTGCTCCTCCCTCCCACAGCCGATGATGAAGACGACGACGACGACAACTAACATGGAATATGCGGTTACCAACGGTAACGCTGTCGTCGCCGGTGCCGAGAAAGCGAAGGAGGCCGAGATGAAGGGGGGCTATCAGTGGGACGCCACGTCCGTTTCGTCTCACGATGGCGATCACGACGGCCACCACGGCGTCCGATCGCTGATCCTGATTCTCGCCCTGTCCCTCCATCACATCTTCGAGGGCCTGGCCCTCGGTCTTTCGAACAGCGTCAACAGCGTCTTCACTCTCGTCATCGCGCTCATGTGTCACGAGGTGATCATCAGCTTCAGCCTCGGCCTGCAGTTCGTCAAGAGCCGGTATACGCTGAAGCGGATGCTGATCACGACCGTCTGCGTGTCGATCATCATGCCGATCGGCGTGGCCGTCGGAATGATCATGTCCGAGGTGGGAGCGCCGAGCAACGAGCTGGACATGGCGAGCGGCATCGTGCAGGCGTTCGCCTGCGGAACGTTCATCTTCGTGACGTTCTTCGAAATTCTGCAGGAAGAGATCGACCCGCACGACACCAGCCTCGGAAAGGTCACCGGGGCCGCCATGGGCTTCACCGTGATCGCCCTGCTGATGCTCGTCCCCGAGGAACCGAGCGAAGAGGATGCGGCGCACGTCGCCGAGACAACGGCCCTCTTCGTCCAGAACGTTACATCAGCGTCGGTGTTGTTTTAAAAGTATTTTGCATGCACACGACGTCTTAGAAGAACATACCCAAGTTTTTCTTTTTATCATTAATTGAATAACATTTTATTTCAGAATTACACAAATGATTGAAAGAACATGCGTTGAAGACTTTAATAGAAAGATCAGGATTTTCAGTAAATGAGACATTTTAAAAACTTAACGCTTAGTATGCGCCATTATGTTTGATGCTGAACCGAATGTAATATTTAAAACGTTTAATCTAAGAATATTTCTCCTGGATTCTGCTTAAGGTTCTATCTGATCGATTTATAAGATTAAATTACATTACATAACAAAACAGCGTTATTTTGTGTAGCTTCATTTCACTTTTCTCAATCAACTGGATTGTGTTTGCGGATTTTTTGTCCCTTGTTTTTTTGAAAATTTGTTTCTTGTTTTGCATTGATTATACTGCTCTCCTTCAAGATGCTCTTGCTATACCATGAGTAGTACGCCATGACTAGATTAATGATTCAGTTCATTAGATTGTGATTCATCACTAGGTTCATGATTATCCGTCAGTCTCTGAACATAGGCCTACATAATAGCCGTCACAGATGTAGACAATGGTGCTTCGTTTTATCTTTAGGCCTATTATGATATTATCTTCAGTCCACTTTTCCAACATGAATTGCGGAATATTTTCAAACAGTTGAAGACACATCTGTTTAATTGTACTTATAATAATTGACATTAATTTTAATGCGCTTGCTAACATTAATTGATTAGGCGAAATATAAATAGCTAATTAAATTAAATTAAAATTAAATTTGTATATCAGATCTTTAAAACCAACTTCACTTCACTGATGACCATTGAAATAGATTAGAATAATAAAACACTACTCTAAATTCTTTGCTTGCTTCTACTGTGCAAAACAGCCAATGGATTCCACTTCAAGTAGCGATAGAATCCTATCCCGTCTACAGGGCCGCCGAGAGAAATTTCGAACCCGTGGGCAGAGTAGCAATGGGCAGTGTTTAATCTAGACTCCTGGACTCCGGGGGGGAACTGACAAAGCCGCCGGGGAAAACTGACAAAGTCGGGGGAATTCTGCTAGGGGGCTGCTGTTAGCTGATGTAGTATGCCAACATTTCCGGGGGAATTTGAAATTTCCGGGAGTAAATGACAATTTACTCCCCCCCCACGAAACGGCCTAGATTAAACCCTGGTAATGGGCCCCTAGAAAGTTTGGAAACTGGTGACGAACTTTTTTTGCTTGTCAGCAAATCAGCATATTCCCTCGACGGGTCCCCTATCTCTAACTCTAACCTTAACCCTACCAACCATAATCCGAATACTAGCCCTAACTCGTCAGCCAGGGCCCCTACAGATCGCCGGTACCCTGAGCATCTGCCCACGCCTCTCCCTCTCGGTGTCCGTCTATATCATCATCATATGGTGTATTATATCAATTTATATGACATCATCACATATGACATCATCACATATTACATATGACCCAAATATGACATCATCATATGTCATCATATGGGCTCTATTCCATGCAGTACTGCTGCCGCAATATACTCGAAGAAGCCACAACGCTCAGATGGCTAAATGAGAAAACCTAGTTTTATTACCTAGAATCTCAAAATATAGCAAGCGATTCATTACGACTGGGAATGCAAAGAAATTGTTCGAGTTCTCTATTTTTTCTATTTTTAAAAGAGGTTTTTAATTATTGAAAAGATGCTGATGCTGTTTGCTGAAATAAGGGCCGGATTAAGGTCCGAGTGGGCCTGGGGCTGAGAAGTAAAAAAAGGTCGTCGCGCTTCCATAATTAGAAAATTGCCCCTTGTAAAATTTCCACCCTTATCTAAAAATCTATGACATGCAAAAAAGGTCTCGCTTGTAAAACGGTGGGCCTATTTTTTATGGTGTGCCTGGGGCTTCAGCCCCCTCAGCTCCCGCCTTGATATGGCCCTGGCTGAAATATGACATTGAAACACGATATCTGCTTTGTCCGTTTATCGTTGGAATCTTTGAACCCGTATGACCTTCCTTTAGCGCTTCGCCAGAAAGTCATTCAAGATTGTCTGCGATGACTGTGACCATCGCCGCGCATTGTCACGAAACTCATTATCGGCTTTCTTGCAAGCGCCATTGTTTCCCAGTGACTGACCTTTCCTTGTATAGTGTCATTGTGTTTAGCTTTGACAAATGATTACAAGGCCAGCCGTCATCTCTCGAACTTCATCGGCTGATATCACAATGTTCGCATTTCTTATTGCCAGAGGCGTAGCGACAGGGGTGGGGTATATCGGTATATATATACTCCCAAAAATCAGGCTACCTTAAAGTTTTTAATGTGTTTTTAAGATTTTCAAAGTTTTTTAAAAGATTTATACCCCCAAATCGCATTATACCCCTCCCCCAATCAAACTCCTGGCTACGTCCCCGCTTAGTGCTGATCTCCAGATTAATGGTATAGTAATCGAACTGGTGATGTGATAGGTGACGCCGAACCAGAGCTAACGTGCAACCGTTCATGCTGTCTATCTCTGTCTCACCGCATAACCTCGACCCAGAATCCGACAATCGTGATCGCTCGTCGGGAGGACTTTTGTCTCTGAACACGCACAATAGTCGCCACAGATGTACGCAGACAATGGCGCTTCATTTTATCTTTTTTTAAATCTTCGGTTCCACTTATGATATCTCAAATGAAACTTTAATTATAAGAGGACAATGGCAATCCTATAGATTACTACATTACCACATTAGTATATCATATAGACGTAATGTATTGTTTGCAATGCTCATGACAGAGAACTTAACCCCTTAACCGTGTATTTAACTGTAACTCAATATAAAATGGACGGATATATCCGGGATCCCCAGTTAAGGGGTTAAAGTTCTGTATGGCTATACAGTACCACGATAATTTGCCTATTCTAGCGTCTACGTTTCGGCCTACCAGCAACATTGATGCGCCGCGAAGACCTGATTTATTTCTTTTAAATAGCTTTATGATCATTGATTAATGTAACCTTTCCTTTTTGTTCCTCAGACTTTTTCAGTTTTTATTAAGTAGTAGGCCTAAGTGTTGCGGTCATTGACTAGGGCGTATCTTGACAGTTTTTTCCGGCTAGAACCGCTACTGTCTGTGTGTGAAGTACTTTTGATGAATCCTTTGAGACTAAGTTATTTAACGACTCGACTGGCCGTGTTACAAAAGGTATACGATTACTCCTAGTGTTGAAAAATGAACTTGGTATATATATATATATATATATATATATATATATATATATATAATTCCCGATCTTATAAAAAAATTGTCCGGAGACAAAAATTAATGTATAACTCTCGTCTGGTTCTTCAAAAAGCTTCTAACGGGAAACGTTCCTCTCGTATGATACCATTGATTGGATATATATATATATATATATATATATATATATATATATATATATATATATATATTGGATAGTATATATATTTTGTGTGATTTTTAAATATTAGCACTGACAGAGTTTAATACTGCTGACCAGTGGCGGATTGGCCAATTTGCGAACTTTCCCGAATCATGATATGTTCTTATGCAGTAAACAGTATGGGTCCTCACACTGTGTGCGAAAGTAATGTTAAAATGATGATGATGATGATGATGATGATAATAATAATAATAATAATAATAATAATAATAATAATAATAATAATAATAATAATAATAATAATAATAATAATAATAATAATAATAATAATAAGGTTTAAATTGGTTCAGTAGGGTCTGCTCTGTGTGAGAACCACTGTTTTATCCATCCAAAACTGGTATCGAATACGTCAGCGTTTGCCGATGTAGGTAGGCCATGCACTGCGCGGGCACTCTTTGTCTGTTGCATCTTTACAGCGAAACTCTTCTCCAGCTGACGCTGCATGATTTAATCTATCACCTGTATTTGGCCCACTTAGACTTAGTACTTCCTGTGTGGCACCTGCTGTGCACGGCGTCATCAATCGGATTGCAGGAACTCACCTTTCCAGCCGTTTCGCTGAAGCCGCTCCAGTGTTCTCTCTTCGGTTTAGAAATATGGATCAAAGACAGGTAGCGAGGGTTTTAATTAAGAGAGTAGTTGTTTGCCGCCGCCGCCGCCGCCGCCGCCGCGAAAACCGCTAGTTACTAACAGCAGCGTAAGTCGAACTGAAGAAGCCGCGATGCCCAATAATATTACAGTAGTGTCTCTACAGTGGCGGTTCCATGAATTCTTGGTGGGGGATGACAAAAATTCATAGAAAGTTGGTGGTGGGGGGAATGAAAAGTGAAGAAGAAGAAGAAAAAACGAGAGGGAAAAGGTCATTGTTAGTGTTTTTCCCGCTAAATATATTAATAAACATTGCCAAAAAGGCCGACAAGCAAAAAAGGTCATTCGCAGTATTTTTCACTGAATTTTTTAGAAACTCCTCGGAAAATAGGTTGACAGGCAAAAAAAGGGTCATCTGGAACCCCGGTGGGGGGATGCATCCCCGGTCATCAGCATGGTGGAACCGCCACTGCGTCTCTTGCTGGCAATCTTCACAGCCCAAACACAGAGCTGGGTGCGCGAGACTCAGTCTCTTCTGACGAGAGAAGAAAAGCCTGTTTCTAGAAGAAACGACGCCCTCCGATTACATCTTGATGTTCCCGCTGTGCTTGTTTGCTTTCGAACCAATAATTAATTATTCCTCTGCAAAATCTCCTCTTCGTCCATTTTCACCAATTTGACGCCGCTGGCAAAACTGAATTGTCAATATCATTATGACTTCTCTCTCTCTCTCTCTCTCTGCAGTGGCGGCTCTCTCCGTTGGGGGCAACTCTCATCTTTGTTGTTTAATCTCTCTCTCTCAATAGGGGCTCCCTCTCTCTCTGCCACTGCTCTGCTGGTCGACAATTTACCATCGCTGGCTCAAGGTGCGTGACAATAATTATTATAGTTGACGCCAGGATGCCACTAAATTGTCTCAGCGTTGCAACCATTGCAAATTTCTGTAGTCTATCAAAGACGCAATTAATTTTGTGTTGCAGTTAGAACTGTCGGGCTTCGTTATGCTCTGTAACTTTTGAGATAATTGTCTGAATGCCGAAATATATTTGATGAACAGATGGGCAGATTTTATGTCCTATATCTTGATTCTAGTCCCAAATCCACAATTGTGTATTTAGGCCTACGCTTCATTTTCTACAAATGGTCTACGACTCTACGTACTGTATTATTTACCAGGAATTTTAGTCCTTGGTCTTGGTCTTGGTCCTGGCCTTAATGACTCTTAAGGACAAGTCCTTAGTCTTGGTCCTGGCCTTAAGGGTTAAGTTCTTGGTCCTGGTCTTGACCTTGAGGGTTGAGTTCTTGTTAACATCCCTGCGTATAATACGCGTAAGCATACAGTAGTAATGCGAATGAAATTATGGATTTAAGTTAATCGTACACAAAGGTACAGTATATGTACATTGGATGGGCATTATTGTTCTATGGAGACACTAACGAATATGTGCAGACAACAATTGCCAGCGGAGACAATAGAATCTCATGCTCGAAATACTTTTAATGGACCGAGTGTTTGGGTGCGTTTAGATAAGATAAGAAGTCAAAACTGGCTTTGATCTCTCAGTTATCGGTTACTCAGACTAAACTATCAGTTGAACCGATAACAGTTGAATTTGTCGATATTAAGAGAATGATCGGAGATGTTACCAGTTTTTGCATCGCATACGAAGCATTTTACCCGTCGAAAGAATTATTATAGAAGCTCAAATACACAACTGTGGATATGCAAATGCATACAGAGCCCATCTACGATTATTTCAACCTTCCAACATACATGCATGCACGATTATACGTTGCAGTCTTATCTATTTATATTGCGCTTAATGGTGAATATTACAGCACTAATTGTGTACGCTCAGACACGGTTAAAACCCTACGAATTAATCTTGTTTCGAATCTTGTATTGTATCGAGGATCTTGTACGGCAATAGGGTTAGGCTTTTAGGTCTAGGGTTAATATATATATATATATATATATATATATATATATATATATATATATATATATATATATATATATAATATTCTTTTCCACGCCTCGAACCGGACGAGGTTTAAACTATTTCTATATGTCTCCGGACAATTTTTTTCATAAGCCCTGTGAAGAACCACTAAATTGTTCCTATATAATCTAATATATATATATATATATTATAACAAGGTTTAAAGTGGTTATATTTATTGCCTAGAACCACTGTTGTTCCAGTCCAATCTAATACGGTGATAGGGTTATAGGGTTAGGGTTATTAACTTAGGCCTCCATTTGTTTACTTAACTAACTGTTCCACTGTTTAGTATATTATTATTATTATTATTATTATTATTATTATTATTACATGGTTATTGGCGTAAAGTAAAGAATCGTAAGAGCGGAGCATGCCATGGGTGAACAGCTTGCCAAAGATCGCTACGCAGTGGCTAGAGTCAGATTCGAACCCCCTACCCTCCGATTGGATAGCAAGAATCTTACCACTACTCCATCGCGCGCCTCTGATTGTTATAGGCCTAATACAACTGATTCTAGAACCATCATGACGCATCATTTTCCTTGCGACTTTTGAAACGATGGCGTGTTTTGCCATTTACGGCGTTTGCTTCCAGTTGGTCTCATCGCTAACATGAAATTGCAGACGTGCTGAAAAGGCTCATACATGACTCATTCATTGTTCTCGAAGTGCGTCTTGTCTTGAAGTCAGTCTAACAAAAGCCCATTCGTTTCCTATCTGCTGAGATCTCATTGTCTTTTTCGCTCAGGTGAAATGAAGAAGAAATCGACAATATACATGTACTAGCGCCGCTATCTTGCCGCTGATAATACTAAATTCTACAACGACAGAGCATTCCTGTTGTCAGAAAGCTTCCATCATTTCAGATATCTCCAACAATACACGGTATATGCGTAACTAAATAACAGCATATGTGTGTTGTGGGGTTCCAGTTAGACCCTTTCTCTTTCGGAGAGTCTAAAAAGTGTCTAAATCAGGGATGGCCAACCTTTTCTTACAAGGGGTCATTATAAATTTTGACCAACACGCGGAAGGTCGCATGTTTTGTTGCCTTTTTTGCACATTGTTTTCAAGAGTATAGTGACAATGACTGCAGTCGCGCAAAGATAGTAGCTGGTAACAGTTACAATTAAACAGCAATCTAGAGTAATTTGCTATTTTACTAAATTAAGCACACGGGCTTAAAGTCTTGTTCAATACTCGGTATTGTACGCATACGCGAATCGACCACCCCTGAGCTAAATAGTCAATAAAACCGAATTTACTGCCCATAAAGGATGGAAATGGGGTATAAAATGATACGAGAAGAGTCAGTGCAGGACAGGAAACAGAGGGAAATAGTACGAAGACGGACGGACAAAACGAAGGAACAGCCGAAGGACATTGAACCGACAGATGTCCATCGAAAAACCGGTCAGTCGCGACATTACACTGCGACATTCGAACGCACCTTATGCGACTCTTGCCTATATCGCTGCTACGTCTGCTGCTGCGTCTGCTGCTGCTGCTGCGTCTGCTGCGTCTGCTGCTGCTGCTTCTTAAGCCGCTGCTCATCTAAACGCCAGCGTATATGGCCGACGCTGAAGCTGGTCGAATGAAGCTTTCGTCTGTGAAACGAAAGCTGAAACAATGATCCAGTTCCTTCGCAATCTACTTGTCTTTCGGAATTTGTGATGCTTCGTAGCCTACAGAGGTGTAACGCTTTCGAAATAATAGGCCAAATTCTTCGCCGACATTTCGTTCGCTTGTGTTTGTTTGCATGATACTAGTTTTGTACTAAATACTACTAGGCTGTATAGTAGGTCTATAATCCTCCGCCAATATAGTTATTTCGCATTTTTTCGAAACGTCAAAAGACCGAGTAGAAATGCAAATGTGTCGTCGACGTATGAATAAAACTGTAGTTCGGATATAGCCTGCGTTCAATGTTCGGTCGTTTTTCGTTTACCGTATTTTCCGCTGAATACCGTGCACCGGTGGAATAAAGGGAATGATGTCGGCCTCTGGTATTTGTCTCGCCGACTGGTTTGTTTCTTTAATTTTAAAAACATTTGATTTTTGAAGCAAAATGTAAAGATGGAAGACGTGTCAGACCTCTTCTCTCGTAGACTTAGACGTCTTATTGATTATCTGAACGTCGAGAGAATCGACCGTAAAGTTTAGACGTCAGGTATTTAATTTCTAATTTTTCTTCTAGCGTTAGCTCTGTGCGTTTTGCTGTGTCGAGAGTCTATTTAAGCCAATGTCTTTACAGAGAGTTTCTTGTCAACCTTAGATTTTCGTTGCTTGTTTAGTGTCTGGTAAGATTCTGACACGACTAATCTTGTAGATGTAGTTTGAAGTCAGTTGTGTTGATATAATTCAGTATGTGCTCTAAGACTGCATGCAAGCAGTTGTACAAGTCTTTGAGAGAGAGATTCCTCACGAATTTTTAATGTTCTTAGTTAGGAAGTCGCCAATTTTTGCAGAAGAACTTACATATAGACAATAATTCAGCCTCTTGAATTTATCTTTTATATACGTTTTATATATATATATATATATATATATATATATATATATATAAGTTCATGGAGAAAGAACAAGAGGAAGACCGAAAAAAAGATGGATAGACACTGTTAAAGAAGACTGTGAAACAATTGGATTAACTTTATACGAGGCTCATAGGACTGCTCTAGATAGAGACAAATGGCGATCTATTGTTAATGGGCTGCCTACGCATGCACAAGCATTGCCAGGGCATAAATGATGATGATGATGATGATATATATATATATATATATATATATAAATATTATACTGTATATATACTGTAGGCCTATATATATATGAATATATTTATTGCATAAATTTTCAAAGTCAAACGATGACTAAATAGTAGGTCTACAATCTCTACATGCCCAGGGCCGGATTAAGGTCCCAGTGGGCGGGGGCTGAGAAAAAAAGCCGTCGCTAATACTGATAATCTCTGACGAGCAAAAAAGGTTATGTTGAAAATCGGAAAAAAGGTTATCTCATCTCGAAAATCGGTGGGCCTATTTTCATGGTGGGCCTGGGGCTGCAGCCCCCTCAGCCCCCGCCTTAATACGGCCCTGTGTAACGTGCCATACAATCAACTACTGGAGACTGAAATATGCAATTTAAATGTTTTATTTGACGATTTATAATCAACTTTCGACTGTCTTTACTTTCCTTTGGGGTCCAAATATAAGAGAAAATCACTGACCGGAAGCGTGGAACTGTGTTATTTACGATCGGTCGTCATGGGCAGCTTCGACCTGTGCAAGACTTTTCAGTTCAACTTCACCTTATCTCAGAACTTCAGCCACGGCGACGAGAAATTCCCCCTCATCGGCAACTGGTCTTCCCCATGTTCGTTTTTCGTCGACGTCTTCAGACGCCGATCCGGCGGCGGCGGCGGCGGCGGCGGCGGCGGCGGCGGCAGCAACCGGGCACGGTACAGTCGCGACCTGATCACCTTCTACGTAGCGGGCATCGCCGGACTGACGGTCAGCTGCCTCGGGATCGTCGGGAACAGCGTCTCGGTCGCCGTCCTGACCAGACGGGTAATGCAGTCGTCCACGTACACCTACCTGTCGGCGCTGGCCGTCTGCGACACGGCGTTCCTGGTCTGCGTCATCTTACTTACTACGAAGGATCTGCAGAAAAGACCTCGGCTGGACGACGACGGCGGCGGCGGCGGCGGCGACGTCGATTCGGAGGAGGAGGAGGAACTGTGGGAATTCTTCGGCGGAGGGGGAGGAGGAGAACTGCATCCGTATCTGTTTCAGTACGTGCATCCGGTGGCCAGTATGCTGCAGGTGACGTCCATATGGCTGACGCTGGCGTTCACCGTTGACAGGTAGGCCTGCCTACAGGTGTCCTATATATGTCATCATTTTCAAGTCTTGTGAAGTTGTGATCAGTCGCCACTCTTGCAAACGAAGCGTCGATTTGTCTTAACTCTTAAGGAATGAAAGTCTGATTTAAAACAACAGTTTCGCACGAATTTTCCCACGAAGAGTGCACAAACTGCACATGTTTCTGGCCTCGGTGAAAATCATGACTCCAGTGCTGTGTCTTTCGTAATGGCAATATAGCACGATCTATGAAATGTGTATAGGCATACCGTGTAGACCTACCAACCAGTGTTTATTCTAGGCCTGTTTGGGGGGAATTCCCCCCAAGTTTTAAAATCCCCCAAATTTGTATATGTTGGCTTGGGGAAGGAAATTCCCCCCCCCCCCAAGCGTGGAGAGACAAATCTTGTTCCCCCAAACATTTCAAACTCCCCCCCCCCAATGTCAAGGTGGCTAGAATAAACACTGCCTACCAACAGCAGCGTAGGTAATATTAAACGGTTAACGATTTTTGAGAAGCCATAGGAATGTGGGGCATGACAACTGCTGCACCATCCTGACATGACAAGACATGAAGATTTTCAAAAGAAGGTTTTCCCTTAAATGACGTCTCTGCGCTGTTGTTACTTTATAACTAAAAGCATTCCTGTAAATTGCGCTACACACAAAGATCGAAATGGTTCTTATGAACAAAATTAATACTTTATAGAACTCTGAATAGGCTATAGCAGTTCACGATTTATGGACTTTCTCATTTAAATGTTCTCGAAATAGGAATTCTTCATCGTCTTTCTAAAGCAAACTTGATAACAGCTTGTTGCAAACTGGTTTAATTTGCGCAGCAAAACATGCAGGAAAGAACGAACCAATGGATGATTGATTGACAAGTCATTTTCTTCGTTTATTCGCAAATATGTCGGCTTCACAATGAACAAGATTAACACGCCACTATCATTTATTCCATATATTAGGAAAACAATTTTAGGTTGGGCTGAAAATTTTGAATTTTTCACAGGTTCCCTAGGAGGCTTAGATGTAACAAAATGTTTTTCGGTCGTCTATAAATAATTATAAGCCAGCTGTTCCTCCGAATTATTGACTTAATGATAGCGTTTTCAACATTTTCGAATAATACGGTTTAGTTATTCAGTGTAATGTGAAATCTTGCTTACATCTGGCCTATGCTGCTAACGTAATTTACTAATTTTGCGCGCGCACGAATAGTTTCGTTGCTCGAGCGCTTCGCTGAGTAGAATTATTCATCATTGGACAGAGTCCTCGACGGACTCGATGAAGCGAGTGGCTACAGTGGCTAGAGACGTGATTTCTGTCATCCATGGAGCGTGCTAAGTCTTTCGAACTTAGTAGACCGCCACATCAGAGAACATAGGTCGAGTGTGTGTGTGTGTGTGTGTGTGTGTGTGAGAGAGAGAGAGAGAGAGAGAGAGAGAGAGAGATCCATGTACCAGGACGCCATAGGCTATAACTCACCAGTTAAGAGGGGCCTTTTCCAAGACTAATCTACGCGGTCGTGAACATTCAGAGCGATGGAAGGCACGGAGATATGCTACGGATAGAGAAAATTCAGGATAAAACGCTTCTTTCGCAGCTTTACCTTTTGGCGAAATAATCGATAGTTTGAATCGTTTGGAAGTTCTAATTTTCTTTTACAATTGCCATGGTTCGAATCTCCGTCAAAGAAATTTCGATTTTGTTCATCGATTTGCTAATGTGCTTCTCGATTTCCATTTAGCCGCTCGCCATTCTCGAGGAGCAGCAATAATATTAAATAGTTTCAAGAGAGATAGTCTGATTAGAAGATTACTGGAAGCTCTTTCAGGTTTTAGCTATTAGTAATCATTACTTAATTATCCCATCTAGCAGAAATTATAAACGGAAACAGCTGATAACAACGTGCTCAACTGCCATTTAGCCCCTTAACCGTGTATTTAGCTGTAACTCAATGTAAAATGGACAGATATATCCGGGATCCCCAGTTAAGGAGTTAAGGGTGAAGATTATAATAATATATATAAAGGTTTAAAGTGGTTCAGTAGGGACTGCCCTGTGTGAGAACCACTGTTAATAAAAAGGAAAGCTTTGCTGATATATGTCAAGCATAAGCCTTAGCAATGCTCTGTCGTTGTAACGGCTTCCGTTGTCTGTCGATTTTGAAAGCAGGAAAGAGCTTTTGATGACATCTAATGTAACGTTTATTGCGTTGAGTATTGCGCGTTCCGTTATCAGCAGGGCAGTGGATTGATCGGGTACTGTCGGTACATGCATCGTAACTGTACCAGTCCGACAACGTCCAATAGATGGCCACAGCACGTACCGTTGGCAATAGTGGTACGTCAGTCTTTGGTGGCGGTTTTAATGATGGTGATGATGGTGGTGATGATGGTGGTGGTATTAGTAGTTGTATTCGTGGTGGCGATCGAATCTCTTGATCGGATGAACGTATAGTTTTTGGTAAGGACTTCGTAATTTCTCGTAATAAAGCTTCGATCGATTCCTGCCCTTGCCAGTGGCGTAGCTACGGAACGCAGTGGCGTCCGTGAGGAAATTTTAAGAAAAGTGGCGTCGTTTTTCCAGGGGCGTAGCGACGGGAGGAGGTATATCAGTACATATACCCCCCCAAAAAAAAATCAGTATACCTTAAAGTTTTTATGTGTGGCTATATGTGGTTTATATGGTTTTTGTGGCTTATAGTTAAGATTTATACCCACCCAAAATATTTATACCCTCCTAAATCAAATTCCTGGCTACGCCCCTGCTTTTTTCGCTTTTCAGAAATGTGATAGTCCCTACGTTGAAAAATCTAAAAAATAAAAGAAGCAACAACAAGCAGGGGCCTGTTTTGTTCGTCAAGACTTTTTGATGTTTTCTTTGGGGGAGAATTTTGAGGTTTTGGGGGGATCTCCCTCCCATAAATTTCGATGTGATATGGTGCATTTTGATGCGGATTGAAAAGGTATAGCGCCCTTTCGATATGCTCGCCGCTCCCCCTTGTGCTAAAACCTGGCTACGCTACTGTACCTTGCGTGACTATTTTTCTGAACTTTTCGCGGCCGAAATGCTGCCATTGAGAAGTTTTTTTACCACGAAACAAACGGCCTGCCTTGAGTCTGTGGCATCGGCTCATGACTTTCACATTCGAGACTCGGGAATCCTGCCTAAAGAGAAAACGAAATACACGGACTGACCCGCGTGACCTATAGGCCGACTCTGCCCCACAGTGCTTAGGCCTCGAGCTCTCTTTCTTCTCATCTACCCCGCCAGTGTTTTATCCAGATTTCAGGCCTTTGGGAGAGAAATTGGCTTGGCTGGAGAGGAAGAGACATAGTTCGTTCAATGCGAAATAATTATTATTTGTGAGTGCCGAAACGTTTTTTGTTGGGGAGAGAATTTTGAGGTTTTGAGAGGAATCTCCCCCTAGCAGGTCTGGATAAAATACTAAATCTCAAAATGGGTTGTCATAGGCCTAAATAGGTTGGCGTGTGTCATTCACCAATACAAAAAAATGAAGAATTGCGTGCAATATGTCTGAATTTCTGAATTTCTTATTGAAATGTTGAAATACCACAAGAGCGAAAAGATTATGTTTTTGTGCTTATCACGACGTTTCGGAGAGAAAAGAAAAAGTTGTGAGGCACAAGTCCCTCTTTTGCGCCCCCTGGCGCTTCCAACACACGCTTCGCCACCGTTTCTGAGACTCTTCTGTCTGTTTACTGTTGAGATTTGTCCGTTGCCATGTCTTGGTCGGTTTGCGTTTTCCATTTTGCCTGTGGTTATGCAATCCGAGACTCGATTATTCTTGATTTTTGATCCAGCGGAGCATAATGAGCAGAGATACAAATCCTGTAATTCGACGGGAAGTAATAATGTAATTTGATCACAATATTACTGTAGGATAATTGAACTAAACCTCTTTCCGAATGCAGATCCAGGCTTAAAACACATCTCTTTCAATTAGCTGTTCCTCCATATTCGGTCTTGCTCTTTCCCGCCTCCTCCGACTGATCTCTTGAATGGCCTGCCACCTGCACGGTCTTTTTCGGATGGATTTGAAGTACCATCGATTGATACCCTTGGGTATTAGAGCTGGCGCTATAGAAGTGTTATTATTATTATTATTATTATTATTATTATTATTATTATTATTATTATTATTATTATTATTATTATTATTATTATTATTATTATTATTATTATTATTATTATTATTATTATTATTATTATCTTTATCAGGGTGCGATTTGTGACCTGGAACAGTGGGGAATATGTCGAGCTTGGAGGGATGTAGTTGTTGGGAAATGTAGCAGTGGAGGGATGTAGTGGTGGGGGATGTAGCAGTAGGGGGATGCAGTTGGGCAGTGGGGAAGAATCCCCCTTCCCCTACAAATCGCGCCCTGATTATTATTATTATTATTATTATTATTATTATTATTATTATTATTATTATATAAAAGCGCCGAGGGGTGCGGACTGATATACATTTCATGAACAGCTTTAGGCCCTTGACATGATTAATCTATTATTGCGGTAAGGCTGTTTAATTAAGTTCGTGAATATCGCGAAAGCGACGGCTGCTACGTGCAGACGGGAATCTATCAAGTCTAAATCGCGAAACGGCGTTTGCGTCGCTCTTCATTAAATCACGCGGTCGTCTGCAAAACGAAGTTATTGCTGCCATTTATCTCGATGTTTTATTGGCAAATCAACAGGCAGACAATATCTGGAAAGACCTCGACTCATAATTATCAAGCACAGTTGTTTTTATCACTTCGGTCAACAGGATTTGTCGAGCATCAGAATTCATCGTCGTCGTCGTCGTCGTCGTTATCATCAGTTACCATGGGCTCCGTCGTCGTCGTCGTCGTCATCAGCAGTGTTTAATCTAGGCCGTTTCCGGGGGGAAATTGCCCTTTCCCCCCGGAAATTTCAAATTCCCCCTCGAAAATTTTGGAATACTACATGGACTAACAGCGGTCCCTAGCAGAATTCCCCTCCCCGGCTTTGTTAGATTCCCGCCGGCTTTGTCAGTCCCCCCCCGGAGTCCAGGAGTCTAGATTAAACACTGGTCATCAGTTACCATGGGTTCCGTCGTCGTTGTTATCATCAGTTACCATGGGTTCCGTCGTCATCGTCATCAGTTACCATGGGTTCCGTCGTTGTCGTTATCATCAGTTACCATGGGTTCCGCGCCTGTTTATTGTGCTACAGCTATAGTATGCTATCTTTGCAGCATGCATGCTCTCGTTCTCATACCTGTTTAGACCTCTTTGGATGGTTAAGCTCTTTTAGACCACTTTCGCACCAATACTCGGAATTGGCAATTAACAATGCAGTAACCAGGAATATTACTAGGATTGTGAATTGGGGAGGGGGTGTCGACCTCAAATTGTGTGTGTGTGGGGGTGTCCAGAACTAATTACTAATTAGTATGCATATTGTATGCATACCATTGTCACATTACCAAATTTGGGGGTGTCGACCTCAAATTGGGGGAGGGGTGTTGGGGGGTTGTTAGAGGGTGTAAAAATATCCTTGGCAGTAACACTTCAATCAATAGACTTCTATGGCGCCACTATAATAACGTATCCCCCTCCCAAACACACACATAATATATATGAGATCTATCTGTCTGTCTGTCTGTCTACCTATCTATCTGTCTGTCTGTCTATCCATTCGTCCATCCATCAATTCATATATACATATACATATATATATATATATATATATATACAGGGGCGCCCACACAAGAGGGGGAAGGAAGCAAATGCTTCCTGAAAAACCTAGGGGGGGAAGAAATTCCCCCCCTGAGTTTTGGTATCACGTTAGAGTAGTATATTTATTCGATAAGCCCCTCAATGACTGCGCAATTACTGGCTTAATTGCAGTGCAATTTTGTAACTTCATATAAGATTACCAGTACTCAATTCAAGCTCAAGTTCATTATTATCAGGCATTCATAAAATGTTATTACCGTATTATTGTAACTTTTACATAGTCATTCTAATGATGAAGAGTGCAAACTTCCTATGAAATATAAATCGTTTATAACAAACTAATAGACTCACATGAAGTTTACATTCCAAATTAGACTACTGCAACTCCCTGCAACTCCCTCCACTACTGCAGCCTTCCAAAGACCTCCATCAACAAATTACAATCCATTCAAAACTGTGAAACGGTGCAATTAGATACTGTTAATAATAAATTAATAATTATAATTTGCTTGTTTCAGTCAGTTGCCTTAAGTCTAGTTACCCAATTTGCAGTTGTTGCAGCTTTAATGCCTCTAACATCTATGTAAAATAATGTAGGTGTGGCTGTTGGAGAAATCTAATTTTTAAAATAAATACTAAAAGTAACATTTATTTTATTTGCATTTGGATGTGGTCATATTGCCAATGGATAATTTGCAGGTAATTTTAAATAGTTTTCCAGCGCAATTACTGCGATATCTCTCCATAGTTTCAACTTACATTTAATAGTGCTTTGTGGCTGTTGGAATTTTTCAGAAATTAAGAATTAGAAGTTACTGGTATGAGACCTATCCTGGTGCACCAAAGTATGCGATTTAATGTCCAAAATGCACTGAAACTCACCTACGAGCACCTATTGATTTCAAAAATTTTCCGGGGTTTTACCCCGGACCCCAGGCTTTTTTCCACGAATTTGCGTGGATGGGGATTGTCAATGTTCAGTGTCGTCTTATACGGCTACTTTTTCGTATAATAATAATAATAATAATAATAATAATAATAATAATAATAATAATAATAATAATAATAATAATAATAATGTGGTGTAAATAAATCCCTGCCGGACCCCGTTTAAGGGCAGGGGAGGAAAGGGAGGACAGGGAAGGGGAACCTGCTTCCAGCAGTCAGGGGATGGAGCGCCCCTGTATATATATATATATATATATATATATATATATATATATATATATATATATATATATATATATATATATAAGACAATTTATTGGCCCCATGTCCGTCGAAAGTGGTCCTAGTCCTGGGATTTACTCTAAGCTCGGCAATCGAGATGGTAATAAACAGAAATAGCAACTGGTCATAAAACATCACTTCTTGAAGCCCACGATAAATGAAGTCTGAGCACGAGTGTACGATGGTCCGCATGTACAATTTGTACATCGATACACTTAACTGCTGTCGGTCGCAATTTACCGCGTTCGAAGGACGGAGCCACGGCGACTGACTTAAGCGGGTGTCGACCGATGTCAAACTCGGCTTCTATAAACAGATATTCGTCCGCGGACAGGAAATTCTGGAACGCATTCGACGGAAAGTATTTTATGATTGGGTTCGAATTATCCGTCAGATTCTTCACTAAGGCAACGGTCTGTCTGTCTGTCTGTCTGTCTGTCTGTCTGTCTGTCTGTCTGTCTATCTATATATCTATCTACACATGTGCATTGCAATCTACTGTAGGCCTAGTCATAGATTTTCAAGAAAGCCGCTGGACCACCCTACCCAAAAGTTTTCAATTTCCAGTGAGATTCGAAGGACAATAAACCAATTTTCCGACCCCCTAGTGTGGGTCGTTCTCGACCACTGGTGGACGGAGCTGAACCTTCCCATCACCCCCCCCCCCCTCCCCCGTCAAATCTAACATCGGTCTATTGTGATGTCAGAAATTGTCGTTGCTCCACATTCCAGGTACATCGTCATCTGTCATCCGTTCCATTCGGAGCGCCTCTGTACGATCGGTCGAGCGCGGAAAGTGGTCCTCGGTCTTGCTCTCGCCAGCGTCGCCTACAACATCCCCAAGTTCTTCGAGTACCGGACCGTTCGCTTCGTCCATTCGCTGCCGCCGCCGCCGCTCCCCCGCAGCGGCGGCGGCGGCGGCCGCACCACCGGGGTCCGGTGCGACCTGACGGCCTTCGGGAAGACGCGTCTCTTTCGCCAGCTCTACCACTCGTGGCTGTACGTCTCCTTCGTCTACGGCGTGCCGTTCGTCGCCCTCGCCGTCCTGAACGCGTTTCTCGTCGGTGCCGTGCGCGCGTCGAACCGTCGGCACTCGCAGCGGCGGTGGCGGCGGCGGCGGCGGGGAGAAGGCGGCGGCGGCGGCGGCGCCGGTGTCGGCGTCGTCGTGTTGCGGCGAAGGAACGACACGACCGTGATGTTGATCGGCGTCGTCGTCGTGTTCTTCGTCTGCCAGACGCCGGCTCTCGTCTCGCGCGTCCTCTGGGCGTCGGCGTCGGCCGGCGACGCCGCGCGGAGGTTCGCGCAGACGGGCTTCCACGCCCTGAACGAGCTGGGTAACCTATTCGTTTTCGTCAATTCGTCGGTTAATTTCGTTCCCTACTATCTGTTCGGTCGTCGATTTCGTCGGGAGCTGAAGCGGCTCGTCGAGCGCTACTGCTGCGGCTTCGGCGGCGGCGGCGGCGGCGGCGGCGGCGGGGGACGGGGCGGTGCGCCCTCGCAGCAGCCCGTCTACAGCTTCTCTCTTACGGTAGGCACCGGCGGCGGCGGCGGCGGAGGTGGAGGCGGCGGCGGCGGCGGTAACAGGCGTCGACAGACTCAGGAGGCGATCGAATTTCACAAAGAGGAGTCATCCTGTTGTGGTCGGAAAGATTCGATCGTCAGAAAAGCCATCGCTCGAGTGGCTGATGATCATCCAACAAACAGAAGAGAATGATACAGAGAAACTGCGCGGAATTCAATAATTCGGCACTTGTTTTACAGGGGCGTAGCCAGAAATTTGATTTGGGGAGTATAATGTGATGGGGGCTGGTATAAATGTTTAAAAACACTGATTTTTTTAAAAAACGCATTAAAATTTTTCAGGTAGTCTGATTTTTTTGCGGGGGAGGTATATATATCCCGATATACCCCCGTCGCTACGCCTCTCGTGTTTTACTTTTTAGAAATTCCCAGAATACGAACAGCTTTTCTGATTTCAATGATTTGTCCAAATATAATCATCACAATCGTAATATTCCACTACAGCCACTTCCCACTCAGAAATTCGATTGGGGTTTTAAAAGTGCCAAGGGTGGGGCGGTCATTATGGCCATATTCAAACTGCTCCATTCTCTAAGTAGACACATTATTGGAAAATAGCATACAGTACCAATAGCATAATAATAATAATAATAATAATAATAATAATAATAATAATAATAATAATAATAATAATAATAATAATAATAATAATAATAATAATAATAACAACAACAAAGTATACTGTAGAGTGGTTCAGTAGGGTCTGCCCTGTGTGAGATCCACTAGGCCTATGTTTCACCCATCCAGTCATTCACATTATGGTCCTGCTGTGTAATCTCATAGACACACACTTATCTCTACAGAAAGTTGAATTTCTAGGTTTACCGACCTATGTACTAAGATAAATAATGAAATTCAATGAATGAACGTTAGCTCTAGCCAAATCAAGTTGCAGTGTCTGCATGAATTCTGTTTTTGGGTGTAGAATTATGTATACCCAACCCCCCTCGGCCTCAGGAAGGGAGGACAAACTGATGATCGGGTGTCTAAGCGTTCGGGTAGTCTAATCTCCGTTGATACATGAATTTTGGCGCATTATTTTATTCAGATTAGAAGGCGGCGAAGGTTGCTGCTCCAAGTGGAATGACATCCCCGGTGGGAGAACGGAAGGTTCAGTGACCTCAATCATCCACGGCGGACTGGCTGCCCGAAGGCGGTTGTCACTTGTGAGCCTTCCCGTCAGTGACGGCTCCACATGGGAGGCCCGGGGGTCCGTGCCTCCTGTTGAATGTCTGGCCTCCGCATTGGCCCCCTGTTGGGACCCTATACTTACTACTACATACCTATCAACAAATGGTTGCCCCCAAGCTTATAAGTTGCCACCCCAAAGCCCCCCTCCCCCCCACTTGCCAAATCCTGGAGCCGCCAATGCTTCCTGTCGCCGTATTTTCTTCCATCCGAAGTAGTAGGCCTAACCGCGTCCACAACCTAGTCGGCGACCAACATTTCATTGCCGGCTTAACGTCACATCGCGCGCGATAGTATCGCAACCGTACGTCGGGCAAAATGGGGATCTTTGAACATTAAATCTCCGATGAGGACACATTTCGGAAGTTTTACGGCAACCCGGAAACGCCGCCGCCGCCGCCGCCGCCGCCGCCGCCGCCGCCGCCGCCGCCGCCGCCGCCGCCGCCGCCGCCGCCGCCGCCGCCGCCGCCGCCGCCGCCGCATGAAACCTTCGTCCGAGCTCAGGCTAAGCGACGAAAACCGGTTACCCTCCGGTTTAATGGAAAAACTTGAATATAAACCATACTCAGTGTTATTTCTAGGATTTTGAATTAGAGGGGTGTCGGAAAAATCTGGGGGTGTCGACTTTTTAAGTCTCTGTCCGAAAAAGGCTGACAAGCAAAAACAAAAAAGGTCATCACGGGAATAAAAGCTGGGAGTGTCCTTCTCAATTGGGGGGGGGGGGGGTTGTTCTGACCTCATTAGTATGCATTTTGTATGCATACCATTGTCGCGTTACCAAATTTGGGGGAGGTCGACATGCTTCCAAAATCGCTTCTATGTTAAATTCTAGCCACAGACCACATAATCGTAATGAAAAAGTTAGGCAATCCACCGTGAATACCGGCACCTATTTTTTTTACAAAAAAGCACTGTCTGTAATTATATAATCAAAGGGGGGCTAGAAGGCGAAGGCAACGTCTACGCGGCACGCCCGTTTTCAAGCGCAATATTGATTCTTGCACAGGCAGCTGACCGCAGCTCTTTTCTGCAACACAGAGCGTTTTAGGGTGGGGGGCTATGTCTTCGTACCCGGCGATAATTTTCGAGACTCGGTCTACGACGATGCGCCTCCGGGACACAAAATAGCCTCCAATTAGGCCACACGACGATTCGTCAAGACGTCGGCAACCGACGTCGATGCCGTTATTTGTGCATTCGACCGCTAAATGGTTTAAAGGTTTTTTTGAAAAAGTGTCGATACTCAACCAGAGGCATAACAAGGCAAAAAAGCAAGCAATTTTAACAAGAGGCGACACAAGTTTTACCCATAGGCGTATAGACTTAATAATAATAATAATAATAATAATAATAATAATAATAATAATAATAACGTGATTTCAAGTGTTTTAGGAGGCAAGTATGCCAGTCAGTGTTTTATGCAGGCCTGTTAGGAGGGGAGATTCCCCCCAACCTTAAAATACCCCTCCCCCACAAAAAATCCCAGCACTTACAAAATTTTGCATTGAACTGTCTTTTCCCCTCCAACCAAGACGATTTTCCCCCGAAAGCCTCAATTTCCCCCAGAAAGGCCTGGAGTCTGGATAAAACACTGATGCCAGTGTGAAAACCACTTCTGTTAGGCTGCTATAGGCTCAAGTCCCCCTTTGTTGAGATATCTGTTAGGGAACGTGAAAGATATAGTGGTTGCCCCATCTCCCACTTTTCATCCAAGTTTACGCCAATGGTGTTACCACTGACCTCTGGATTGCAACCTCGAATCACCACGGACAAGATCATGACTATGATTTTTACTGAAGCGACCGACTGGTGCTAATGTACTATTACAATGGCGCTAAAGAAGTTTACTACCACTACTACTACTACTACTGATATTTTTGAAAATTCCCCAGAGTATTAAAATAATAGAATAGACTGTGTTAACATTATCACAAACAGACACAAACTATGTTAAGTTGTATATACTGTATTGAACAAGTTAACATAATAATAAATAGAAAATTGGTAACACTATAAAACAACTAAATCCAACAACCCTCACACCCTTAGGCTTTGTCCTGACGTCCTCTGCTAAGGGGGCTGGAACCCCTTTATTTATTGTTTCACACGATTTATCACAGCCCAGCTTCTGAAAAACCGGTGAAACTTAATTGAACTAGTACGTCACATGACGTACTGACGTCATGAGACAACATGACGTCAGAGATAACAAAGCCTCAACTCGTCAGTACTTTCTGTACAAATTCCATTATTTCTCTTAAATAACGATTGTTGGTACAGTACTAATGAAACAACCTGAAAAGTTTTTACAACTTCCTGAATGAAATTCAACAAATTACCGCTACAAAATTCATATTCAATGGAACATTTACTAACGATGAACTAAATTCACTTGCATATAATACTATTGAGAGAGCATCAACTTCAAATAAAATGTAATGCATCTTGTAGTAACTGCTGATGTTCAAAATTTTATTATAGTGATCAATGCAAATTGTAAAAAAAACTAAATAGGAATGAGTCATTGCAACTATTATTTACAATTGATTATTTAGCTCGATAGATCAGTGCAAACAATTAGATACTGCCCATTTGATATGATACCAATGTGCCAGCTTTCTTAGACTGCAAATACAGTAAGAGACATCAAATATTTTTTGGCAGAACAATTATTGATCATGTAGCTAGCTTCAAAACTTCTGAGGTCTTCAAAGTGTTATGCTGGAATTGGCTTTGAAAGATGTCTGCAACGCCACACAGTTTATCGTCGTGAATTGAACATCCTCATTCTTTCCTTCACAGACAAAGGGGTTGATCCCTCACCAGACACATGTGCAGGGCTTGTAGTCTGTTCTGCTTCTGTTGTTGGCATTACTGTTGTTGTTGTTGTTGGTGGTGGTGGTGCTTTTGTTGTTGTTGTTGGTGGTGGTGGTGGTGCTTTTGTTGTTGTTGGTGGTGGTGCTGTTGTTGTTGTTGGTGGTGGTGCTGCTGCTGCTGCTAGTGTTTTCAGTGATCCTGATGAAGAAGCGTCTGCAAGAGCCAACGATGGTGCAGACACGACTACAAGATCAGAATCAAGTGTCGACGCAGCAGGGGGTGAAAGTGGAGCGGGACGTGCATTGTTACTAGTCTCCGTGTTAGCAACTGGTACTGGTGCCTTAGTGCGCATAAGATTTGGAAAAGGAGGATGGACAACTTGGGGCAATTGTGGCTTCGTTGATTTTGTGTTCGGCCTTTTGTTTGTGCCACTTGGAGAAGTCACCGCCGAAGGTGCCGACGATTCATCTTTAACTTCAACAGAACCTACAGCCTCATTCGAGTTTTGCTGATGCAAATTATTCTTTGATGATAACGATGTTCCAGGATCCATCGGTAGTAACTTTTTAGTTCGTGGCCTTGCAGTAGGTGAGGTCAGCATTTTTGGCTCGCGATTTGGAATTGGAGGAGGAGATTCAGAAGAAGCTGGGTCCACTGTTAGTTTAGCTGCAGGTGATGATGGAATAGAATTTGAGTCCGACACGTGAACAGCAGGTGACAGCGAACCATCGCCATTTTTCTGCAGTTGTGCATCATTGTTGCATTTCGACGGAATTGAAGCATTCGTCTTTATTTTTGATTCGTCAGTAGTCTTCTAAATTGATTGTGCAAATAACAAACATAATCTCAGTGCATCATACTTATCTAATAAACTAGACTGGGGTGTGTTCTCTCTCAATTATTTCACTTTTCAGCAGTGGCGCAGCCAGGATTTCAGAATAGGGGGCACTTTGATATTTTTGGCCAAAAGTCTTGACAAGCCAAAAAAGGTTGTCATCTCAAATGCTTTCAAGTCCTGTGCGTTCTTCAGGCTTTAATACAACCCCTTATCCAACCCAATTACTCATTGGTTTTGGATGAATCTTATGACCGGTCCCGATCTGAATAGGAGAGGCCGGACCCCCTGACTCCTCCATGGCTACGCCAATGCTTTTCAGGAATTCAGCTTCATTAGAATGGCATTCAATTTTGAAGTCATTAAAGTCAATTTTCATTTTACCAATACAAAATGCAGTAATTGTTTTTAAAGCAAACAATATGATAGGATCTTAATTCAGCAGCAGCAAGATTTCACTGCTAATTAAGAAGTTAACATTGTCAAACAGCACACAAGTTCTAATCAAACATAAAATGAAAGAGTGGGGAATAAAATTTCTTCTTAATAAACTAGCAATTACTTTTGTCTTCGGAATCTCTTCAGCTATACTCATCATAGAAGTCTCTGCGAAAAGAAACAAACACAGCAATTCACTTAACTTAATAACAATATCTAAACAACACACTCAAAGCAAATAACAAATAAGTCATTGTTCAAGCAAATATATGCACACAATAATTCCTAACAGTAAAACGTTCTGGGGCTTGTCTCTAATTAAATGATATAACAACAATAACAACAATTGACAAGAATCAAGTCACAAATCAGTTGCACTGGGCAATCAAATTAATGTAATCTAAGCAGAATACAAAAGTAAAAAGAGAATTGCTAAAAACCGTAAGAAAGCAACAGTTGGGAATTTTTTGAACATCTAATTAGAAAGGATGGATTGGAAAATCTAGTCATAATAAGAAAAATAGAAGGGAAAAGAGCAAGAAGAAGACAAAGAATAAAGTAAACAGCCAGCCTAAGAGAAGCAACAAGAACTAAAAACAACGTTGAACTGATAAGGAAAACCAGAAACAGAGAAGAGTGGAAATCCATGGTCGCCAGTGTAGCAATACATGACACATGAAGAAATAGTAGTAGTAGTAGTAGTAGTAGTAGAAGATGAAGAAGAAGAAGAATACTTCATAAATTTTCAGTTCCATAAAATTATTGAAGCATTTGTGCAAGAAGCAACAAACAAATCACTGATGTAACAACTCACAGTGCCCGTGACAGATAAAAGACCTATTAAGTATCAGTCTCTTTGTGTCTCATGAAAGCATCATGCAAAGAAATGCATATTCTGCAAACTTGAAGCAATCGCACAATCACAGAAAAACCACAATCGCTTCGTTTTGTTTACCTCTGCTAGTGAGAGGCTCCTCATACCACTGGCATTTAGTTCCTACGGGAGAAAGTGGACCTGGTTTTCCAGTCGAGTCTCGCTTAAGTACTTAACAACAACACCATTAAAACATAAAACTAACTTAACATATACTACATAACATAGGGGAGATCTTACAATTAACCGCTTAAAATCCAGCTAATTTGCCGATTCAAATCATGCAAAATCTAAGAAATAAGGTGATTAAGGCATTTAAAGTTATTACTACTATACAAACACTATATGAAATATTATTGTACAGAAACCAACACCCTACTTAGGATGAACCCATATATCCATCTATATGACCACTGCATGCCAAAGTCTGGGGCAAACGAAACACAAACACATCCAAAGATGTACTAAAATTTCATGCATACCAGCATCATTCCTTAAAAATTAACCATTGCTTTATTTATGACAGATCTTAAACGAAACATAGCAGGCAACATACCACAAGCACCTTTAAGAGTCCTTAAAGTCTTTGGCTTTGCTATTTTTTTTGGCACTATATAAATTGGCCAATATACATACATACATACCGGTACACACAAAAATACAGTAGAGAAGAAACACAGTGAAATGGATGGAGAAAAACTGTTCAGACTGAGCAGGTTGAATAAAGATGCAAGATCATAAACTAGGTAGACTTCAAATGTTTCTGGCAACTGCCAGGAAGTTGGGGGAGGGGGGGTATTTACAACTAAGCCATGTACTGCAAATTAAACTTGGTGTTTCATTTGACACAAGGTTTGGGGTTGGGAGGGGTTTAAACCCACCCCGTGGTTGAGGCTGACCCCCTAGAAGAGTTAAAAAAGTACTTTTAAAATGTAGAAAGCCTGTAACATAGGTGTAGAAGTAATCTGACCCTACTGCTTTTTGAAAAATTGACCACTGACAACATTCATTGGCTTTATTGTTCAGCCACGCATGAAATAAAATCTTGCCAAAATCAAAGTACGAAAAACAGAAACACCTGATTTATCTGTCCTAATAATTTTATCGTGAACAAAATTCGGTTGTCATTTTTCACTGTAGAGTATGTTCGATGAGATAAGTAAGTAAATCAGAACACAGTCAGAAACAAAGACCTACCGAATGACTTCCAATTTAAAGATTTAAAAACACATGAATCAGACAACTCTTACTTTTATCGGTAATTTTAGTAATGACTCCTATTCTGTCTTCTTCTGTCTGTTGTTGCAAAACGTTACAAAACAATACAAAAAAAGAAAAATAAAATGAACCAATAGCACACAAAATACTCATTCACAGGAATGAGAATACTTGTTTTCTTGCAAATTTAATCAAATCAAAAGCCATCAAGTGTTTGAGTGCCTGATGCACGGAAAACAATAATAATGAATCAATAACAAGAGCAATGCAAACGACTGACATGCAAAAGAATCAGCAGCAAAATATTATGTTCAGGGTCATGCATTTGCTCAGTTTCAAAATAATCTACGTTAATCAAACTGCAATCAGAAACTGTTTTGCAGTGAATTTATCTCTATCCAGAATCTGCAGATATGACAAGATTCAATAGCCATCATATGTAACAATTAATTAATTGTGAATTCTAAAAATTATTCTGAACTCAATGACCAACTGAGAAATGCTTTCAAAATTTAGCAGATTTTCATAAGATTTAATATATTTGAAAATACATACAAGTAACACTGATTCACTTATTGCATAAAAGCTGTATTAAAATTTCTGATAATCGGAATTTGGTTAAGTCTACCTTGAATTCAAAAGTTATTCAAGAATATAAATGTCTTCAAAAGTTAGCAATTATTTTGCTCCATGCAGCAGTGAAAATAGAATGGAAAAAGAGACAGAGAGAAAAATCATACTCTAAATCTCTTTCATCATCTACTGCCTACCTTGCCACTGCTTTCGTTGTTTAATCCTCCTCTATTCAGTGTAGGTGAAACTTTATGTTCAGATTTCCTGCAAAAGCATACATTACATCAGTACTCCTAAAATATGCTCAAATCCATAACTCGAGTCTACTGTATCTACCCTAAGATTTGAAACAAAACATGCTTCTTTATGAACATGATTCTACAGTTAAACTCGTTTCTGTAATCATTTAATTGGCCATGATCATTATGAGGATAATTAAAACAAGAGCAAATGTAAGAAATGAATATAAAATCGATCAATTAAGAAAGGGCAGAGAGCGTTTCATATCAACAAAAACAAATTTTAAGCAGCATCCGACATACACAATATTGTCGGTGCTTTGGCTTTTTCTCCTTTGTGGAACATATCCAATCAAATGACTCTGAAATACATATCAAGTGCTACTTTTCAATATCTCAAATAGTTCTGTCATCAAATAGAGTTAAATATCAAACTACGATCGAAAATATACCCGTGTGAAATTACGACAAAGACCGTTGTAGCTTATGATGCTCAGATCTTTCCAGCATTATCTAGATATCCTAGAACCTAAATACTGTAGCCATATGACCACACAGAACTTATTATAATTCTGACCAACCAATCAAACATTCATTTTGAGTAACAATTGCCATTTGAGAAATTACCTTTTTATCTGAAAACTTTTATAATATGCCGTGTTCATAAAAACTGCATGGATAGCAACACTTTTATTAGTTTCATTGCCAATAAAGTTAAACAGCTGATTCAATTGACCGAATTTCAGGAGCCACAATATCACGACATCATCCCTGGCTGCTGTGGTCCAGTAATACTTGTCTAGCCGGTATAATAGCAAGGATAATGAAAATAATGCTGACACTAACAATTAAACAGGTAAAACTTAAACTTATGAAGACGTACAGATTCACGGATTTGCTGTTTCAGGGTGTCGAATTTTTCTTCTAGAAAACAATGCAGAGGATGCTGTTGAGGCGGGGCCAGCTGCTTATGTCGATGCATTGCCTTTTCCAATATTGAAACCTTCAGACATATAAAAGATTTCTGTAGAAGAGTGAATGGGTGGGAAGTTAGAAGAGTGGTAACAACGCTGGATGATGGAGCAGAAGGTCGCGGGTTCAATTCCCGCAGGAACCCTAAGGTCGACTCAGCCTTGCTCACTTGAGGGCAGTGGCAAAATGAGGAGCAGCGTTAAGCTGCAAGGTAAAACGTGGGTCTGGGGAAAGTAATGGCAACCTACCCCAGATTAATGGCTTATGCCACCCACATCACTGATTGCCTGGACCGGAGATAAGCGCCGGAACCCAACGCTCGGACTCGAGTATGGGACCTACCTTTACCTTTAGAAGAGTGAATGCACAATCAAAAATTATGTCAGTACAATTTTATTTTCAGTATGAACTTTTATAGAAAATTCTGAATATCGTTATTAATAATTTTCTCAAGTCTGTAACAGCCCTATTTTTATGGCTAACTTCGAGCTTGATTTTCTAATTAAACCAAAACAGTGAACATTTGAATGAGGTACGATCCCCTTAAGCCCGTACAAGGAAAACTACAAGAAATACAACACAGTGTTTACCTGATCATTGAAAAGTTCTAGAAGCTTGAACATGTTATCACTGTGCAGAGGATTCTGTTTCTGAAACTCTTTGTTAAAAAATGCCTTCAGAAAACAACATATATCTATTTCAAAAACAATATGAGAAAAATTATTAAAATTATTTCTTATATATAAATTTTAAATAAATATATATATGCTTTTTTACTTCAGTACTGAGTTCCCCAAGGTTCTTACGACAAAAAAAATTGTCTAGAGACAGAAAAATGTATACATTTCAGGTCTCGTCTAGATCCGAGTAAGAGGCAGATTAAGTTCCTATAAAACACTTGAGATTACTGACGCCTAAGTTAATACTTAGTATGCATGATATCAAAGCAGTTTTTTGGTCATTTTACGAATTTTATTCAACCATGATAGAAAACAGGTTAACGACCTCTTGGTATTTCGGAAATCCTCCCATGACAGGAGCGTCGATAACGCCCTTCAGTCGCATTGTGAGTGGATTGAGGTTTTGACTAGTGTTCTGACTGAACTGCATCAGCGTCACGTTCAGTTCCTCGTTCTTTTTCGTTATCGCGTCGATGGCCATTTCAATCGGAAACAGCCTCATCTGTTTCTTGGACGTCACTTCAAACCAGCGCATTACACTCGGAAATTTCTCCGAAGTCTTCATGATGTAACGCTCGCAGGACAGCGTCTGTAGGTAGACATACAGAGTTGCATAATTATCAGAAAGACACAACAATAAATTTCTTAAATGCCTAAAGCATTCATCAGCCAAAAAATGCCAGCATCATAGAAATGATACAGTTTTAGCTTGCATTACGAGAGCTACTAATAAATCTCTATAACACCAACATATTTATGATATTTCATTTATAAATTTTTATTAAAGATTCCATTAACTTTTAAAATATCGAAATAAATTTCAATGTAGATGCAATTAATTTTTGAAAACTAGATACACTCATTAGCTATCAAAGACCTTGAAATCATTGTTATCGTCTTTAACTCCGTGGTGAAATGGCCGATCAAAATAGAATTCGTCAACATTGTTGGTTCTATAAAAGTTTCGCACTGGATCCGGAACATTCCACATCATGAAACAGGCGTCTATCACCGGAAGAGGAGTCACGACACAAACCTGCAAATCTAAATTAGTTCTGTCATGGAACCGTCTAATGTCTAAAACCATAATAAAAATACGTCTACAAATTTCAAAAGTATTAGATATCAACTCCTCATAAAATTTTTCATTTTTTCTCCATTTTACTAATTGGTTCTGCAAATACCGGTAATACTAATACACCGTGTGGTTGATTTGTCAAATCCTGAAGCTTTCAACTTCGATTAGGATAGCTGAAGAGCTAAACCCAAACTTTTCTAACTCCACCAGAGGGGTTGGCTTTGACCAGTGAGGGGATTAAACCCCCAATCCTTTGGGAAAATTAGCTAACATTTATAAAGTACAAACAGTTACTAGCTTCCTTTCCCTTTCCAGAGCATAACAGGTTGAAAACAATGGAAGAATTGGAATCAATCCATGTGATCAACGTGCCAATGAAAATCAATAGGCAACATGACAAATAAAAGATACATAATGCAACTTAAAAGGCTACTAGTAAATGTCACTTGTGGCAGCATGTTTTCTGAAATGGAATATGAAGACATAAAAACTATGGGTGTTACGAAGGAATGCTTATGAAACATTTGAAGAAAGGTCTGAAATGACAAGGCCTACCCGCCTGCATTTTCCTCAATGTCAAATGTCTACATCATAATCAGAACTGAAACTTCTGGCTAAAGTGCGTCAGTAACCTGTCTAGATGCATCCACTTCATGCTTTAAAAATCAATAATTCCAAACTTCACACCTTTCGAAAACAAACAGCAGATATAATATAATGACTAGGTATTCTGTTCAATGTCTTTCTGAAAAGCAAAACAAATGCCAGAGTAAGTAATTAAGTAAGTAAATAGAATCTTGTAATGGCAGAGGATACATCTTCCAGGACCTTGCCTGATCGCATCAGATGGCAAATTCATGTGGTCCAAAACTGAAGCACCGGAAAACTCCTGTTGAAAACGATACTGAAATGGAATCAGTTTCTCACATTCGTTGCCACGATAAATGAATTCCTTATCCTGAAAATTCAAGAAATTTATTTATCAAAATGGAACTCACAATTACTATAATTTTGCAGATTCAACTCTATGCAATTAGGAAACTCACTAATGTGACACATTATATGTTCAACAAATTTATTTCTATTGCAACAATATAGTCATCACTTTGATCATTTTGCTGTTAGATTTTGATTTCCGAGATGCTAACTCATTAGCATTGTATATTGTATCCTTGTACACAGTGACAGAAGTGTTAATACACTAGCTCACTTCAAAATTCATTCACTCATTCTTTTGTTTAGTTCATTCATTCATTCATTCATTCACTCATTCATTCATTCATTCATTCATTCAGCAGAAGAGCACACTTGAAACTGATCATTATTCTCATTCTCAGCCATTCCAGGAAGAAAACTCTTCAGTTACTGGTAACTACACTAGTAGATGTCTTATTTGTGGTTAAACAAAATCTGATAATAACTAGATAACTAGATGAACTTACTCGAAGAAATGATGAAAATCCCAAACCAAAGAATCGGACAAGAAAGTAAGTTGGTTCAAATCGATCACTGATTTTAGAATCGCCCAATATTTTCTGATAAAAGTCAGCCTGCAATCTCTGGACAAAACAGACATTCAGACAACTTCCCACTCCAATACAAAAAGAATTTTAGAAAAATAAACACAAATAAATGGTAGTGAAAATCAACATAATAAACAATAATACTTAGAAATAGGCAAGACAATATCCAAATATTATAATAATTAATTAATTGATCATAAATAACTACATTGTCTTGACCACACAGTGCCACTAACATCTACATATGTCCAGATTTTTCTAGCTCATAGGCTTCCAATATTTGTAGATTGTTCAAGAGGCCTATTGATTAAGCATTTCATCAAAACAGTCCATAGAACATCAATAATCCACAAGAGAACATCTAATGTGTTGATTTAAAATTTTGACACACACTTCAATGTTTCGGCAGTGAGGCTTTATATCATTGGTAGTTGGTATGGCTATCTGGAATGTGTTTGATCCAATCAAATGTAGGTTTGCAACAACCAACTATGTAACACTCTTTCTGAAAGGCACGAAAACCTATGCATATCCCATTCAAAGTGATCATAGTGTAAGTGTTTTTGAGCTTTGTCCAGAAAAAGTGCTACATAAATGCTCTGCTGCATTGCATCGCACACTTAAAAATCAATTTAATTTCCCAACTAACCAATTGTTTGCTCAGCTTGCCGTACATTATCTTTTCTTTGTATACGTCCGCCAGTTTCTCCAGGAACGGAAGTCCATACTCCCACATCTGAAGCATCGATGAAATAACTGGATATTATAACTGCAGACTACCAATAGCATCCATAAAGAGATACAGATTTACTAGTCACAGCATTGTGCCTATGCAACAACACACAATTTCACAGTCTTAATGATCAGTTATAACTGTTATTAGTTATGACTGATCAAATTCTGCGATTTGGTTTTGGCCGATGGCCAACCATACTGAGCTGGGTAGGATCCAAACTTCGGTAAATCTCGTCAATAATAATAATAATAATAATAATAACTGCTATTTTACCTTTCCTGATCAAATTCTGCACGATGATAGTTTAGTGAATGATTTTTCCAGCCTCTGAACAACACTGCCAACCATACTGAGCAAGATTTTACATTGGTAAATAGTTTATCCAAAATTCTTCAACATCTCATCACTCCAAGAAAGGAGGCTAATTTAATGCAATTTCATATAGTTAAATATTTGCTTCTGTGTGGTTTAAATTTGATAAAGTCACTAAAAGAAGCACGAAAAAATGACAAAACTAGATACATACATCATCAGTGAATTCTGTATTTTTCCTGCCTCTGAACAACACTGCTGTAGTAATTCTAAATTGAATCAAGATTTTACATTGGTAAATAGTTTAAGGTAACAATTCTTCAAACAAAAATTAAATTTCACCACATTAAAGTTAACAAAGGCATAATTTAATCAGTTAATGTTTAATATAGCTAAATATTTGGAGTGCAAATTTAAATAAATTTGATAAAGTCACTAAAAGAAATGCCTATGAATATACAAATGTCACAGTAGATCAATTAATGATGGTTAAAAGCAAAACACAAGACCAATAACAATAGTCAATAATCTGGCCCAGTGAAAGTTGTACTGGGTGAATACCCACAAGTAGATTGAAGATACACTTCATCTGACTTTCCATGTTGTCCTGATGTACAAGAACGTTCCTATGAAAAAAAATTAACAAAAAACACCGTAAAATTTCCCAATTCTACATCAACGTCACACAGCTTTTGAAACATTCTTCATCTATGTAACATAATTATGAATTCAAGCGATATCTGTAGAGATACTTAGACATTCTCAAAACATTGGATGTTTGTTATCAGATACCTTAAGCTTACCAAATATTCCAACATTCAAAGCAAAAACACAAACATCACTACTAAATAGCTCCTTGAATTTTACTGTTACCTTACTTTGACACATATAATACATGCCCTAGGCATTATGATAATGGCACCATAGAAGTTGATTGATTGATCAATTGCACTGACCAGGTAAATAATGCACTGAAAATTTATAGGACAATCTTTGTCAATTTTCCATAGATTGTTCTGCCACCAATCTAGATTGGCTTTTCTGGCTTTAATTGGGCTTGGATTTGGTGCAGCATAGGCTGATGCCCTAGGAATTATGATAATGGCACCACTGAAGTTGATTGATTGAATACTATGGGTTATAATATGCATTGGGTGCAAGAAATTTACACCACATTCACTATAAGCATGCTAAATTATACTTATTATATCTATATTCACATTTGTATGTGCTTTAATATCTTATAAATCTGTTCTAGGTGGATAAAGAAGTGAAAGCAATAATTAGAATGTAACTAACTATTTCTATATTTTCATATTCATTGACAGCAAATATCAAAAGACATTACCAGGTCCAGGTATCACTTCAAACAAATGCCAAACAAAATGAGCTTGAAATGTCACACCATATCGATTCTTTCTTCTAATCGACAGATAATTTAGTTTCCAAGTTACAAATTCTTCAGACGAAATATTAAATATAACCTGTAATCTAGCAGAACATCGAGTAGATTTGTTGCTGATTCAATTAACTCTTTCCACTTATTACTCCACCCTAAGTTATTCTGAACTTTACCCAACAAACTGAAATTGCAAGACACACAAAAAAACTTCAGAACACTTGCCTGAGTCTGAAAAGTAAGTCCTTATTCATTACCATAATTCATTAATACCTGTCAGTGCCAGGCATTTCTCTTGATTTGCACATTTATTAGCACAACTGGTATTCAATAAATGCAGAGAATGGCAAGTTGCTACACTATAATTCCAGCATTATCTCCTCAAGTCTTTAGGTCTAAGCTTAAATCCTTCCTTTTCTTAAATTATTTCCTCCATAGCTGTAACAACCTAACCTCACTGCCTTTCCGTGACCGGAAGATTTGGTACCGGAAGATTTGGGACGGAAAATTCGGTACCGGAAAATTCGGTACCGGTCATGGAAGATTAGGTACCGGAGCATTGGGAACTGATTTTTCAGGACGGCAAATTCGATTACATGTGTTAGGCACTGTCTCTACCTCCCCCATCCCTCCCCTCTCCAATCCCAGGTTCCCTCTGGTCTTGGGTGGTGTCTATACTTATATATATGCCCCTATATATTTAAGTAGAATATTTAAGTAGAATTTAGATAGGTATACTATTGACAATTACTGTATATTCATCTTACTGATTTATACGGTTTTAGGGTTAGGGTTAGTCTGTTAGGGTTAGGGTTATGGCTGCTGATCTGCATGTCGAACATGTACCAATTTATCCGGTATTGAATTATCCGGTTCCAAATCTTCCACAAGTAAAATTTTGGTACCGAATTCTCCGGTACCGAATGTTCCGGTACCGAATGTTCCGGGAACCCTGCCCTTCGGATGTTGATTATTGCCTGGCTGATCTCATACCTGTTCTATGGCTATTTTAAGAGAGGCTGAGTGCCTAAGAATAAGCAGCTACTGTTGTGCTGCTTTCCAGGGTGCTATATAAATCCACAAGATTTTACTTTACTTTACTTTACTGTAGTTTACCTTACAGTTTAACTGATTGTGCCTCAGTTTTATTAATGCAATTCAATCCATTAACAAATCTACGGTTTTAAAACATGGGAATTTTAGTGATAGTTACTAAGGATCAAGAAATAACATTCAATAAGTAATATCTTCAATCATTGCATGCATAAAATAATGAACAACTGAACTAAACTTACACAGAATGAAACAGCCTCTTGAATTCTTCATCTCCTTTGTTGTTGTTCATTAAAATGTCTATCTGGTCAAGCAGTTCATTCTCCAACTGCAAAAGATGCCGGAATTAATTAATTATCATTACATCCAAAGATACAAGAAATATATTTCGATAAAGAAAATATATCACACAAGACCAGATCGATAACTGTGCAATCAGATCTAGTGGTGAGAGGGTCCAGTGTGAGACCAAGATGGTGTGTCGAAAAATGTGTAACTTGGACATGAAACTATAAGCCGATTAGAACAAAGAATCAGTAAAGCGAACACTTTAAGCTCATTTTGTTGTGGCATTTGTTTGAAATGATACCTAGTAATGTGTCTCTTGATAATTGCTGTTAATGAATATGAAAATATGGAAATAATAATAATGACAGGCTTTCCCGTTGATATGACCATAAGACACACATTTTTCCTACTCTAACAGCAGCAAATGGAAACAGCCCACTTGGTGCTAGGCAACCAGTTCCCATGACGACAGCACTGAAATTAAGCAAAGCCAAGGGCTGCTTGGTACCTGGATTGGTGACCATCTTGGGATAGAGTCATGGTGCCGGTGGCCTAACCAGCCGTTCATACTTGGGAGTAGATATTTTGGCGGCAGCATGAAACTGCAAAGTTAAACATGGGTCCAGAGAAAGCAGTGGCAAGATTGATGGTGTCAGCCACTGACATCTCTGCTTGCCTGAAACCACTAATACGTGCTGGCCCCAGTGGTTAAAGTGGTTTGTTGGAGGTGCCGGGGCCCATAACAGAGGTGCCTGGGCCGGGCCCTGGCCCACTTTAACCACTGCTGGCCCCAATGCCTCGAATCAAGTGTGAATTGACCTTTACCTTTTACCCCGAAACTTAAACAGGTCAAATCAGTAATGGCTGTCCGGCAATCATTGGCTAGAAACATGACTGTAACAAACAAGACCTTGAAACAAACCTTTGAAAAGCTCTTGCTGTTCTCCCATTCTCTGAGCATCATCTCAAAGAAAATAGGCATGACCGCATTTCTCACATCAAGCTCAGGAATCAGCGCCATCTCAAGAAACGGACCAACGAACTCCGGAATGAAATGAATTTGGTCACGATCTATACCAGAAGTGCAAAAGTTGTTCCGATTTCAACGTCTACTATGTTTTTGCTAATGAATAATTTCCATTATAAAATACTGATTACACGCAAGAATCTAAAATTTTAGATTTTCAATCAGAAAAATTTAGTGTTTGCTGTCGTCAAATGTTTATGAAATTGTCAACAACAACAACAACAAACGGCAGCTAAAATTGCTGTTCTGACGACGATTTATGATGATAAGAAATACTGAAAGGAAGTACAGCAATCTAGATGATGAGGATAATCATTCATTTATCATTATTTATGCAGTGACTCACTCAGGCTCTTCCAGTTCTGAAGAAACTCATGAACCATTTTGAGACGCAAATCACCGTATCTAAAACAATTAAGTTACCCAATGTTCTCATAAAACATATGAAATGTCATTTCAAATGTTTATTTGAATAGTTTTGTCAAGATAGCATCCAAAACACTAGTATTTAGACACACAGTCAATGGTGTGATGGAGCTGGTTCGCATAAACTGTTGCTAAAATGATGCTAAGGTGGTATTTGTAGGGGAGCAGAGAACTTCTTGGCCACTGCCTACTGACTCCTCACTGGTCCACTTTTTAAGCAGTAAGGGGAAGAATCTCTGGTATGTAGAATAAGTTTTAAAAGTTATTTTTATTGAAAGGACGATTCTAAAGCATACATATATGTGTGTTGGTGTGGGTGTGTGGTTTGCCTACTAAAGTGTTGATATCTTTGTATACATCAGTTAGACCAGCAAACCAGTTGTTAATTGGCATCGAACTCCTGCACTCAATAAAATGCAAATATAAAGGATTACAGAACATTGAAATAATACACAACTGACTCATCAATAACCAAACTTTGAGAAACTTTCGTACCTTTTTTTAATTCTGTGACGTTTGACCGATGAAAGACGTTCCAACTGGAGACAAGGCTGAGTCACAAACGTCACCGCAAAATAGAAGTAGTTTGACCATGGCTAAAATATAAATGTGCACATAAGACTCTTCAAGTAAAAAAACTTAGTATTTATCTTTCCATAGAGTAGACTACTGACATGAGCAACTGAGACATATGAAATGCACAAATCAAAACAGCTTAATGAAATGCTAAAGATTACAGAGGGATACATAAAGAGATCGAAAGAGAAAAGCTGGCTAGAGATTGGACCCAAAATTGTACAGAATGCATGAAATTTTTACACTCTGCCAGATTAAGAAAAGTAATAATGGGCAGAAAAATTAAATTAATAATTAATTGGTCTTTAGATTTTTAACAATTCATTAGAAAAAATAATTTTAATGAGCTGCATTAAAAAATTAATTACCGTACCAAGCGGTTGAAAGGCTTTTGACCTAAAAATTTCTCCTTCAGCTTTGATGATATCAGCCTACTTGTTTGTAACACAACTCTAAAAAGAAAATCAATGCAAAGAATGTTTAACAAAGAATAAACAAAAATATTTACATATTACAAACTTTAAACAGATATTCTTCACAAACACTTTAAAAGCACTATGTTAGACAGACTGAAAACTGATTTGTAACAAATCAACAATTTGTAATCATAAAGATCATTATAATGTGAGACGCAAATGAGCACAACAAAATACAAACTCATTTCCCCAATAATTTCACAAAAACATCATCAAAAACACAATAACAACTCAAATAACAATACTAATAAATAATGCAGCATTATAGAAAATTTATGAAGTGTCTTTTCTGAAGGATCAATCATCAAGAGGCACTTATGAATGCTGAAGAATGACTCAACTATCCCTTTAGACCTTGCATGGAAAAAACATTGGATCAACAGGGTAGCTATAAATGCAAAGTCAATATATTGTATAAATGAACAATTGAGACATTCTAAAATGCTGCCACAGGCATAATATGTGATAGAGTGATTTGTGAGCTTACTCACCGATTAGTAACCATCTTCATTACAAGCCAATCTGAGGGGTAAAAGTCTCTTCTGAACAGATTACGCAGTGTTACCAACAATTTCTCTAGAAACATCTGTGAGAGAAAATGAATGCGATATCAAGCAGTAAAAACATCAATATTCCTTAAGATAGAAAATATAAACTCTAAAATACTAATGCATATCTAAAAGAATCGCTGAACAATCAAAGATAAATATATAAAACATTAATAAATTAATTTAAAAATTAAATATTTTGAAACGTTAAATCAACTTCACTAAGTGGGAAATGGCTCCCAGAATTTAGACAGTCAGAGGTAGACTAGTCTAGCCAATGGATCTTAAGATCAAAGTCAGATTAACGAAATGTGGCACAGTAGTTCAGAGACAGTAGTTCAGCGGTTGCCACACTGGCCTACCAGTCATGGGGTTAGCAGTTCAAATTTTAGTCATGGCAGAAACTACTTGGTTGCATATGCTTCAAATGTTCATTCAGTTGACTCAATTGTGAGCGAGTACATTGGTTGCTTATTCAGTGAGGAAAAGGTCCACAACCAACTCATTCACTCAGAAAGATTTAAGCACTTATGCTTCAGTTCTTCTATGGGCACTGAGCCAATGAAGTAGCCTAAAATCTGTCTATCTTATCCTTTTACTGCCTGATATCACATTAGTGTGACTTTAAAGGCAAAGGTAGTCTTGTACTTGAATGAGCATAGGGTCCGCACTGATCTCCGTGTACTAGGCAAGCAGCAATGCAGGTGGCTTACGCGGTTAATCTAGAGTAGGTTGCCATTACTTTCTCTAGACTCATGTTTTACCTTTGCAGCCTAATGCTGCTAACAATTTACCTCCACGATTAAGTGATGAACGGCTTGTTTGGCCGCCGGCACCCTGTCTAGATCCTGGGATGGTCACTCATCCAAGTGACTTACATTAATACCACATTCACATGATATTAACTGGTGTTGCATCTATGGTAATCTTGTAACAAATAATGTGTAAATTTAAAAAAAACATGATGAAAAGGTGACGAGAGGGGAACAGGAGAGAGTAGAACTGAGAAATGAGGAAAAGGAGGTAAAACAGACACAAGAAGTGAGAAATGGATGTCAGAGGAAACAGCTTTGCTCTTAAGATCAGATTTTTGGAGACAAAAATGTTACACAGTGCAGTGTGACATGGGGGGAGAGAGAGATATCTGATATTTAGGTAGTTCGGCTGTAATTAAAATTAATCACACAGTATTTGATTAAGAACATATCAAGAAACATAATATTATGTTTCAGCCATATCTAAAGCTACAGCACAAACCTCCAGTAAATGTTTCTCTTCATATCTAATGAGAAGCTGCTTGAAGTGTTGTTCATCCATCAATTGGAGCATAGATGTCAAACAGGCTATCAGATTACTCTGTAAAATATATATACTCATGTATGTATGTATGCATGCATGTATATATGTGTAAGGACAGTCCCATATTCAGTTTATGTTGGAAATTCTAAAATTAGAAGGGCTCTAAGTTTCAGAGCAACAATTTCATATAGACAGCCAAGCTGTGGGTTAATAATAATAATAATAATAATAATAATAAATAATAATAATAATAATAATAAATTAATAATAATTAATAATTAATTAATTATAATAAACAGTTCCAAATCTTATTCTGTGAAGCCAACAGTGTTGTTCATCATGCATGTATTGTATCGTGTAGCTAAAAAGTCAAGGTGCTTAATTAAAAACTGCTGCTAAGTGCAACGCTAACAGCCAAGCTGTAATTCCTTTCCTCTCTGCTGTCTGAAAGGCAAAAGAAATAAAACTGACAAATCAAACTAACAAGAAATAGTGAAGCTAGCTAGTAGCTCTTCTTACTGGTAGAGATTTTATGTCAGGAATTGAGAAAATCCAATATTTCTTCAAGAAGTCCATCCAAGATCACCGAAAGATTTGGTGTTAATGGCACATTCTGAAAAAGGTAGACGTTAACACCGCATAAGATAAAATTAGCTAAAATATTATCATTGTCGTTGTCATCGTCGTCGTCATCATCATCATCATCATCATCAAAGTCATTCAATGCTCTTTTCCTTCTACCTCAATCTGCTTTCACCTTTAAAATGCCAAATGTAGCACTGAAAATTTCTCAGAAGAACTCATTGCTAAATATATTAGAAGTGAAACTGAATCATAATTATAAGAAAAAGAGTGGCTAAGCTGAACAGAGCATATAAGAAGGAAAGTTTTTCAAAATATAATCCTACAGAACATACCGTACTTTGTTCAAAATACCCTACTATAAACTAGTACTATATACAGTAGTACTACAGACAGGTTAGGTTAGGTTAGAAAATCAATTTATATAGTGCAAAACATGAACAAAGAGTCAAAGGCTAGAGTGCTTTACATTACAACCTGGAACCTGGACAACCTGGAACTACTAAAATTCCATTGAAAAGAGTGCAGCTTCTATAATTCCAATAATTTTTTTATCATAAAAGCATCAAGCATGAATAATTCTTGCAGATTTACAAGTTTTTGATCACAGTGCATGGTGGTCATTATTTCCATAAGAATTTCAGCGACAGGTTTCGGATCTTTCTCCACCTGAAGGAAATAACTGAGCTCCGAAACATAAAAAGGAACCAAAACGGACTTGCACTCTGAAAGCATTCAAACGTCGCAAGTTCTGCAACGACCGTACAGACCAGACAAAAGCAATGCACAGTTTAATACAGCATCAAAAGTCTTATCCAAATGACTTCCTAATTTATCTCGCAACAATTAATCATCATCATCATCATCATCATCAAATCATCATTCAAGCCATCCGGCGCTATAGAAGTTGTCAAAACGCAGACTTAATGTAGATTTGTCGTTGAATCGAAAAAACCAGACCGTAGGCAGAGACGAGGCTTGGCAGTTGAGCCATCATCCTCAAACAGTTGAGCTTTCCGATAATCAGCTCCATCTGAGAAGTTTTCGCAATCGACGACATGAGTTTGCAGAAAGTGTGGCATAGACTCACAGGAGAAATAAGTCTTGAGAGCTCAAGTAGAATTCCGGGAATCTGATGCAGGATCACAACCTAAAATTTAACTCAACAATTAACACAGATCGATCAATCAATCAATCAACTTTGCCATCTGAGCGGATTTTCCCTCAAGACCAACAATCTTCCGTTCCATGCTGATTTGTCAGCGTTGTTGACAGCGCGTTTGACTTTGGCCTTCGCCATGCTATGGCACTATAGAAGTTGTCAAGAACCATAACCATAACTAGCTATTTATATAGTGTCTGTTCAATTGATGTTTAAAAGCACATCAATTACAAAAAACCTAAACAAACAGCATAAAATAAAAAATGATGCATCTCTCATAGATGTTGCATACCAGGCAAAGAATACATGTTCACCTTCAATCCTCACAATTCTAACTCTACAGCTCAACAATGTCACCATTAATTTTGCACAGACACTAGATAAAGGCCGATGACATGCATTTTCTAATCTCTACAGCCAATCTTTTTTTTAAATCAGTCAAATTTTTAACAATCTGCTAAACAAGTAATTAGTTGATTGTCGAGAATTACTTCATTGTCGAGCCCGCACCAGAGAGTCATAACAAGTAATTTTAACGGATAATTAATTTACGGAGTAATGAATCTGCCTACTTGTAGTTTCAAAATGATGACAGTTTCAACGCTCAGAGTTCGCATCATCGAACCAAAGAAGTCCTTCAGAAATTCAGAAACTTCATCTTCTCCATCGCCCAATCTCCTATGATAGGAAAAATTATGCTTGAAATCATAAAACACAAACATCACTCACCGTATTCAGCACAGTAACAGTCATGGGCAACCGATAAACATTATCAATGATTGCATTTAGAGTCTACACCAATGTCAGCTGGTACATTGATTCTTCTGGAACCAGACATACATGGATCGACCTAAGAAGTTTCAACCCAAACTACAATGGTCATGATTTCTCACTATGGTTCTCACTCCAAAGGCAACCATCGACTGACACTAAATGCATAATAATAATGGTGCCAAAGAAGAATCGGTTGGTTGGTTGATTGATTGAATTATTCATTGCATTAGGTTTTTCTGATCACAATCTTATCTAATGTCTTGATTGCAGATTACTTTCTATTCAGGAAATCTGGAAACTGTATTCATCCTGAAATCCTCTAAATAATAACAAACCAAATAACAAATATGAAAAATTTTTAACCTGATATCATTAAGCTTAATTTGGTTATATGATTAAAATGCTTACGGACAATTGAGATAAAGAACTTTTGATTGCACAATGCACTTTATAATGTTCTTCAAGACCTGCATAGAAACACAAAAACCATATTAAACAATTAAAACCTATAATGATGACAAAGCTGATGATGATGATGATGATGATGATGATGATGATGATGATGATGATGATGATGATGATGACGACAACGATGACGATGAGTTCTTGGCTCTAAGACAGGTCAGACTTGAAACCACTATTCCAGCTGCTTAGCAAGAACCCTGCCACCATGCCCCCTTATGAATTGATACAAATAATGCTGAACGAGTTCATTCATATGAGTTTAATGTCAGTGGGCCAACAGTAAGAATAGTCAATTACAGATTTACAGGAAAAGTAACATGAAATGACAAAAGTACATATTACCTGTACCTGTACACTTTTAAGCATCTGTTGCTGCAGAGATGACGTGCCAGAGGCAGAATCCTCGAATATCTCGCTGAGAGAATGTAGCAGTTTCCTATGGCAAAGAGAAATCAAATCATGTTCTAGCTAATAAAGCCTATTATCACTATATGACAAAACTTATTATCTAAAACCAACAAAAAGCTATTCAACTCTCAATAAAATCAACTCTGATAAACATTAATCAATACAGGCAATCACTTCAACATTACATTAATTTTGTTTCACTGTATTAATATATACTATAAATATAATTATAATATAATGTAACAAGGTTTAAAGTGGTTCAGTAAGGACTGCCCTGTGTGAGAACCACTGTATTATTCAGGTAATTGGGTATTTTCAGAACAGTGCATAAATAGCATGTAATTTATTACTCATAAATAACATGAAATGCAGCTAAGTAGAAAAATAAAACATCTCACAATATCAATATCTTGTCTGTCAGTTATAACTTTCAAAATCACTTTATCAGTATCAGATATGATAACAACTAAATCCTGAAAACAAATATACTTACTCCACCACTTCCACATTTAATTGCAAGTCGTATGCTTGTAGCTCATTATTGTATAACTGAATCATAAACAATTGTGAGAAGTAAATGAGAATTAAAGTTTAAAAGCTAAAATCAGTAAGAATAAGTGTTTCTATCAAACCTCTGCTCATTAGTTTGGCTGTTCATTGGGACTCCCATTGCAACAACTCCTTCAAGTAATTCAATTGAGCATTTAGTCAGCTCCCTAAAGAAAAATACATTCAATAACAATTCCACAATGAAGCTTAACAGAGCAGACACAACATTCACAATTAAAACGGTGACCGGGCAATTCGGAGACGGACAATTCGGAGCGGACAATTCGGAGACGGACAATTGGAGCGGACAATTCGGAGCGGACAATTCGAGACGGACAATTCGACAATTCGAGACGGATTCGGAGCGGACAATTCGAGACGGAATTGAGAGAACAATTGGACTAATATCGCGGACAATTGGGCGGAAACTTGGGAAAACTAATATCACCCAAAACTTGTAAAAAGTTGTAAAACTGTTTTAAAATATGACTGTTTTATAAGGATTAGGGTTAGGTTTAGAGTTAGAGTTAGGGTGAAACTGTGCTCTGAATTGTCCGTTTCTGAATTGTCCGTCTCCGAATTGTCCATCTCAGAATTGTCCATCTCAGAATTGCCCTAGAACCATTAAAACATCCATAAACAATTTTAGAATGTGCATTTATTTATTTTTGTCAGTATGCAATTGTCAATTGTCCTACTTTTAAATTTTCCCCCAAAAAATCAAAATTGTACTGATATGCATAACATATGACGGCTATTGATGGGACTTAGAGATTCTGATGATTCTGATTCTGATGATGATTGACTTGCATATCACCAAGGTTACTTGGATATATTTCATGAGCAAGAACATTATTATAGGTGGACACTGTGGCTTGCAAATTTATACATAACAAGTGGGAAGATAGCAGATGTTGTAACATGCTGGAGAGACATGCTGAAGGAACGAGGTTCAAGTCTCGTTGAGGCACCTAAGGCCAACTCACCCTTCACTCATCAGATGGCAGTGGCGACTGAATAGCAGATTAATCTGTGGAGTAAATAGGTGCGTTGCATGAGAACACTGGTCCCATATCATGTAATCTGCACCAGTTGCCTGGGTGAATACCTTGGAAATGGAGATCAGAGCTGCCCTAGGAACTTGCTCAGGAAGGACTTTACTACTACTACTACTACTTACATAACAAGTGGTTGTCATACAGCATATTATGACTTCCTCAAACGCACTGTGGCTACTGGTCAATTGCCCATGGATGGAAACACCAAGCTTGACTGCTCAATAGAGGTCGCAACAAAACAATGAGGAAAAACAATGAAGTGCAAAATTTTACTCCAGCAAAATTTACATGTTTCGTTTTGCAGGCTACTACAATGCCTAAGGTGACAAACCCTGGATTAATTAATCAATCAAGCACTCACTGGTAGACAAGAGAAGCTGAGAAATTATTGGAAATGTATGAATCCATGACTGGAATGAATCGTTCATATCGTTCGTCTTTAAGAAGATGAAACACGTGAGTCTAAATCATCATCGAGAAACAATAATTAAAACGTCATAAATATCCATTTAATTATTTCAAAGTAACAAATATCCCTAAGAATTATAAATATATTTCAAAGGAAAAATATTTTAAAAGTTTAAGCAAAGACTATGCTTAAAAATAAAAATATCCATTTAATTATTTTAAGTAACTGATTATTGTTTGTTTTAACACTGCCAGATACTTTGTAACTATATGCAATGCAACAGCGCATACTCAGTTACATCAGTTTAAGGGTTAAAACTACGTATGCAGTGCAAAATGATTTATGCAGAATTTACACAAAAGCATGCTAAAACCACAGCACAACTTAATATTTATGCTACACATGACACAAAACCGACACATTATAATGCCAATTACATAACATTTCATTGAAGAACTTAGGTAACAACATGGCCATCGAATCTATTTGAACTACATTTCATTAACTAACCAAAGCTTTATACACAAGCATTGACTTAATATGAGCACTGTTCCCTGGACTCATCATATCAAAGAGCGCATCCATTAACCATTGTAGAAACTGAAACGGACAAATATGAAACACTGGAGTACAGCCACTAAACTATGTCCACATATTTTTTCTACCTCTGCAAAAGACCTAAACCATCTATCTGGTCATTCAATTATGCTTGGAAGCAGTTAAATGATCATCACACAGGAATAAAAATTTGCAACAAAGGTTTTTGAAAAATAATAGAAATAAAAGATTTTTGATGTCATTTCAATGGAAATTTGACAATCTATTAATTGGTCAATTTCAGGAAAGTGCTGGAGCTGAAAGAATTGATAGCAGTGTCATAAAAGATAGAATACATGCAGTGTTCTCAAAAGAAAGCTTAACTTCACTACTAAAGACAAGTTCAATATGCCAATTCATTGTACAAAAATCAGCATTTATCAAAGTTTGCATGCATGACATTCAATCAAATGATGCAACAGAGCTGACATAACAGCACGAAATCAAATTTTAATGAGCATTAACCTTCACAATTTCTTCTCCATCCATGAAAATGAGTTTATTTAGATGATCGTTCACTCGAAATGGCTCAAGTTTCCACTTCAAAATTCCAAGTAGAGTGGCTGACACAAAAGCAAAAGAATCACAGCTTTATTAATAACTGGTTCAGAATCACACATACAATTACACATACAGTACACATACAATAACACATACAATAACACATACAGTACACATACAATTACACATACAGTACACATACAATTACACATACAGTACACATACAATTACACATACAGTACACATACAATTATACATACAGTACAATCGTAATAGCCATCTTGCAGAAACACTAGAATAATATTAATTTGTAATGTGGGGTACTGGTAGATTCCTGCCTTGCTATCGGAGAGTGGCAGGTTCAAAACTGGCTTTGGCCACTGAATAGTGTTCTTGGACAAATTGTTCACCCTTAGTTGTCTGCGAGGAAGGCAAAGCAAAAGCAACTCACTGATCTCATGCTTGAGAGGTGAAAGGCCAAATGGACCTGCCTTAGGGTACAGAAGTCATTGTCATCATCACTATTCACCACCACTACCAATTTTTACTTAGGAATTGACAAATCAAATATGGATACGATCGATTGCAGTTGGAAATACAGTTCAGAATGCATGTTCAAATTTTATGTACATATAATCCTCAAAGATCTGGGATGAGGGTCTTGTACATACACAGTACACTTTGTCAAAAAACAAGTCACAAATTGTTAAACAACATGGCATAGGTTCCTTTCAAAGAATCACGGCAATGCCAAAACTCCTGGCAACAAAAGAAAATGCTCTTCACTGCATTTTCATTTATGCAGGCTTTACCATTTTGTGTGAACTTTGTAGAGCAAAGTTTAGTTGATATGTAAACCGCCTCCTTGTCGCTTCGTTTGAATGTAGGGCTGTGCAGATTAGAGGCCGATCCCATCTGTGACTCCGTAGCGGTATCTGGCAGATTAATATATTCATTGGGATCTTGCAGTTTCCGAGGATCGTCATACTTCAACAAACAATCTTACGATGTAAGGCCCAAATGCAGCATAAACGAAGTAATGTAATATAGGCAAATGGATAACGAAATAAACTTATTGCTTTGAACAAAATGCCATAACTAAATTAACTCAGTGTTTTGAGCATACTGCACAGTTATGGAAAATTTTCAAATAAGCCATCTATCAATAGCAAACTTTAAATGCACATGTCTTTTCTGTGACTGTATTTGTTTTAAAGACTAGGAAAGAATAACAAAAAATAGGACAAATAAGACTAGTACTAGTATATTTGTCAGCAATACCTTATAGAAGCAAAGCTCTCGAGAGCCATCAGCCAACATAGTGAATTCATCAGTTATTAGCCGAACAAAGCACATCCCAAGCAACTTCTTCTCGGTTTTGTCTCTATCTGCAAGAACGGAAAACATCAAGAAAACGACATCATTCTGCAATAACCACATATTATAATAATTATAGATATACTTTTATGGCCTTATAACAATCACACTTTTCATGGAGCAAGAATTGAATTACACCAGACTAACTTATAAAACTTATTCAGACAACCCCAAGAATACTTTGTCTACATCAACTGTACGTACTGAATGACATAAAAATGGTTTTAGCCGACATGCCTTTGATGCTAAATGCATGACAAAATGTGCATAACATCTGCTGCAGAATACTGTACAGTGTACATGTTCTACATAAATGCTGAACCTTAACAATCAGTTACTCACTTGAACAGTGACGAAATTCAATTCGCACATGGGAACTGTACAGCTGGTCAACTGGAATTCGCAGCTGTACAAAAAACGCATACATTATAACCAAGTTTCATAAACAAGTTAATAAATGAATCATTTGTAACCGGCATGATTAAAGTTGGACTTTCTGAAAAAAACATATATTAAACTAAAATAATGCTTCAAATGACCAATGGAATAAGTGTTTTAATTCAGTTTTCTAATTCAATTTCAGGAAGAAAGACGAAATCAAGACCAAGTTAAGGACGCTATTGGACTGGATGATGAAAACATATTCACAATCTCACAAAACCTATGCAGAAATCAAAGAAGAGGCAAGACACATAGAGGAATGGAAACAATGGAGCCCTGAACCTGTCTCAGGACAGAGAACATGATGATGATTATGATGAATGCAATTGCCTTCAACTAAAAGTACAATTTAAAAGTACAATTCCAAAAGATTTTCTACTTTCAACAATGCAGAAACTAATTATAGTTTGCATTGCAGTCAATCTACTCGACCACTTCAGATCCTATGTTGAGAGCAACAAGAAAAGAATACAAACTCTTATCGTATCGTTCCACCGGGGATTGTTCATGTGATAGAATATAAACGAGTGGTATTCGCTTACATCGGGCACTCCAGTCCCTCTGCTGATGCATTTCTAAATCAAACATTTAAGGAGGTTGTCAATTTTTGTACACACACTATAACTCATTTACCAATGAAATTACTCAATTCCATAACCATCAAGTTTCCAAAATCATTTTTTAAACATTTATTTATTCTTGAATATGATTTTTTGTGCCCTAAACCTGCAGTTAGTTACATTCAAGACTAATAAACATAATGATTGATTGATCGTGTGATTGTCTGATTGATTGAAATGATGGCACGATTGTCTGATTGATCGACTGATTGGCTTAGTTTATGTCGCAATAAGGCAATATAAAAGAGGTTTTTTCATTACTATTATATTATATCACGTATCTTTTGCGACCATTACAACAGCTTGAGCCATTAATTGAAGTCACAAAAAGCTTATACTCAACCTCGATGAGCCTTCCATCTTTTCTGAGAACCAGAACACGAACTTCAACATTTTTCTGAGCCGTCTTTGAACCCCTCTCAAACTCACCACGTTCAATGGTCAAGTAGAGATCACTGCGATCAGTGTCTGAACACAAAATCAATATAATAAAATATAAATAAAAAATAGGAAATAATAATAAACTAAATAAAATGTCAAAAAATCAATAACTGCCAAGTACAGAATTATGAATCATTCCAAATGTAATACTATGGTTAGATGGGGTAATGCCTTATCAGAATCTTTTACTGTAGTGGCTGGGGTACGACAAGGAAAGGTTCTTTCGCCTTTGCTATTTGCTGTTTATATTGATGATGGTGTCCAGACAAAATAGCGGAGACAAAATCGCGGAGACAAAATCGCGGTGACAAAATCGCGGATGACAAAATAGCGCAAAATAGTGCGAAGCAAGAAACAATAGAGAGCACAACTTTTAATTTAACATGTTTATTAAAATTCATAAAACACCAAAGCAATTATATTATTTGGTTGATAGGAAATACAAGTGCTGGGATTGCCGGGGCGGTTGGGGGGATTGAACCCCCCAGCTAACTTTGCAACCATCACAAACTCGCATAGCAGGTACATGCAATCTCTGCCCTCTTTTGAATTTCAGTCCGCAAACCCCCTTTTCCCTAGCTAAAATTACACAACGATACTGATTATAATTATCTTTAACAAGTTATAGCCGAGTAGTTAGTCGATAGGAAAAACGATAATGAATATCCTTCACATAACATAGCCGAAGCAAGAAACGACAAAGAGCACAACTTTCAATTTAACATGTTTATTAAAATTAATACAACTACAAAGCTAATCAAAGAGACGTAGAAGCATATACTAAACTGTTAAAAATGTCTCTTCATATTAATCAATAACGTAGATTTAAATAAGGTCTCTTCATATCAATCAATCACGTCGCTCCGTTCCTATCGCACAATTACGTTGGCGCTATTTTGTCGCGATTTTTCCGCTATTTTGTCGTGCGCTATTTTGTCGCGGTTTTTTCGCTATTTTGTCGTGCGCTATTTTGTCGCGGTTTTTTCGCTATTTTGTCATCCGCGATTTTGTCTCCGCTATTTTGTCGTCCGCGATTTAGTTATGGTACCATTGATGATATAATTTTAAAGTTGCAAAATTCTGGATATGGCTGCTATATCAATGATTTGTTTGTTGGATGTTTATTGTATGCTGATGATATCTTATTGGTGTCACACTCTATTTCCGGCATGCAGCACATGCTGGATATTTGCACCAATGACTTTGTGGATTTGGATTTGAAATTTAATGTGAAGAAATCTATGGTCATGAGGATTGGGACACGTTGCAATATCGCATGTGCTGTATTGGTCCTGGATGGTGTTGCCTTGCCATTTGTGGAGGAAATTAGGTATCTTGGAGTGACACTGAAAAAGGGCAGGCACTTCGGGTTATCTATTTCGGAAGTTACATTAAAATTTTTTCGTACGTTTAATTGCTTGTATAGTCGCAGCAGATCTGCCGCTTCTGAATTGATATGCGTTAACCTGGTAAAGAGCTATTGTCTACCTATTGTATTGTATGGCATGGAAGCCACATGTCCAAACAAAAGTAATCTTAATGCTCTTGACAGACTGATTCAAGTAGTTGTGTGCAAAATTTTTAAAACATGTGAGGCAGATAATGTTGAGTATATCAGAATCCTGACGGGTTTGGATAGTAATGCATGCTATTGTAGAAAAGCGACAAGCATCCTTTGTTAATAGATCTGAGAAGAAGCCACTGTACTTTGCTCAGTGCATTACTAGAATTTGTCTGAGGGCAGAGGCTGTACTGTGTAAAGTTTGTGCTTAGTTTATTTGTTTATTATTAGGTTTATTTTATTATTTTTTTATTATTTAGTTTTGTTCAGTTGATTTGTGTTTTCCTTGGTTGTGTGCTACTGGTTGTGTACTGCTTTTTTATGCTGTGCTTGTCACGAATAAAGATGATTATAACCGAGCCTACTTAAATGTGAACTGTTTCAAACAAATTAGCATCAATACTGCACAAATAAATTCTTCTGTCAAATTTAAACTAATTAAGAGAACGCATAGTTTTAGATTCAGTAACATCTACTATATCCTTTGAGGCGTTTGCAACTGCCCTCAAGATGCATTTATTTCGCACATCTTATGAACATTTGTAAATCGCTCTTGATTTTAGCTCTAGCTGTGTTATAGCGTTTAATAAATTATCTGGGGAATAGAATAGAAATAGATTACCCGGCATGATGACGTCGGAAAAGCCGATTTTATTTGTAAGAACGGCGTTTTTCATCAAATGAAGATCGGCAGCTAACGGAGCTTCCAGGTTGCAGTGCATCATTTTCAGCGACAAAGAAAAACCTAAAACAGGAAGCAAACAAAATAAGGAATAAGGACATGAGACAGAACAGAGTGCCTGGTTCTGCATAGGTCACAAACATGATAGCGTGCAGACCTGCTTAGAGCAGTGCTGCTCTAGTCAAACAAGTCAACGATAATGCCAAGATTTCTCTTCAACTCGGATATCGAGTATCGGATTTTCCAAAAGAGAATGAAATACATGTTGCATGCAACTCTTTAGAATCTATCTATATGCTAATGATGAAAGCAATACTTTCTGATATGAAGCGGATGCTGAAGAAATTGACTTTATCGGTAAGTCTAACTCTGAATAAATCAACTGAAGAGGCAAACGATAGCAGAGTAGGTAACGCGCTAGAGCGGTAGGCTGACAGAGCAAGGTTCAAGCCCCATTAGTGCCTCTAGTGGCTTTCACACAGGAAGTAATGCCTCCCATTCCATTTTAAACCATGCTATAGTTATAGAATTTAAACTTTTAGGAGCATTTGTGACACCACGCTAATCAAATAAGGCAATGCTCTCACCAGCATCAGCCTTTCCTACAGAGGGCGGCACTGGTCTCCTGATCAGGTTTTCGTGAAACTGCGGAAAATCGCTTTCACTGCAGCTGCAAATACAATTACATGTAAAATCACATTAAATCAAAACTTGGATGAATGCTGGTTGATTTTCTGTCGTGCAATAGTAAGTAAGTAAGTAAAATCTCGTAAATTTGTATAGCACTTTGGAAAGTAGTACAGTAGTAGCTGCTTATTCTTATGCGCTTAATCTTTCTTGAAATAGCTATAGGCAAGTTGGTTTGTCGGCCGGGCAAAGGTCAGTGTATCCATGAGGTGGCGGGTCGGGTTGTTATAGCTATGGAGGAAATGATTTTTGGAATAGAAAGGTTTTAAGTTTAGACCTTAATGTTTGAGGAGATAGTGAAGGAATTAAAGGAAATGTGGAATCAGAGCTTGTTGGACAAATCTCAATGAATAATTATTATTCTACACAACATTTACTTCTAATTTTGGTCAGCTAACACACCATGCCTTAACCCAAAAACAGTCACAATTCTCTCTCAGTTCCCATCTTTAAACTATAATATATTCACAATCAATTGCAAATCTGAGCATGGCACAGTCCTTTAGGATTTTAATTAGTAGAGAAAAGCTGAAGAGGAAACAATAGCAAGGGCAAATAGACAAAGATATCACATCTTGTCCATTGCTGAGTAACATTTGCATACATGCAATCATACACTACGCATTGGAGAAGGTGGCAGATATAGTCAAAACTAGGGAAAGACCGGTGAATACTACACATTTTGCTGATGATCAGCCAATAATAGAATGAAATACAACAAGACTGCAATAAATCATAAATTCACTCAGCTAGAGCATGGAAGAAATGGCATAGACACAAGTCTGAATAAAATACTTGTAATGGTAGGTGAAGCCTATCACAAATATAGCTATGAACTCCACTCTGTATTGTGTTCATGCAGTCCACCTGTGGACGGGTCACAACAATAATCTGAACGTTTACTTACTTACTTACTTACTTACTTACTTACTTACTTACTTACTTACTTACAAAGGGAAACAATATTTAAATTCCAAATGTGATGATATTAGATTGCCATTTTTTTCTGCTGAGTGTCTCATCCAGCCACAAAAACAAAACACAAATCGTACTAGAAACTATAATAACTAATTATTGTAATGCGCTTGCTAACATTAATTGATTAGGCGCAATATAAATAGCTAATTAAATTAAATTAAATTAATTAAATTAAATTATAATAATACATACAGATTTATTCTCATTTGTACTTCAATTTCTTGAGGTTCCTCTTCAGCCTTGTTTTTCAAAATGTATGAAATACTGCACACTGAAAAACAAGCACAATTCAAGAAAATTAACATCCCTTTGTCAAAACAATAAAAGCTTCTGTCATAAGTAGTATCAATAACAAACAACCATTCCATGGCAAAAACACGCACAACAGCAGCATGCAGTCATCATCATCGTCACTTTTCATAAACACATCTGCAGAAGTGCTACAAACCTCCACATCCATAAGGCCTTTTATAATAAAGTGTCGGCGTTTTCGACGGATTTGAAGAATCTCTCAAGCTGCCTAAAAATGCAAATGTCACTTTCAACTGAAATTTCACAAACTTGACGAGAGGACCTCAAAGTCAGTGGAATACCTATTCACTGGAAGACAGAAGAAAGACAGATTGACTCTTGAGGAGATAACCAGAAACCGAGAACAATAGAAGAATGTCACAGAAAAATCAGTCACTGGAAATAGCCAAAGGATGATAACTTGACGTTATATGATTCATTGATTTGCTTCACAAGCAGCTATTACAACTACTATTACAACTACTTCTACAACTACTACAACTACTACTACTGCTACTGCTACTACTACTACTACTACTACTACTACTACTACTACTATTACTACTACTACTATTACTCCTACTACTACTACCAGCAATTGTCTGATTGGCATATTTAACAATTGACAGATGTTTGGGTCAGTATATGCGCATCAGACATCGGCAAGATTTGTCACAAAAACCTGTGGTGTTCATTATTATAACTAATTACCCCGGTAATCACCCAATCGCATACTAACAAATAATAACCATTTTACATGCCTTACCGAGTCGAAACATTTGAGTAACTAGGTATGCATCACGGCAGAAGTCTTTATCGCCTAAATCCTAATAAATAAAAGATACATTATTGCATGATAAATATGTTCCTGCTAAAACTGACCTTCAGTAACTGCACTGCATTGGAATCAACTTAATCAAGGCAGCATCAATTATAAGCATTACAGTTGGCTATAAGAGTGGACAAAAAGGCGAAAGAACAGGATACCACAGGAACTGCAGGAGCAAGATTCTCTTTTGAGGTTTGAGATTTATGTCAACTCAACTATCTGACATCAATTACAATAAATGACATCAATTGAAATGAAAATAAGATGAAAACAATTTACAGGTTATTCACAAGACCAATTTTGGTCTAAATACAGGTATACAATCAAAAATAAGCAAAAAGAAACTTGAGAAGTAGTCAAATTATATGTTAATATTTTACAGGAATATTCAGTTAATAGTACATAATAGTTATAGTAAATAAGAGTTATAAGTGGTATGCTGAGAAGAAAAGGGTCGCCTAAAAGGAAAACATCCCACCAAGGAGGCAACCTAATTCATTGAAATTATTAAATTGAGTATAAAAGTTGTAAGATATAAAGTAAGTTGATACAGTAATAATAAGATAATGAAATAATGAAATAAGCTATCATTTTTAGAGCTATGAAGTTTAACAGTATATAATAGTTTAGTTAATATTTGTTTAATTAACAAAAGCTTGGAAGTTAGAGGAAGAGGAGTGATTATTAGTTTATCTAATTTACCAGTATATAAGATGGAAGAACTTAAGAAATAATGAAAGAATAGACTACAGAGATAATCAGATACCAAACAGACAACGATCCTAGGAAACCCTGGATTGCAAAAGAAATTATAGAGAAAATGGAAGAAATACCGGTAATTAAAAGGAAACAACAACTGTCAGATCATGCCAGAAAGAAATATAAAAGGCTAACAATGAAGCATGGTGTGGAAGCAGTTTACAGGATCTTAGCCACAGAGCAATGAACACGAAAGAATGGCGGAAACCTGTAGATATGGCATTATACACCAATGGGCGTTGAGCCACGGTTAATGATGATGATGATGAACAATGAACTAATAAAAGAAACAGATAATGCCAGTGAGTACTGAAAGAAAAACTACAAGGAGCTGGAAGAACAATGACAACTTTACTAGAAATCATAGAATAAGAAACTTTCAAGCTATGACTGCTTAACCTTTTCACTGAAGACCCTTTGGCCCAACAGGCTCTTAAACCGAGCCATTTTCCTTGACCCTTCGGGCCGAAGGGCTACATATATAAATAATGTATGGCAGTCCAGAATGCGGCAAACTTATCTAAATATACTGATAGATGGTTCTCAGTGATATTTTCACTTTACCTATGCCAGTATGGGCTGCTACAGCAACAAAAGGGTTAAACAAAAATTCACAAATATGTGAAATATAACTAATGTAAATACAAGTTCACTCACCATAAATACAATCATCAGATTGCTGTGATCACAATTCACGACAGCTCCTTTTCTGTCCACTTTCAGTAAAAACCGTTCACTAAAAAGTATAGAAGTTCAATGCTGAAAATAGTTCCAATCACTCTTAAATATGTCAGAAACGAAACAGATAAAGTGAAGAAGAAGAAAAACCACGATCACAAAACAAAAAGAGAGCCACCCACGTGAAAAACTCGTTCGTCTGAGAGTCGAAGAGGGCAAACTGGAATTCAAGTTCCTCGCCGAATAAACAGCAAATGGATTTGAATCTGACGACGAGGTGATGCGTCATCAGAAGCGATCTCGCGTCGATCCTCCGCTGCTTTGAATCGCGTTCCTTGAAAGATAAATGAAATGGCGAAGCTCAAATGTAAAATTTTCAATTGCAGACATATAAAACTATAACAATAAGTAAGTAAGTAAGTAAAATCTTGTGGATTTCTATAGCGCCCTGGAAAGCAGCACAGCAGTAGCTGCTTATTCTTAGGCGCTCAGCCTGTCTTAAAATAGCTATGGGGATGGTACCGGTATATGATCAGCCAGGCAATTGTCAACATCCGAAGGGCAGTGAAAAAAATTATATTATATTTATTACTTATATTATATTATATTATATTTATATTACTATTTATATTATAAACAATTATCTAACACAGTGGTTCTTAACCTTTTTGTGGTCATGTACCCAAAAAACAAGTATAAGAGAGCAGAGTTCCCCCTACCAGCCTACAGTACCTTATATGTGGACAAAAGTTTATGCTCTGTAATAGATTGAAAAATTATTAACTGCAATGTCCTTCCGTCACAGATTGTGCACAAGCCAGAAAGTGGAATGTTTTTTTACATTTTCCAATTTATTACAAACATTTCTACAGTGTTTGTATAGTGTGCATTGTAGTAATAGTCTTTTAAACAGACCTTATTTCCAGATAATATGCATACCCCACAACGTCCCTCAAGTACCCCACAAGGGGTACAAGTACCCACGGTTAAGAACCACTGATCTAATACATGGACTGTTGGTGTGCTACATGACTGCATGTGTGGGATTATCAGTAGATTAGTCAGGATATATTATCAAACCCAGAATGTAATCATCACAAGCTGATAGCAAATTTCATAAAAGAAAGCCCAGCACATCAAAATCAACAAGGTTGACAGGCGGAACCACTAGCAACTATCATAGGCTCGTATTGTGAGCAATCGGTATCCAGCATTACCGGTACTCATTAACTCCGCTCATAGTCCACTCATAATTAGAATAAATGACTTAAACTGCAACTTAATTGAGCAAGTCGGCCTTTAGTAGTATCAATAATTAATTATAATAGATAGTCAACACATGCAAGAAAACTTACATTTGTGCAGCAGACAATTTATTATGAAATGTCTTTAATTGCATCAATGACAGCTCTGCTCAGTATAAGAACACAACGGCTAATTTATCTACAAATAATGCTGGAGGTCCACAACACTAACATATCTACCAATACATATGAGAGAAACTGTGTTCAAGCCATGATTCAAAATATTTAAATTCTACCTATGACTTGAATATGGCAGCTATGTGCATTAAAATGTAAAGACTATAGACACAACATGATGCACTATTGCACTGCACTAGTTACCAGTGAAAAAGCCTGCTATTTAAATATTTTACAGATTTCTACTCCTTGATAAAAATAAACACAATTCAAAGAATTTAAGTTTCCACTTCTTATGTCAGCCAAGAGTAAAAGTTTTCACTGTAAGATGTAATGTAACGGTCAGCTAAAGTGAAAAATTTCACAAAAGTCAAAGCTGTAAATTAAAGTTGTCTTTCAAATTCAGACCCTCAGTCAAAAGATCCGCTTTCTCTTCAACCTCATTGTCTGTTTAGCCAAATACAAACATACATATTAAGCAGAGACCTTGCCCCGGCCAATTCAGAAGGTTGTGCACAAAGCAGGTCATTATTCATGTCTCAAATATTACAGGTACTTACTGCGTTCAAAGAGCTATTTTCATGAATCCTAAACAGTTCAATTGGATCCATTTTCTCTGCATTGACAGATTCATTATTCAGACGAGGCACAAGATCCAGACCAAGACGTCTGTTAATAAAAATTCATTAAAGACATTAAAGATTCACAACATCACTTTCACTTAAAATACCAAACAATTAGAGAGTAATACATAGACTGAATTATTCTACCTAGCCCATAATAGGGTGGGTTATGATGCTAGATGTAGTTTATTGCAACAGCAATGAATGAAACATGATTACACAGTATGGTATGGCATAGTATATAGTTAAGGGAGAGTAATGTAATATAAGATTAGAACAAATTTGAACATGCCATCAAATAACTTGCTAGCAATCTATTTAGAGTAACCAGATCAAGTTATGCCAATAGACTCCTCAACATCTTTGTTCTCTAAAAACCTCAACAATAGGCTGGCAATATATATATATATATATATATATATATATATATATATATATATATATATATATATATATATATATATATATATATATATATATATCAATGTTCCCTCCAAGCGAGAGGTAGCAATGCGCGCTGAGCTAGCGACATTGTGCAAGGGTCATTGTGCTTTGTGCAACATTTTTACAATATAATATACAGTATATCAAACGCAGAAATGTGAAGAAATTTACCATAGCCTGGACTTTATATATATATATATATATATATATATATATATATATATATATATAAAATATATATCGATTGATTAAAATATTCTTGTTATTGCCAGTAAAAATTAAATATTACGATTAAATCAACAACATAGGCCACTTTTAATAGTTTTAATAGATGCTAGCACGGCAGCACCGTGAAAGTTGTCTTCTATGATGCCTATTTAGTGTCACTAGCGTGTTGTCTTCTCTTTTTGTTACCTTCCAAAATGTGTAAACTCGTTCCAGATCCACGGTATGTCCACTTGTTATAAATGTAATACGCATTAACATTTGCAAATAGTCAACCTCAAGTCTGTTACACAGTTTTGATTTGATATTGTTCATCAAACTAAAACCACGTTCAGCATCGGAACTCAGCTTCAAATGTTCCATGCATGTCAACAAATGCAGCAGCAGCTGAAAACTTATCTTCTGTCAGCCCAAAGAAAATGAAATCTGCAGCAGTGTTTAGAGTTCCAGATGGAAGTTTTTCTTTCAAAATGAATTTAAGTTCACTTTATTGCGATCGATCGAAACGTGGAGCATAACTAAAGCAGCATCTGAAATGTGAACTACCGGTATAACTAAAGCAGGCATGAACAGACTAGAAGAAGTACATCACAAATGGCAAAAGAAAATGCTGAGAGTACCCTGGACAGAGAAAAACAAATGACGAAATAAGGAAGCAAACAGGAATGGAAACACATATGGCAAAGGGATACCACACACCAGCACACATCTCTGATAAATAGATTCCAGCCAGATTATGCACCTTGATCTAAAGGTCTCTCCTTTCTTGACCTTTGGTCGAGAAGGATGGATGCAATGAAATATCTCTATTTAAGTTCTTTTTTTATCACGAAATACTGAAGTTTGAACTTTAACGCATTATGCCTCAGAGTATCAAACTGCATTATGCAAGGCTGATTATTTAGCTATTCTTTATTTGCTGCGCTAACAAGAAAGTCGCTGCACAGGGATGCTGGAACAGCTATGCGTGCGCACGCGTGCAGCTTAGAGGAAAGCTTAGAGGAAAATATATATATATATATATATATATATATATATATACATACACACACAAAATTATATATATAAAGGTTAAAACTTGCTTACATTCAGCCTGCAATGTTGCACATGATTTGAAAGACTCTTTTTTGTTATTATGAAAACGAATCAAAATAACAAGTTACTACAACAAAGTCTCATAGAATGCAACAATAAACCTAGCAGTTAGTATTCCAATCCTAATTATGTTGATGTCAATGCAATGCTACAACTAAAGAAGAAAAACTTACTTATTGCCCCAGTCAATTTTTTTGGTAATCTTTGACTTCGTTTCGTTCATGTGCCCTGTGGCAAATTTCTCTGTCAAGAGTATTTTGCGAAGGCCGACGAGTTCGGACATCACGTCGCTGATTCCTTTTACTAATGATCTTTGGTTTTTCTAAAACAGAAAAGTATACCTGAACTAAAGTATGCTCTGCTATGGCAAGTTGGTAGTACCAGACAACGGTTACTGGATAGCTCGCCTACACGGCAATTCACCAATAGCTGTAGGCAAACCACTATGTAATTGAAATGTCCAGTAATGTCTGGTAATGGTAAAACGGCTATTTGCCTAGATGACCCTGCAGAAATACTCATCTGTGCCAGCTATGAAAGATCTTCATACCGTCAGTATAACAAAGACAAGGGATTAAGAACATTTAGCACAGGGAACACTAAAACAAACACATGTACAGTACAGTAGTAGGCATTGATGGGATTTCATGGTCGGTAAGAAAGCATCAAAGAGTGATATTAAGAGGGCACAGACATTATCCCCCCGGACATTATCCCCCCCGGACATATTCCCCCAGCAAAGAAGCAATGAACAATGTAAATCAGTAGCATAGATCTTAATTTTAAAAGGTACTTATCGGTTATGGTTATCTGATGCCGTGGCTGCCGTCAGTATTGTTAGGGTTAGTGTTTCGTGTCTGGTTTATGGTGTGGGTAATGATTATAGTCAAAGCCCATTGAGTAAACAAAGGGGGAATTATGTCCGGCAGTGTCATTTAAAAGGGTGTACGGGGGAGGATAATGTCCAGGGGGACTATGTCCAGGGGAGAATGCCCTACACTGGATATTAAGAAATGTAATCAGTAGAGAGAATTTCTTCAACAGATTAGTTATTAGTATTTAGGCCCCTACTGTGCACTGCTTCAATTAACACTACCTTAATATAAGACAGAAAAATTGCACTGACCATAAAAGTAATGGGTTGTGAGACCATGTAATTTAATTAGAATTGCCAAGTTGAAAGATGTGATATTGTATTACACTAGGATTTGTAAGAAAAAAACTAAGATGGGCACTCCAACTGACATTATCTTAGTGATGATTGTATCAGACACCAACAGGCACTGAGCCCACAGTTATTGATGATGATGATGATGATGATGATGATGATGATGATGATGATGATGATGAATGCTGTCTTAGAATACCGGTATGCTAGGAAGTTAACAATTTCGGCTACATGTTGAAAACATTATGTTATCACAATGATGTGCCCTTACAGCTGACCCGGAATTCTCTCAAGTTTTGGTCAACACTCATTAAATGATTGCAACACAAAATTACGAAATGCAGTCACCTCCCACTCGTAACCATTTCAACTAAGAAAGGAAGTTAACAATTTCTGCTACATGTTGAAAACATTATGTTATTATGGTGTGCCCTTATGGCCAGTGTTAGGAACGATCACATGTAAAATGATCTTGATCAAAGATCAAGATAACTAGAGAGAAATTGATCTAAGATCAAGATCAAAGATCACTAGAGTATAAATGATCTAAGATCAAGATCACTTTAAAAGTGATCTAAGATCAAAGATCATACAAATATATTTATTATATCATGTATGACGTATGATAATGAAACAAATGTGCACTGTATGATGCATGTAAACTAAATATTAAATAGCAAAGGCCAAAGGACCCATGATGGAACCTTGTGGTATTCTGTATTCAGCGTGACAGCGACTGTACTAACCTTGAGTTGTCGGAGAAAATTGCTTGTTGAATGCAAGCCACAGAAAATTATCTTACTCACACAGTAACAACAATCAGCTACAACTTTTTCTTTATCAATTTTATATATTTAAATATTTACTATTCCGTCTAAAAGGCAAGGAATGCTTGCTTTTCCTGCCATTTTACTCAATACACGAAACAATAACAACAGAGAATACTGTAAATACATAATGGTTGGCAATAATTTCAATTTGGATTTGGTGCGCCATCGGCTGATGCCCTATGCAACCCGGAATAAACATGATCAAGTGACTGAAGAATTCAAATTTAACAGACCACACATGGCTACCTTTCAAACCAATTATCAAAGTCAGACACCTTTCAGCTGAACTCAAATTGGACCCCACTGCCACTTTTCACATGACTGACTAATCAAACTCAGAACTCAAATCAATCAAACAAACAATCAAACTCTATTGAGTTTCGGCTGTGGTCGGCAGGTAATGGTACAGAGGTTACTTAAAATAGGATTAATTGTAGATAAGTGGATGCCATCAAAAGACTTGACCATGGACATCAAATACACTTCTATCCAACTACCGGTACCTTCTTTAATTACTGTCCTTACATTACATTTTGCAATAATTGTACCCTTGTTTTTCATTACATATTTCAAAACAATGTGCATACACTGTACTTGTTTGTCTTGATTTCAGTTATGCAGTCATACCACTAAATGCATTGATGCATAGTGATTTTATCTAAAGACGTCAAGTAGATAAGTGAATCATCGTAAAATTTCATTAAATTTGTGTGAATTTATGCAAATTTTCATTAATTTTCTGATTAGTGCAATTTTTCTGTCTTATATTAAGATACTTTTAGTTTACCCAGTGCACAGTGATGGCTTAATGACTAAACATCTGTTAAAGAAAATTGAACAAAACACTGATTTCATCTTTAGCAGTAATATCAAGACTCGATGTCACTTTTTATTCTGTCTTACCGACAGTGCTGAAAGTCTGTGAAAAAAGGTGCAGGAGCTCTCTTGGCACTGAGGTGTGTTAAGTATAGCAGTGGTACATTGTGTACGCGCACCCTCGTTAAATCTGAATAATATCTAAAGTAGCGTTATTTACGAAAACCGATAACAATGGGAAGTTTTAAAAATTCAAAAATTGTATTCAACAAATGTTCACATATAATTCCACAATTTTATAGAATCCTCATCTGATGTATATTCCCTCTTCCTTTTTAAAGGAAATAACAAACTATGGGTAACCATCATTTAAATGTCTATCGCGCTTTTTAAATCTTAGTTTAATAGTTCTGCAACAAGTGCGGTGCTTTTACAATATTGGAACAAATATTGACAAATTATGGAAAAAACATTTTCATGTTCCAGAAAGGTGCTGGAGCTCAGCTCCGCCATGCACCGGCTGACTTTCAGCCCTGCTTACCAACCATATAAATCTCATCAATCTGACTCTTCTTCGTTTTAGCATTCCAAACGCTAAACGCTCTCAATCTCTTGCCTCTGCTACGCAGATGGTATGAAGACATGGATACTGTATCTTCTGCAATCTGCATGGTCATATAGGCGAATGGCCGCTTTATCAATACAGTGGAACCCACTTAATTGCATACCGCTTAATTGCATAACCCACATAATCGCATAACAACCTAAAAACCTGAACCAGTGTTTTGTGCATACAGTTAATTATCAGACATCCCGGCTATTCGCATAGCCCAGTTAATTGCATAAGCAAGGCTTGCGTAGCACCTATGCAATTAAACAGGTTTCACTGTACAAGGCATTACAGGACATATCGCTTACACGGTGGTTCACCAACAGATGTAGACAAACTACCGTGTGTATTTTTAATTAACAGCTGCAAATTATATACAAGATTGGAATAGTAAGTGGTTTTTTAACATGGTCTCCACATGTTGGCTATGATGAGTGACGTGCATAACCACTCGTATTCTTGCATTACAGTACACACTACACAGTGACCACATCGGAAAAACAAGTGTGGCAGTCAGCATCTTATTAAATAATATGAGACTAGCAAAATGTCTTCACAGTTGAATTAAATTATAAATACACAGATTATTTCAAATGCTTTAAAACAATAAATTTAAAATCATGATTTCATGCAGTTCTATTTACCATACACAATACACAACAGGAAAACAATGACACTGTGCTTTCATCGCATTCAGAATTTTAAATATTGACAGAAATTCCAATAATGAAGAAATAAAGTAAACTCATGTGATTCTCTGTACAAAATCATTGTATTCAGTGAATGAACAAAAACAATGAACGGATAACCACATAAAATTTGATTCCATTTTCAACAGTCGAGCATAAAGATACTTGTTTACTTACTAAAAACTGTATTTTGACTATATTGTTCCATTCTCGGAGGACACAGCAAACTTCGCTGGCCACCACATCCTCAACTAGACTAGGGACTGCATCAGATCTGCATAAATACAGAAGAACAGAATGGTTCAGGATGAAAGCACGCGCTACAAAATTGTGAATTTGACATCAGGGCATAGCGACAGGGGGAATGGGGTATATCGGTATATATATACCCCCAAATCAGCCTACCTTGAAGTTTTTTATGTGATTTACATGTGGTTATATGTAGTTTATATGGTTTATGTGGTTTATAGTTAATTAAGATTTATACCCACCCAAAATATTAAAATATTTATACCCTCCCAAATCAAATTCCTGGCTATGCCCCTGAAATTTGTGAATCACTATTATTAATAACAATCTCTCTTTAAATATTTTTAAAAAAACCTGAAAAGCATCAAAAGAATACAAAACAGATAAAGTCAATTTAGCTTTCCAAATAAGATTGTCAGAAATGAAGAATCTGTAAAGGCTAATGAAGATTTCAAACACTGATTCAAAGCCAACGTCAAGTAGCTGCACAAGTGAGTTAAAGAACATAACCTCTTACCCGTCACCATCCAGCTCGTAATCGCGCAGTACAACATAGGATGCTGGGAAAATACCCTATGCAAAGATACAGAAGACCCTCGTTAACACGGTGTTTTCAAATATACCCATTATGCTGTCAAATTTATGTCATCGTATAGCAAGAATGCCATTGTTCCAAACAACAATGTCTACTAAAAACAACCGTTAAATTTTAAATTTGAATTTATAAAGAACCCGAAAATAATGCATTATAAGTCATCAGCCTAAACTGCAATGCAGACTGCACTAATATTCACTCCATGCTGGTGGGTGGACAAATGAGTGCCTTGGGATCGAACCCGATTGACTGCTCTATTGGATCTGATGCTCCAGCAAATGAGTCATCAGAGCACCAAATAGCCGTTGATTTGCAAATACCGGTAATCACTAGCAGCCCAAAACTGCCTGTAGTAAATAACTGGTATAGGCTAATAACAAGTACACAACTTAGTCTTTTGAAGTCACATCAAATGCATAATTATTTTCACGCATTGTGCATCAGAGCGTGCCACACATGAGAAATACTGCAGCCGGTGGAAATCGCGTGATCACTGAACAGATGCCTAAGGCAATTAAAAGTAATATTTTTGCTAATTAAGGTAAGGAGAGTTTTGTCTGTATTGGTGGATGCACAGATTTTGAAATCCTGGTAAGAAAATACAGTTTGCTTAGTTTATCAAATCTGATGTGGCAACATCTGCCAACAACATGGCCATTATAGCTTTCACTAGACAACTCGCCATATTCATCCAAATTTACTTATCAGTTTGTTTCATTTGCGAGTCATTTCTAGGGTTATCTCTTCAGAGGCGAAACGCAACTCCCTTCCTGGTGACTAAAACGTTTGGTTTTGGTTGCTGGACATGCAGTGACATTTACAAACCCTGGTCTAGGCAGTAGTAGTCCAATCCCTAGTGCTTTTTGGAACTGGTGAACAATGAATTAATTATTCAACTATCTACAGAATGATAATAATGGTCAGCAAAAAAGTAATACCGTTGATTTTGTTCTAAATGCTGTTCCATGATACCAACCTGCAAAACAAGAAAATGTCATAATTGGAAGTTTATACGAAAAGGTTAGGTCAATTAAATAATTCTGTTCATGACTAATATTAGTATACAAAAAGTTCAGTATTAAATGCTACAAAATTGCCAGAAAATTCTTATTAAAAAAATTATGCAACATTTTGTTAGAGAGCTAAAATAAATGATATGTGGAATTTTATGAAACAAGTATATGTACACCTAAAGATACATACAAAAACAAATACACATGCACATATACATTATATATGCATACATATAGAATGCCACAATTGTGAAATTTTCCAATTCAAGTACTGGTCAAGTGAATTTCTGCACAATTCAAGGGCAAAAACTGTGATTTCCCATGTTGATTTACAGATTAATCATAAGCATCATTATAGTTTACTTTCATTACACTTACTTTCTGTAATAATCTTCAATTAATTATTTAAAATGACTAGGAATTTGTTTAATTGTGGTTTACTTAACCTTTAAGGGGAGCTGATACATAATTATTATGCAGCCTTCAGCACTAATGTCAGTCCTGTCATGTTACTTGATTTCATGTTGTTTTAGGCATTTTAACATGAAAAATTGTATTAAAACATAAACAAGATATTAAAACATAAACATAATATAATGTTCTATAAACTGCATTTGAAAAAAACTCTATTACATTTTAAAACCAGCAATTAAAGAATACTGATCTAATATAATAACAAATTTATTAACTCACAGATGGCCGCTACAAATATAATTTATTATAAAATTTTGGTTCCAATTCATATTATACAAGCTAATTTAACAATTTTAACATAACATACACAAAAGCAAGATGAGGTCAATAGAAACAGTGTACAACAGTCATGCAGTAATGCATAATTATTGATGATGTACAAAGACAGGATAAAGACCAAAGACAGCAACAGCAGCTGTTTGACGCGTTGTCTCATGTTCGTTTGCTTACAAAACATGTACACTTGTAATTTTGCTTCTTTCTTGCTTTTCTTTTCTGAAAATGTGTCCAATGAGCAATTCTGTTACCCCTTTCAAAAGTTCATTCCCATTTCATCAATACACAGTCAATGCAAACACTACTGGTACCGTAACGATTTTACAAGATTGTATTTCAAATCCAAGCTGTCTGCAATTTTTAAAGATTTTTATCACTTACATCTTTAATCTTTAAAGATTATTTAAAGATGTAAGTGATAGTGAACAAACTGTTCACTATCACTTACATTTACCCAGACGCTTACAACTATGTCCATGTAAGCGTTCCTTAATTATAATCAAATGCATGAACCATCTAAGAAATTGTCTCTAGGATTAAATACTGAATACTAATATATCCAATCAAACTGTAATGAACATAGCAATGTACATGAAATAATGAACTGACTAAAAATTCATAAAATTGATACATTCACTTTGGGGAGGCAATAGCACGATTTTTTAAAGTGGCTTAGGAGGCATCAGCCTACCACTCCAGTGTGTACTGGTAACCTGCTGTGTCGTCTCTAAACTAAACTTTCTGTGAATTTTTTTATCGTTGAGACCACTAACATATTCTGTGACAAGGAATGGCATATTCCGAGGACACATTCATAAATTTGACGTTTCACCTCTCAGCAAAGCTGCTAAGCCCACAGAATTCAATGGCAACACTACTGTCGAGTATTATATAAAAGGTAAATATTCATCAAACAGGCTCAGTTAAACTGTGTCTTTGCTTGGATAATTGTCATTCCTTTGTTATCCAAACTGTATCGCTAATTTCATTGGTCAACCAAAACTATAAGCCAGTAGTCAAAATATATTTGAAAAAAGTGTACCGGTAAATTCGTGTGAAAATTGAAAAACTTGTAAAACTAAGAACCACCTAACCAAGCCTGATTTCATGACAAAACAAATAAATCTGGGGCATCAGTCAAAATGCTGAAATATCATGTTCTGCACAATGGGCACCCACAGAATTTTTTCCAGAAGGGCAAAACACAAAGGTCACGGCTATGCATACATTTTCCAGGAGGGCAAAACACATGTTAACGCGATAGTCACATTTAATATTTTATCAAGGCTTCCAAATTTCAATGTGAATTATAGTTATTTGCATTTTCCCAGGTGGGCAAGTGCCCCTCTTGCCCTAATGTGCGGGCGGCACCCATGGTTCTACAACTTTCAAACTGTCTTTCTCCGAGTGTAAGACATTCTACCCCCTGGACACTATCCCCCCGTGCAAAGAAGTGATGTACAATGTAAATAAATATAATTGATTTTATTTATTTTTTAATAAATGGGTAGTGTAGTTTTATGCTTAATCAATCAGTTGATAACAGTTTAAACTCACTTTTCTGGTATGTTAGTCTAGAATTCTAAAAACGATTTAGGCATCCAGAGTCAATTTCGTAGCTTTATAGGAAAATCAAGAGGAGTATTGACTAGAAGGAATAGGTGAAACCTTCAAAGACCGGTGGCTAGAAATGATTTCAATTTTGATTTAGAGAAGATTTCAACAGAGAACTTTTCAATAGTGATCTTGTCCTTTGTCACAGTGACATTAGAGTTCATCAAAGCCCAGTGAGTAAATAAAGGGGATTATGTCAGAGGGTGTCATTTCATCAGGTGTACCAGAGTGATAATGTCCGGGGAGATTATGTCCAGGGGCAAGAATATCCGTTCCCCTTCTCCACCACTGATATAATATGATGCCTATTCTGTTAAATAACTCAAAAGGGCAATCACTGTAATTGTTGTACATCTGCAGGATAATGGAACAGCTCTCTACACTGTTAAGTCTAACAAGAAAATTCCCAAGAAAATTGATGAACCTGCTTCCCACATACACACAATTCAACACCACTTAATTCCCCAGCTGGCTGAGAATGGCAGTGGAGGTTGCATGGGTCCAGGGTCACATTCTCAGAACCCATCTGATCCTCAAATGCTCTCTGAACAGGGGCATCAGCAGAAATTTTTTCCAGGAGGTGCAACATTTTATTTTCCTGAAAGCACAACCAATTGGTTCTAAATTATTTTAATCGTGTTCAGCTTCATGTTTATGAAATAAAAATGCTAATCTTCTAGGTTCTCGCCCAAACGATTGATAACTCAGCGCTCAGCCTACAAAATTGTCATATTGTGTTGTTAAGATTAAATAGTAATTTATAAATAATTTTTTACTTTTTCAACTAAATTTATACTATCAAGGGGATGCAGTTGCACTCCCTTGTACCCAGTGGCGGCTCCAGGATTTGGCAAGTGGGGGGGCGTTGGTGTGGCAACTTCTAATCATGGGGGACAACCATTTGTTGTTAGGTATGTAGTATTAAGTATAGGGTCCCAACAGGGGGGCCACTGGGAGGCCAGGCACTCAATAGGGGGGCACGCCCCCCCGTGGAGCCGCCACTGCTTGTGCCCCACTTCTGACACTCATGTCTCTGGACAAACTAAACACAGGTTCACACTGCTACTCTAAAAACAGGGGAAAAGGAAACTGGCAAACTTAAACTAATTTTGAAACCTTGCAAACAATGGAATAGGACAGAGACAAGCATAATAATAAGTAAGATATAATATAACACTTGATACTAAATAGCATCAAGTCTGTGCTCGAATCATATTTCAACAACTGTTCATTAAGCAAAGTCTGAAAAAAAGAACAAAACGTCTATATCCTGATTGAGCTATTTTATTGATATTGTTATTGCTCTCAATCATATTTTACTGAGGACAGACCTCATCAGAGACACATTAAAGTACAGTAGAACCTCATTATATCGAACTTGCTTATATCGAAATCACGTTTATATCGAAGTTTGAGCGCCGGTCCTGCCAAAACAGTGTTAATGATACAGGAATCGGATATATCGAACCTCGGATATATCGAAGTATTTATCACGGTCCCTTGAACTTCGATATAACGAGGTTCTACTGTAATTAACAGAAACAGTTCACATATCACTAACATGGGAATTCATGCTTTAAGTACCGGTACAGTACACAAAATATCACTCCATTTCACTTGCTTTTTTCAATCTTACCTCATCTTTGTCTGTCTGCCTATCTGTCTGTGTGTCTGTCTGTCTCTCTCTTTCTCTCTGTGTGATATTTTAGACAGATGATATGAAACAACTGTGAAAACAATCAAAGAAACAAGAAGTAGTAAGATTTATACATACCACTGCATTCTTCGCGAATTTCAACAACATCCCCAACCAGAATTGGAAGACCATGTTTCACTTTGCCATCAAAGTTGCACACAGCTGAAATTGAAGATATCAGAATAAATAAGCATCAGAAAAAGCATATTATGAGGATTTAAGGTACAACATTTTCCCTATACATGATAATTACATGTAATGCATTTACAGAGAACGTAAATAGAATCACCTTTGAAGTCAAACACACAGGAATATCTTTTAAAGTTAATATTTTATACATTAAAATTTCCAAATTCTGGTTGGGGAATAAGCCAATAACTGGGACTTGTGGTTGGCATTAGGCGAAAAATGTACCAAAAATAGAGGATTGCTGACATCGGGATCACTGTAGCAAGGGAAACACCCCCATCTAAGCAGTTTTGGCTGTAAAACATAAGTGGCCATACTATTTTAAAGGCCAGTCACTGCACCGGGTATAGTGACCCTTGTTGCATCACTTAATTTGTAGTTACTGTGGTGTGAATGGACCAGTACTGAAATGTTCAGTGCTGTAGTGAGGTCTTCCTGGGAGTCTCCTGAACAGAGAAACTGACAAACAAAGAAATAAGAAAATGAACAGGACTGGAAACACTATAAAATAATTAATTGATTAGATGCAAGAGAGTAAACGTGGTATGCACACATGGAGAGAGTCACCACTGTAAATGTTGTACACATGTGCTGTGCACATGTGGAGAGAATGGAAGATGACCGGATGGTCAGACAGCCATCGAACTGGATCCCAAGAAACAGGAAAAGAAAACCGGGAAGACCACGGATAAAATGGACCCAAACCCTCAAACAAAATGGTCTACCTTCGGAAGAAGTGGAGAAAAATACAGAACATTACGGCAGAACTGGGTTGCCTGATGTGTCGATAACACGTGAAGGATGAAAGAAGAAGCGAGGTCTAGAAGAGGGAAGCAGATGGATAAGGATGTTTGAGGGATGAGCAGAAGATTCATTCTTATCTATAAGAGACTTAAACAGCAAATATTAAAGAAAGTACGGGAGTAAGTGGGTACAAACAGGCTTGAGGAGAGGGGGGGTGCAGCTGGTGCATTGTTTCGGGGCCCATGGGTCATGGAGCCCACAGGGGCCCGTGCCCGATAAGTTTTTTGTTTTGTTTTTGATTTGTCAGACTGTTTTGGAGAGTCGATAACGTTATTTTGCTCGTCAGGTTTTTCGGAGAGTTGATAAATTTTTTTCTAGGACCCGTCACAATTTTTTTGTACCGGGGCCCGGAACTTCTCTCGGCGGCCCTGGGTACAAAAGATGGACATACTAATTCTGAAGAAATCCCACAATATCTATGAGTCAAGTAAACCAATAAACATAATAGGGCTAATAAATAATAGGTCTACAATAGTAAAGCATAAAAACACCAGTATCCAATCGTGTAAAAGTGAAACCCATCAAATGGTCAAGGCACGACTGTTAATTAAACAATGAATGTCACGACAACACAATGCCCTTGCTGTAAGGCTAACTAAAAACAGTACAGGATAATCAGTTCTTTCTCTTTTCATGACAGCTTGTTCTAAATGTTCAGAATTTTCATTCATTCCGTGAACCACATTAATCATTCTTAATATTATCAGGCTGTATTTCAAATACGCTCACAATTAACAAATTGTCTATTCATAATCTGGAGAGAAACATTCCCACAAACAGAGCAAATTTGAAAACGGTGAAACGACGAATCATTTCTGTTTTCCTTTCATGGCTTCCAAATGCAAAGTAACAAGTCACATTCAAATAACAACAGTAGGATGGATAATAGATGGAAAAGCACAGGCCCGTCTAATAATCTAACTATCAACTGATGGTGTTTAAAATCCACGCAGAAAACACCAGTTCACATTCCAGAAATCAGTCAGAGTGGGGAAACACCAAGACAACTATAAAGGTCAGCTGGACCATGAACCTGGAAGGACCTGAAACAGACTTAAACTTATGTCTAAGTCTAGAGTTGAAAGTACAGTGAAACCTGCTTAATTGCATAGGTGCCGTGCAAGCCTTGCTTATGCGATTAACTGGGCTATGCAAATAGCCGGGACGTCTGATACACAAAACACTGGTTCGGGTTTTTATGTTGTTAAGCGATTATGCAGGTTATGCAATTAAGCGGTATGCGATTAAGTGGGATCCACTGTATTCGGCTTGTTTTACAATCAAGCTGCAAATCAATAAACAAGCTACAAATAAAACTAATTAAATAATAAAATGATCACATTAATGAAAACAAACTTCATTCATCTCATAAAACTAATGCCATCAATGCCATCAGTGACTTCAAATTACATAAATATTTCTGTTAGCTTTAATGTAATATAGGCAATAATTTCACATTGTTTTCCTTGTTAGGAAATCTATATAGACACAAGATCCAAAACATATACAAGCAGAAAGGAAAAGTAATTTATCAGGCAAGTCTTTTGCAATAATTCAACTTTTAAACTTTGAATCACAAATCTCCAAACTTTCAAAAGCCTGCTTTGTTCATATTCGTGACCTTCGTCGCCTACGTCCTTGCCTCGATATCAAAACTGCCTCCACAATCGCCACCTCAATAGTCCACTCAAAATTAGATTACTGTAACTCCCTCTACTATAACCTTCCCAAAGCCTCCATCAACAAATTGCAATCAATACAAAATGCACTAGCTCGTGCTGTTACTAAATCACCTAAATTCTCCCATATTTCACCCATACTAAAATCACTACATTGGCTTAAAATAACAGAGCGTATGCAATATAAGATAATAACACTTACACATAGCTCACTTCAGTCATCAAAACTTGTCTACCGTAGATCACTATTAACCCCTCAGCGTCCTCAACCCACACGTTCATCATCTTACCTCACTCTTTCATGCCCGCTGAATCAGTCGTCCCTGAAAATTTGCAACCGTGCCTTTTAATATGCTGCACCTGAACTTTGGAACTCGATCCCAGCTTCCCTCCGCAGACTTGGACACTTTCAAACTATAAAATTTGATTCCTCATTTCCTATAATACCCGCATTATCTCCTCAAGTCTTCAGGTCTAAGCTTAAATCCTTCCTTTTTCTAAAATCATTTCCTCCAAAGCTGTAACAACCTAGCCTCACTGCCCTTTGGATGTTGACTATTGCCTGGCTGACCTCATACCTTTCCTTTGGCTATTTTAAGAGAGGCTGAGTGCCTAAGAATAAGCAGCTACTGGTGTGCTGCTTTCCAGGGCGCTATATAAATTAACGAGATTTTACTTTACTTTACTTACTTTTAGGAAATTTTTGCACTGTCTCTGCAACAAAATGAAATGCTTTGTAAATAGATGTCTAATGGTGGATGAAAAGGCACAACATAATGGTTAGCTTTGTACAGCTGCCAACACCAGGCACAGAGCACAAGTCCAGATTAATATATAATGAATGCTTTAGGCCTGCTGTAAAGCTTTGCCACGGCAAGATGTTGACCTTTCTTGTTTGCCTATGCATAAGATTTCTTGGAGATTCATGTAGCCTAATTAAACATGCCACCTGAATTCCAATTGCAATAAAACAAGTTCCAAACTAACAAATGCAAATTAACATCGGTCATCCACATTAAACCAAACCAGTGCTTCTACAACAACATTATAAGCACCATTATAATAATGCACTGGACAGCAGTAGATGTACGGTATATGTTGGGCAGGTTCCCTGCCAGTTCCTGGACCGTCATTTCCTGGACCGTCATTTCCTGGACCATCATTGTAAATGGAAGTAAATAGGTAGGTAGGTAGTTAGGTAGATAGGTAGGTAGATAGGTATGTAGGAAGATAGGTAGGTACATAGGTAAGGTAAAACAATTATGTACAAGGCGGACAGCTGCTGACCAATAAGCAGCTGGTCAAATAGCATTTTCCGAATACTTGCCCGCGTCTTAAGCCCATATTTGTCCCAATTATTCAAATTATTGTAAAATGGATACTATATTGAATATGGATGTTTAAATTACCGTGACATGTTTACCTAGATGTGTTATTACAGACTATCATTGTCACCTGTAGCTGTGTATACGCATGCAATGATTTATATATCATAGTGCAGCGTTGTCCAACCTTCATGCTATTGTGGGCCGCACAAAAATGCTTAGACACTTGGCGGGCCAAGCAAGTTGTAGCACTTAATATGGCATAATTATTATATATATGGCATGCCATATAAAACTGTTATAAAATAGGACTATATACGAGTACATGTAGCATAAGACTAAGTGTTAACCAAGAAATAAAAAAGCACTTCGGTGGTAACTGCTATAAACAGCTATATTGCTATAATATTATCCTTTTAACATAGTAGCCTATTCCAGTTAAAATTAAGTAGTAAGTAAGTAAGTATTCTACTGACTCGGTGTCTTAGTTAGACTTAGTGAGACAGTCATTAAATAGATTCTGTTCAATTTCAATTTAATAATCCATTCTATTCTTTTGAATGAAGACTTTCTAATCTAGTGCGAGCACTGCGGAAAATGTTTTCCACTAACAATACCAGCAATGTCAATATCAATGCTTGTAGCGCCAAGTCAGATACAAGAAACGGTTCAAACGAGTGTTATTACATTAGCTGATTAGCAAACTGCTCAAAACTGCATCAAACTGTAAGTGAGCGAGAACGAGACTTGCAGCGAGATGACAAATGTAAGTAAGTTAGTAATAAGTAGCAAAGAAGTAAGTTTAATAACCGCCGTAACCTGTGAAGTGTGGATAAGTAAGCAATTTGGTAACCTCCTAGTCCTAGTATAGTCCTATAAAATAACGGTAATAACCGGCCCTATACCGGTAGCTAAAATCGATATTTTCCCAAACTCGGTGGCGGGCTGGATGAAACTGGCCTGTGGGCCGGATCCGGCCCGCGGGCCTCCAGTTGGACAACCCTGTCATAGTGTATAGGTCTATACTTGTTTACATACACTTAAAATATAGAACAATAGGAACGGTCCGGCATGCAACTAACGGTCCAGGAAGTGACGGTCCAGGAACTGGCGGGACACCTGTTAGGCAAACCTCATTCAATGTAGGGTGGGAGAGGGTGGGTGCTGGTAATGAATTCCTTGTCAAGAGAATCTTTAAACCCAAAATTACCCTATGTATTTTCCCAGAACGCCACTAATGTTCAATCTGCATCGAAACTTCACTCTGAATTAGGGTCAAAGCAAAAGTCCTCATCTGTGTTTATAGGTCAGCTGCACAAAAGCAAGGTGGTTATAGGCCTACTGAACAAGCAGTTCAGATCCAAGCCTTAACAAATCTCAACAAATCTCAACAGATCTCAACTTGTCCTTTTAAGCCGGCTCTAAAAAAAGACAATTCAAAACTGACAAGCAACAGCCATTGAATTTAACGTTATGACCGAATTCCGATTGTCAGGTCTTCGAATGCAACTATCAAGAGTGCAAAAGTTAAATCGAAACATACCAACTGCAAAGTTGCACTTCTTCGTATTCACCGCAGTCCACATAGCATACGCTTCGGAATGTGTACCGGTAATCCTGCCGATCCAACAGCGTTGAGCGCCAGATTCTAAGCAGCATTAATTAGATCCCCCTCTGATGCTCATGATCAGACCAACCGCACAGAACGCGATACATCTTCACACTGATCGCCTCTCTCAAAGTTTCAAAGTTACCACAAGACACCGGACGATGATAGCGTGACACGGCCAGAACGTCTTCCCAGTTCATTTATTGTTTTTTTTGGTTTAAATCAAACTTGCTATAAACTGCTGCATTTTGCTGTCGACCAAAGCTTCCGCTTCCGCAACTAAGTTTTCCTTCTGACGACTTATAACCGACTGCCTGCGCAGGTACGCGACACAGTGTTACCTAGCCGGCGCCGATAAAACCTACAGTAGCCTAGACGCACATGACACACAAATAGTCAAATACCCAGATCCATATATATATATATATATATATATATATATATATATATATATATATATATATATATATATATATATATATATATATATAGCTACTAGTTACTTACGCCACGCTCTCTCACATAGCTTCGGCAGAACGTCGTTGGCCTTCTTTCTGATAGCCAAATAGTTGAAATAGATATGCCTTTGGTAGAGTATGGATTTTCTATGCATAGTAGGACACTCAGAACAGTCGATCCAAACACCTCTGCCGCGATTGGTCTGTGACAAAGTTAGGCTTCGCGTGCACGACTGTGGTTATGTTTTTCTTTAGCAGAACAACAGACAACACGTCAGTCGGCCTATAGGCCTAATTAAGTCCCTTAATAATATATCTTTTAGTTTCCCAAAAGTGGTATGCAAAGCTGCTCAAAATATATATGCAAATCAGAGACGTTCCACGAATTCGTGATCTTGTGCCTATATGTCTGCCCTAATCACTCTTGCAATGCTCTTGTTACCAGTAGCCTTGATTCAGTGTTATTTCTAGGATTTTGAATTTGAGGGGTGTCGGGAAAATCTGGGGTGTCAAAATTTTGAAGTTTCTCCCCGAAAAAGGCTGACGAGCAAAAAAGAAAAAAGGTCGTCCCAATTAAGGCAGGATGTGTACATTACCATGGGGGGTGTCACATTAACGAATTTTCGGGGGTGTCGACCTCAAATTGGGGGTGTTAGCGGGGTGTAAAAATATCCCTGCCTTGATTATTGCAATTTCCTATACAATGGTGTGGCGAAATCTAATGTGCAGAAGCTCCAAAGGATTCAAAATTCTGTAGCTCAAGCCATTACTAAAATTCGTCACTTCGTAAGCATGAATGCTCATGCACATTAAACCTGTTTTTCGCAAGTTACACTGGCTGCCCTGTTGAACAGAGACGTAGCCTATAGGCCTATATCCACCGACTGATTCCTGGAATGACCCGGACTTTTGCTGATGGATTTGAAGTAACATCGATCGATACCTTTAAAGTATATAAATGGTGCTATATAAACGTTCATAATTTTAATGACTTTTTGCCAAGTGGGCAGTGATGGGCAAGTTGGGCAACTAACTAAAACATTAGTTAAACTATAAAATCCAAATTTAAACTTTTTTGTTGTAAAAATAAAAATATAAAAATATCAGGATATTTCTTTTTGGCTTGTCAAGACGTACGTATTTCATGGACGATTTTAAGTCCCCACCATAATATGTAATATCCCCCCCAAATGGGGATATTTATATTTCTGGGAGGGCAAAACATAAAAATGGTCATCCCTATGCCAGGTTTACGCCCCTTCAAGAGGGATGCAAAACACATCTTAAAACAATGGTTCCGGGCTTAATATTTTAATTATCAACAACTTTCAAATTTTAATAAAATATTGGCATGTTTATTTTTTGGAGGGGCAAGTTACAACTCTACTTCCCAATGTATCAGGTCATGTATCAGATAAATTTTTTCAGGAAAAACATAGACGATATCATGGCTATGCGTCAAGAACATTTCAAGAGGGTCAAAACACATAATGTTTTCTTAATCGCAAAAAATCTCAATGGGCTTTATTGGCTATTTTGCTTTTCCAGTCAGTACCGTAATAAGGGTCTGTTAGATAATTATAGTGCCTTCAGATGGATGATTGTGTCGATGGCGATCGTCGATATGCTTCAACAGTTCATATCGATATCATCAATGACCATTGCAATCATTAATTATTGTCTATTTAATATTTAAGTCTTAGTTTAAACTGCAGGAACACAATTAGTTTGTGAAGTTTGTTTGGAAAAAATGGCCCAGAAAAGAATAGATTGAAAAAGAACTGTTATTGAGAATTCGGGAGACCAACTAAAACGTTTTAGTTAAACCATTTAGTTATTAACTAAATTTTTCAGTTAGACTAGCATTTTTACTAAACTATTTTATATTTAATTAAACTAAAAGATAACAAAAATTTAGTTAAACTTTTAGTTTGTAACTAATCGGTTAACTATATATAGTTGCCCATCACTTCAAGTGGTTCGTCAGTTTCTTTCAGAGATTTGGCGAATACATGCCATTTGACTATGGGTCGGCTATTATAAGTAGCGTCGTAGCTCACTTACTCGTTACTGCACATAATCAAGGAGGGTCTTTGTGCCAAGTTTATGGTCGCGAGGCCGCCGACCATGGTAAGTCTGCCTGCGGTTGACCTGAGGATACCTGATTTCCCTGGTGGATGCGGCCCGTTTGCGAAGTCTAGCCAGTAGTTCATATTTTTCTGTCTCTGATCTTGTCCATGAGGTTTTTGCGAAGGGTATAATGATATCCAACAAATCTCTTCTGGTTGGATGGTGGGCAGAAGCAGATTGTTGCCTGTATAAACAACTTTGTTTTGGATCAAAGTTTGTCGCCATACGAAATTCTTTTGCCCAAGCCAGACTAGTTGATATTTTTGGTGCTGTAAGATTTTGCTGATCCGTGATCTTGTCCATAAGAGTTCGGCGATGTTTACTGTTACGTCATTCAGGTCGTCGAAGGCTTACAAATCTCTGGAGGCATACCAGTAAATATACAAACTACCATTATGGTGTTATCTGAGAATGGTAATCTACAAAATTGATAACAAAAATTTATCCATCCAATTTTCAACAGCGATGTTTTATGATCATCAATAAGTTTGAAAATCAAATCTTTAAAATCCACTTTCATAATTTTCCTATAAAATTTTATGATCATCGAAAAGTTTGAAAATGGCTAGTTGTTTTCAATTCAGAGCTCGAGGATCTGATTTAATCGCTTCCGCCCAAATGGCGTGTTCTGATTGGCTGATCCCTCTGCCGTGGCCGCCGCTCTCTCGTGAAATTCGTGCTCTGGAGAACAAATATGGCGGACGTCGTCGTCCAGAGCAGTCGGGCGGACATTCGGTCGGCACTGTCTAATCGCGGTGGATGGCGGAGTCTCATCGTCTTCTTCGTCCTGTCGCTGGCGTGGCTTGCCGGGTTCAGTGCCCGTCTGTTCGCCGTCATCAGATTCGAAAGTATTATCCACGAATTCGATCCGTGGTCAGTAGCAATGACGGAACGGCGTGACAGATTTTATGTAGCGCTGTAATAATTGAAACATCAATTCGTGCATCACTTCGTCCGCTCTGATGGCTTAGCAGACAATTAAGTGTGACGGCTTGTGAGCTCTTTAAAATCTTTTTGGACTGTTTTGAAGGAAATCTTTAAAGCAAGGAAATTGTTGCTTCTTTTGAATCTTATGATGCCAATATATTGGAACAGCATTATGTGTGCTCACTTGTCTTTATACGAGTTGAAGTTAATATTTATCACTCGTTTTTGCTGTCATGACTTCTGGATATTAAGTTTTCTTTCTTTCAGTTCCTAATTGTTGGGGGATGGTAAGTCAAAACCATGCTTCAGTGCAAAGAGAGCCTATACAGCATAGCAGGCCCTATGTTTTGGAACTCTCGTACTTTGTTGAAGCTTCCAACAAATTGAGCATTTTCAAATCTACATTTAAGAGACATCTGTTTCAGATGGTTCTTTCCTCCATAATCTGTCTTGCCATTTATAAGCGACTGCTCAGTTTGGGGTTGGAGTACCATTGATTGATTGATTGATTGATTGATTGAATATTTAAAGGTAAGATGTACTCGTACTCAAACGAGCGTAGGGCCCAGTGCTGGTATTCTGTTATTAGGCAGGAAGCAATGCAGTTGGCTTATGCCATTAATCTAGAGTAGATGTCCATTACTTTCTCTAGACCCATGTTTTACCTTCACAGCTGGATGCTGCTACCAATTTATTGACGCCTAAGTGATGAGTGGCTTGGTTGGCCATCAGCACCTTGACTAGATCCTGTGACGGTCACCCATCCACGTACTAACCATGCATGGTGATCTTTGAGTATTAGGTTATGGTGTTATAAGAGTGTGTAATTTTAATTGTTATTATTCTGTTTTAAATGTTGAAATATACTTGTAGTTCTGCGCTGGAATAATTTAGTTGTTCAACCTAATTTTTATTTCTAGGTTTAACTATCGCTCAACCCATTATATGGTAAACAATGGGTTCTACAATTTCTTGAACTGGTTTGACGAAAGAGCGTGGTACCCATTGGGTAGAATTGTTGGGGGCACGGTAAGACAGGACTTTGATGAACACCTATTTATGTGAAACAGATATCTATGTGCTGTTTGTAGCTAATTTGTGATTCATCAGTTATATCTGCAAATCAACAATTAACACGTTGACTGCGGCTAAGCTAATTGCTGAGGCGTGGCAGGTGTAAAATGCCTGTACAAAATGTATGCCTGGAGGTAAATATTTTGAAACAGATGCAAGTGTTTAGTGGCAATCCTAGGCCAACTGTTACTAGTGTCAAGTTCTCTTTATGCGAAAAATGCCGGTGCCCTGTAATGTGACGGACCAATAGTTATCTCATCAATGGCGAATGGAGAAATTACTGGGATAAAGTGGACAATGGACACAATATCTATATAAATTCCAGCCTCCATTATCTGGTCAAAATGCCTTCCTCACTCCCCGAGCCAAAAATGTCCAAAAATGTCCGCTTTACTGGATGGAAGACTTAACAATGCAAGCCACATAATTACATCGTAGCAGGAATTCTCCGGGTGTATACGTTTATACGACGCGCCAGGGAGGATTATAATTATGATGCTGTGGCAGAGTATATATTGTTGTTATTTTAACAAATATTTATATGACAAATATTCATACATTTTCCATAGAGTACGCTTTTTGATTGGTCACTCATTCTAGCAACTATAGGAAGCAGAAGAATGATTCCAAGATTCGCATAAGCTAAAATAGTTTGCATTGAACTAAGGACGTCACCTGACGCCCCTAGCGCCCTAGGAAACCAGAATAAGAACGTCAGTTGACGTTCCCTAGCGCTGAACGTGTTAAGTATGATTGTATGTGAACCTTTAATGCACAATGCAAAAGGTTTGTGTAGCTAAGGCTGTTGCTTCTTGCACTTAGGTAAAGCTGAATAAGAAAGTCTTGCCCACAATGCAAAACTGAAATCACGATGTTCTTATGGTCTGAAATGTAGGTTTTTAAGGTAAGGTCATTCATCAATGAATGGCTTACTGAGCACTTTCTATGGTAAAGTATTGTTTTTGTTGCTTTTACTTAGGTGTACCCTGGTTTGATGATAACATCTGGAAGTATTCACTGGATATTACATACTCTTCACATTCCAGTACATATCCGTGATATCTGTGTGTTTCTGGCACCAATTTTTAGGTTAGCATGTTGAGACTAAAGTTATTAACCCCTTAACTGGGTGCCCCAAGTAACGCTCGTCCATTTTACATTGAGTTACAAATAGTTGCCCAGTTAAGGGGTTAAAAGCATTTTGTCTTGTTAAACATTTTGCTTAGTGTACTATAATATTCTTTTATGATTTTTACCTGTGTACAGGTGTTAGAGTTGAATGTCTGTAAATTATGAAATTTAACAATGCAGTTATTTTTGTATTCAGTACGCAATACGCATATTATTGCACTGACGGCTGACTGCCAGTTAATCAATTTGCATGTCTCCTTTGTCTTTTATGTCTAACTTACTGATTATCATTTATGGATTTATTGTAGCTGCCATTCGTGACTGGCAGGTATTATTGGCTTCATTGCTTGTTGCCTCACATAAGTTAATGCTCAGATTGAAATTATTCAATGAACCAGATTTATGTACCCAGTAATTTATGACCTAGGGCATCTGATCTGATTGAAATCGTACAGAAACTGTGTAGATAGGCCTGCCATTTATTTCCATAGATTTTAAACATATTCAAATTTTGCACAAAATATCATGCGAATATTGCATATTGTATTGCATTCATGTTATGTTATATGACATGAAGATGTGTTTTCATTTCATTTGGTCTCTCTGGTGTTCCTCTGGCCTGGTTGATTCTCTCTGAACGTAGTATGGTTGCATTGCTTGGTTCTACCTACACCCGTGAAGTGTCATTCGCATGTGGAGTCCCCAGGGTTCGGTCCTTGGGCCTCTTCTGTATATTATATACTTCTATACTATATTCTGCTGATGTTGCACACCTGTTTGTTCCTTATAATTTTAAAATACATATGTATGCTGATGATATTCAGGCCTATTCACATTCCAGCCCCACTGATGTGCTGCAGATCTCTCGTGAATTTGTTGAAACATCTGACTTACTTCATTCATGTATGCACTCAAATTGTCTTTTTACTTAATCCAGCTAAAACTCAGATCATCTGGTTTGGTACTCGAAGTCAGTTGTCATAAATTGACCACTTGTCTATGCAGTCTGCCTTTGCTGACCTCTCTTTCTCCTCTTCTGTCTGTGATTTGGCATAATTCTGGACTTAACCTTTATGGAATATATTGACTCATTTTGTCGCAGTTGCTTCTATCATCTCCGCCAGCTTAGAGTGATTTGAAGTACATTAGACTTGCCATCCACTTCTACTTTGATTCATGCTTTTATTTGCTCTCTGCTTGACTACTGTGGTTCACTTTTTGCTGATCTTCCATTGGTGTGACTGGGTAAGCTCAAGATGGTTTGTTCAGCAGCCAGAGTGATTGCTGGTGTCACAAGATGTGATCACATTAGTGAATATAGGCTGTTTGTAATACTCACTAGCTGCCTTATCCTGGCTGGTTCACATATGAATGTAGTATCCCATGCTACCAGTTACCACATTATGTCCAAATGCATTTTTCTTCATTGGCTTTGCGTCGATTCTCAGTTAATGTAGTGAATGATTCTCAGTGAACTTGATATACTCTTGAGTTGCATATGCATTTGTTGTACCATTTCAAAGGGGTCAAACGATTGTGTTCATGGTACTTTACAAGGTTTTGTGAAGACCATTGATAGTCTTTGTCTAACATTTCTTTCAGGATGATACTAGTTGTATCATTTATATGTATGTACATGTAGATATAAACCCTTTTTAGGTAGAAGAGTGTTAAATTCTGTAAAGTTTATACAATAGATTTGATTGACTTGTTAACCCCTTTACCGGGCATAGTGTAATAGTGTGTCCAGTTTACACTATGTTACAGAAAGTGACTGGTAAATGGGTTAAAGAGACCCATTTATGTTTCTTGTAATATGCAGACAGCAGTGCATGACTTGCTAACAGAAGGTCTTTTGATTTTGCAGTGGACTAACAGCTTTGGCGACATATTTTCTGACAAAAGAGATTTGGAACGCTGGTGCTGGGCTGTTTGCAGCATGTTTTATTGCAATCGGTATGCAGACTTTGAATTTCAGATGTACATTATGAACCATTGAGTTATTACTTATTGGTGGTCATTTGCTCTGGGTATTAGTCATATGCTTAGCATCTTAATAGTTGTAATAATTAAAAAAAGAATTTTATAATTGTTTGCTGTAATTGAAGCTAAGCAGTAATCTGGATTTTAAATTGAAATTATTTTAATTATTTCTAGGATTGCTGTGGTCTTATTGTTTATGCTTAGAAGCTAAATTTTATAGAGGTTGCGGTGAGGTTCTTGTCTTGCAGTCAGAAGGTCGCTAGTTTGAATCTGACCATGTCACTGTTTAATGACTTTGGACAAGTTGTTCACCCCAAATTTTTTCGTGAGGGAGACAACAGGAACCCACCTCACTTGTCTCATCCCCGGATGGTGAGAAGCCAGTTAAACCTGCCTTCGAACAGAGAAATCATCAGCATCATCATTGTCGCCAATCTGAATTTGTGGTAATTGACCGTTTTGAGCATATACGGTAGTAAATGTTATTGTTGTATTATTTGCAGTTCCTGGATATATCAGTCGCTCTGTGGCTGGAAGTTATGACAATGAAGGAATAGCAATCTTTGCCTTAATGTTCACCTACTTTCTCTGGGTAAGCATAATAATTTAACCCTTTTGCTCCATACGGCGACATTTAGGTCTCGTAGCCCATTGCTGATCGATTGTACTTGTTGCATTTTATTTATTTATTTATTTTATTGAAAGTTAGGATTTATGTGGTGAATCATCCTAGAAGGACTACTTGAACACATTACAAAGTACATGAATAATATAGGTCAGGATTTAACAGAATAGCTCATCTCAAACAGCGAAGTCTTCAGTCGCTTCTTAAATATGTCCAGAGAAGATGAAACTGATCTTTCTCCGTAGTGTCAAAGCATTTGTGTGTCATCATTTGTTGTTAGATCAAGGCTGTCAAAACTGGTTCAGTGTACTGGGGAGTATGTACGGCACTGTCGTATTTCTACATGGTCAGTGTGATGTAAATTTTGAATTTGATTTGACTGGTTCTTATATTCTGCTGTATTATTTGCGCTTTTACATTCATGTTGTCTATTAGTTCGACCATTGGTGTTCATTCGCGTAGCAGATTTAGATGGTTCTATATCTAGTGCCTCTTAATTTGGTAACTTCATCAAATTTTATTTTAAAGTTTTGAATGAATTTATATTTTTGCTAAGTAAGTTGATCAGCCCCAATGCTGGTAATATGACTTCCTGATGCAGGATCTTGACAATTACAATTGTAATTATATATGAGACATGTAACATTTATGCAGTTGATCTGTTTCTCTAGGTGTCTGCTTGGGGAGGCTATGTATTTATCATCAACTTGATTCCTCTCCACGTATTTGTGCTTCTTTTGATGGGTCGTTACTCTCATAGGATATTTGTCTGTAGGTTGATTACAGTTTCTTAGTTGGTTGACAGGTTCATTTTTATCTTTGAGTCATTCAGTTATGAAATTAGAATTTCTTCCATCTAAATATTGTATTGGAGAATGAACAATGAAGATCAAAGACAGAAAAATATCAATATCTGGACACATTTGCAGAATGAAAGATGAAAGACTAATAAAGACAGAGATGTTGGGAAGATCAGATGGTGTGTGAAAAAGAGGAAGACCAAAGAGAAGATGGCTGGACGATGTTCTTGATCGGACTGGACTTTGCATCCCAACTGTGATATACAAAAGGAAAGGGCCATGGATGAGCACTTCTACACCACTGGCTCCGATGGTCCTTATGGACTATATAGTGTGTGATGATGGTGGTGGTGGTGGTGGTGGTGGTTATGATGATTATGAACAATGTGCCCAGTTGAGTTCTTTGAGCTTGTTAGTAATGTATTGTAATGTAAAAGGCTATTTATATAGCACCTCTTAAGAAAAAAATCGCTCAAAAGCACCCCACCTCACTTACTGCATATATTGATAAATTGATATATTGATAAAGAGATGAGTTTTATGTGTTTTTATGACTTTGTTTAATTTTGCAATTTTAATTTATAACAGAGGTTTGGATTTTGCTTGACTTTTTACCAGCATACACGTCATTCTACATCTTGGGGCTGCTATGTTCCATGCAGGTTCCTTTTGTCGGAATGCAGCCAATCCGAACGAGTGAGCACATGGCATCAGCTGGTAAGCAGGATTGCATTTGTGTTGGGGCTGTGAATTAACAGAGCATTTATGTAGAACACTACACCCAGAAGCACTCCCCTTATTACCTTTTATGGCTCATGAATTTGTTCCATGGTATTCACATATTAAAGCAAATGGAGTGGTAAATGTTAAGGGAATGATTATAAAAGAAGTGCGTGATTTTTTTCTACAGGTTTTTGTAAAAGCATAAGTAGGTAAAGTCCTTCCTGAGCTCTCAAGCAGGGACTGTTTAGGAAAAATTTATCACTGCACTAAACTCCGAAAATTTGTGGACATCCGCGCAAAAAACAAGCAAAAAAAGGTCGTCCGGAAAATTAATCGCTACACAAGGCACAGAAAATTGCATTTTACCACTGCACATATTTCATTTTATCACTGCATATTTTGTGTATCACTGCACGTTAAAACAGGCCCTGCTCTCAAGGCTCCTAGGACAGTGCTGACCTCCATTTCAAGGCTCGCAGCCAGGTGATCGATGCAGATTACATGATAAGGGGCCATTGTTCTCATGTAACGCATCTGTTTACTCCATGGATTACCGTAATCCACTACTCAATTGCTACTTGTCATCTGACGAGTCACGGCTGAGTTCTCCAAAGGGACTTGAACCTTGTTCCTTCAGTATGCCTCTCCAGGGTGTTACCTCTTCTGCCATCATCCCACCCTGTACCCTGTAAAAACATATTTTCTGTTAAACGCAGTTTAGCTACACTTGAGAATTGCGTTGAAATGCTTGCCGATGTGAGAGGTGTATAGAATTATGTTTATAGGTGTGTTCTTCTTGTTGATTGCGTATGCTGCCATTACGTATGTCCAGAGCCATCTCACAAGGGCGGAATTCCGGCATTTCTTCTTTCTTGCAGTAATGGCTTCTGCTGGAATTGTGTTTTTGGCTGTTGTTGGTCTCACCTATGCTGGTAATATGACTTCCTCACACACGATCTTTAAAGAGTTTTGTTTTTCGTATGTGTTCTAATGTAGTGGAGTAATATTATCTAGGTCGTGCTGTTAATTTTGACCTTTTAGTTTACCTTTTTATGTGAATTTGCTTATAGACGTTTTAGAATTGAGGCATTTAAAAAATAATGTCATATAATTTTTTTAATTCTTGGTTTTAACAGGCCTATAAGTAATGAAATATATTATCATGATTGGGACACTTCAGCATTGAATGTTTTGCGATAGGATACATTGCTCCATGGAGTGGACGATTTTACTCGCTATGGGACACTGGTTATGCCAAAATACACATCCCAATCATAGCATCTGTTTCGGAACATCAGCCAACTACGTGGGTGTCGTTTTTCTTTGATCTGCACATCCTGGTCTGTGTTTTTCCTGCTGGGGCATGGTTTGTCATCAAGGATATCAATGACGAAAGAGTTTTCAGTGAGCACTGATTCTTTTTATTTATGATTAAATTTCTGTAAAAGGGACAAAAAGGAGAATTAATTTTTGAAAAGTTTTAAAATCAGAGGCAGAATGTTATATTAATTTGAGAGTTACAGTGTGTTTGATATAATTTATATGTTTTGGATAGCTTATTCTCTTTTCCATATCCTTATTCTACTACCTCAGATGATAGTTTGGCTGAAAGATGTATTTGCTATGTAGGTCTACTTGCCTCTTTGTTAAATCTCTCTTTTATCCAGCTTGTCTCATTCTTGAATATATTTTGAAAATGCTTGATTTCATTATTACCAGTAATTGTTTTTGGAAATTAAGACATATTAGTGAATTTTTTTAAAGAAAGGGGCATTGCACAGTAGCATAAGGTTCTTGCTATGTATTCAGATGGCTGGGGATTCAAATCACATCCTAGCCACTGAATAGCGATCTCGGACAAGTTGTTCGCCCTAGTTGTCGGTGACAAAAGCAATGAGAAAGCACCTAACACATCTCTTTCCTGGGTGGCATAAAATCCAGCTGGACCTACCTTGGGCAGAGAACTCGTCGTCGTCGTCATCATCTAAATATGTTTTCACTGTATTTGTTTTTCAGTCGTATTGTACGCCATTAGTGCCGTTTATTTTGCCGGCGTGATGGTTCGTCTGATGCTGACATTGACTCCAGTTGTGTGTATCTTGGCTGCTATTGCGTTCTCAAAAGTCTTCAACATATACTTGAAAGATGACAGTCGAAGCGATGCGCCAGAAGAAGAGGAAGACGAAAAGGAGAAGAACGACAAATATTACGATAAAGTAAGCTTTTGGCACGGTGTCCCTTGTCAGCGTTTACTGTACTTGAGTTGCTTTTCTGAATCGATGTGATTTCAACACAGGATTTTTGTGCAGAGGTTCTTTTCGGCTTTGGGGACGGTGTAGTTCGATAATTTTGCTTTCTTGTGTTGATACGTTAACTAAATACGGTCTGTAGTGGTTGCATTTCCTTATTGATTGTATGGGTTTAATATTATGCCATGATTTCAACTGTAAGGTTGCAGCATAGAAACTAAAGCCACTCGAAATAGTCAGAATTTTAGCTTGGCCTGTGCCCACGGATACCTACATTTTTGCAAAGGATAGACACTCAAAACCGCTCAAAGAGCAGACACAGTTATTATAAAAACTTCCAAAATTTAGGCATACAGTCATCGTCTTTTATGTGCATATTGATCTCCGTGCAGAGCGCTTAAATCATTCGTCCTGCTATTGTTAATCATCTGTGCTATCTAACGTTGCCATCTGCCGTAATTTTCTTGTGAGTGTATTCTATTTGTGACGGTTAGGCACTTGCCCGCTTCATAAGTTGGTCAGTTTCTTGCATTTGACGTAATGCTTGCATAACGCTCCTTGTAAAGCACCCATGACTTTGGCCCTTGCTATGTTACGGCGCTATAAAAATTGTCATGAACAACAACGATAACAATAAGTTTCGTCAAATGTGCATGGTCCGTCGACGCAGGTTGCCGTTAGCACGACGCCCAAGTCGTTGAATGGCCGCGGAAGTGTCCGAGCAAAGAACAAGAAGGGTAAGGCTTCACAGCAGCAGCAGCAGTCCCAGTCACCACAACAATCGCTGCCATCCGCTACAATGCAGCTGCTGCCCACCGACATTAACGATCGGTCTCCCAAAGAGGTAGCATCCGTAAGGCACACGGTTTGCGTTTGCTATAGTTATAATGTTGTTTTCTTATGTGGCTGTTGTCTCATTTCAGCGCTGATCTCAGTTTTAGTTGTCGATGTGGGCAACTCGTTACTGTTGGATATCCCTCTGTTGGCTTTTCTGACTGTGCTGCCTGCATGCCTCTTTTGTTTTACTGGCCAGTTTTCTTTTCTATACAATGTTACGTATCAGAATATGCAAAGTATTATAAGGCCTGTTCTTTCAAAGAAATGACCATAATAGAATAACAGAAATAAGATTTGCAAGACAGTCTTAGAAAAAGAAAACAATCTGGAAAAGTTTTTCTTCTCTGCTTAAGAGCTTTCTTGTATTTAAGAACCTTGAAAGCTTTTTGTTACTCAGTTTCTTAATGAATTTTTGGGTCTGCAATATGCTAGTGTGGCTAGGCATTATATTAGTAGTGTAAATATTTAGAATCCTGTGTGCTTGTGTAATGTGTATGCATGTGTGTGCGCATATGTGTGTGTTTATGTGATGTTAACATTAAGTTAGGTTTCATGAATGTCTCGAGCGGCAGTTTACTGATCAATTCTATTGACCAATTTATTCCTAAAATAAGCTAATTTTCCCACTTTATGTTACGAATTTTTAACCGATTTTGATTAATTTTGACTGAGAATAATTATAGATCAAGATTAAGTTTTGTGTTATTCACATTCTAACATTTCTCCAAAATGACTAAATGTAAGATTTATCTTTTAGTGTGTACATTATTGTAAGAAGGCAGATGCAAAAGTATAACCAGTATTTCTGTGGACTGTATGTGGCCTTCCTTTGCTTCAATTGGACACTATTAGTCCGTTGCCATATCCTGAGCTACTGCGCCTTTCTTTCATAATCGAGCTAAAGATAAACTGTATTGTTAGGGACTTTCCGTTAATTATGTCAACAATTTTTTGGCAATTTTTGACTTCCCCTCGTCAAAAACTCGACTTTCAGTGACCCACCCTATAATTATGTTAAAAACTTTTGACCCCCTCCTAAGATTAGTGACGGGTCCCCCTAAACAGTTTTGAAGGCTATTATTTTTTTTGAGTTGATCCTGTTTATGTGTTTTTTGTCATTTTGACATATTGTGTGTTTGATTTGAATTGTATTTTTACCCAGTGACGCGTTGCAGTCGCCTCTCTATATTTCCTTCTCCCTTCCCCTCTCTCTCCCTTTTCCTCTCTCTCTCCTTTCCCCAAATCTCCTCTTCCATCCAAACCCAAGTCTCCACCCACGATTTCCACCTCCTGCTCCCCCTTTCCTTACCAGCATAGCCTAGTATTTGCAGACCTATACCATTTTGCAGCTGACTATAGATTATAGTGTCTAACTAATACTAACGTGAAAAGTGTTAGCCTTTTGCAATCCATTAGCTGTGAAATGACGCAACGATATTGGCTTTCGTTGTTTAAACGATAAAATCCAAAATTTTGTGCGAAACAGCGCCTATGGAAAGTCACACGAGTTATGAGAGCGAAGCTCTACGGTGGCACTTGGTTTTGTTTTTCTTTCTTTTGCTGTTACCCATTTTACTTGTAGCAATAATTCCGCGTATGGCGACCTAATTTTGATTTTTTGCGAGGCATATGAAGTGAACATTAACATTATGTACTGCTTAATCTAACACTTGTGTAATTCACTTTCTACTGTGCAGTTTATTAATTATTCTCCTTTGTGAAAAGGCCTTTAGCAGGTAACATCATGTTTTCATTAGGCTAATTTTAGTATCAAGTGATGGTTTGTTTTTAAATGTGTCTTGCCCTCCCTCTCCTTCTCTCCCTCTCTCTCTCTCCCTTTGCCTCATGTCATGTGACATTTTTGTTTTCAATGGGCTGTTGTTATGGCTATATATGGTAATAGCATGATTTTAGGGTTTTTCAAATATAATTTTAGCAATTTCAGAGCCAAGCTTTACGGTGTACGCATGCACGTTTAAACAACCTCAACCATTTATCAGAGATAAAGCATTTCGAATTTTTTAAAGAAGCACATAATACTAAATGCTGTTTTTAAAAAAGAAAGCGTGTTAATGTAAAAACACTCCTATTGGAATTGAAGTTTTTAAAAAGTTTTAAAGAAATCTGTCAAGAATTTTCTCAGTTTTAGATACACTTGAAAATATACGGACATGTTTCGTTTTTATATATTGAGATAAAGCTTCATTTCTGTTGTTGAAAGTTTCAGTTGTCTTTAGTCTGTTAAGTTTTGAAAAATTTGATTTCCATCTCTCGGTTCGTGAATTTATGTTGCACAATTTTACTTGTGGTTAGGCTTTTGCAGTATAAAATTTGTTTAGGTTTTTGACTAATCTGGTGTGATCTACCCAGTAGTTTTGATCACTGTTTTGATCACTTTTCACTGTTACACGGTACTATCTAGTTGTTGTCCTTGATATGTTATGATGTGTGTGTGTGTGTGTATATGTATATGTGTATATATATATATATATATATATATATACATACACAGTGTGTGTGTATGTATATATATATATATATATATATATATATATATATATATATATATATATATACACACACACACAGTAGGTCATATCAATCTATTGAATCATCCCAATACCATTTGGCACCAATACAAAAATTGATAATATACAAGGTGGAAAATTATATATAAGCATGGAAAAATCCTCCATAAGCCCGTGACATAGCTAGTGTCAATATATAATTTATTTGATATCTTTCACAGATGTTTAGATTATTTTATTATGTTGTAATATTTTATTATGTTATAGGATTTTGTGGTGGTTTTGTTCTGTAATATTTGAGAGAATTTGAAATGAATATGGTGTGAAAATGAATGGATGTTTCTTCAGGTGTTTATTTAGACTGTTCCACATTGTGAACAATTATATTCCTGGTGTATGACACTTTTCTGTGCGGTGTAGCAAGATAACCAACGGTTTTGATTCATTTTTTAAAGTTGATCAGTGCTTATGCTGTAGAAAGGCGAAAATTAAGCTCTCCTCTTTCATCTTTTAATGTATTTGGCATTTGGTGTTGTGTGTGTTTGTGTGTGTGTGTTTTTGTGTGTGACAGTCAGTATCTCCATATGTCATTTAGTAGTGTATTGATTAGCAATGAAAAGGTTTCTCTCTGTTGGTTTTATGAAAGCTGTGCAACCTACCCTGACCTTTGTTAGCATTTGTCTCGTACAGTTTCTCTTCCTATGGCCAGACTGAACTCAATTAATAATTATTTGATAATAATTTGAAGAATCTAACTGTCTATGATTATGGTTATTAAATGAAACATTTACGCTAAGTAAAATGGAAATATATTAATAAGTCGATTACTGTAATTAATGTGGTGATTCTGAAAATGAGTATTTGACTTTTTTGTTAGATTCTAAAAGTTATCCAGTTTTACTTAAGTCTTTCTCTAGTTTTATTTATTTTTGTCATTTAGTTGTTGAAGTCATTTCAAATTTTATGCATGTATCAGCATAATAAGGAGGATCTAGTGCATATTAATAGTTGCTAAATATTTATTTTTATATAAATATTTTTCTATTGGAAGAAATACAATTATAAGTATACAATTATTTATGGTTGTCAAAACTACTGGCATACAAATGAATAATTTTGATGTTATTGCTAAATAAATTTCTGTTGTTTTTAATGAATTGTTTATTTTGGATTTTGTTTTATGTTTTACCGTAGTTTGTTGTAAAATTGGATCCTCAAACTAATTGATCTGTTTTTATCATGTGGGCAGGTGGTCTCTGATAATATAATCTTCATGGTTAATTTAATGGCTTGATTTTGTACAGGTATGAGAATAACAGCGTTAGTTGTGTTTCTTGTTATACAATGTATTGCACTGTTGCATTGTTTCTATGATTGATAATGACTTTTAGCCAGAAGAAAGTACTAGGAGCTGTTTTATGATATACTGGATAATTTTCATAGCATCATGATCATCATCATCATTATCATCACCAACATCATTCTTTTTACATTGGACATACATGGCAGCACTGTTTTGAAGAGTTTTTAATTTTCCGGTTAGAAAATTTAATGAAAATTGCTCTGGAAATTAAAAAATTTATTCAATGCTTTCCAAAAATTTTTAGCAGAAATTATTCAACATTATTATTAAAAAATTTTACTAGTTGAATGTACATTTACAGAGTGTCCAGAAATGTTGGGGTGCCTTGCTATTTGCACAATTTTTTTGTGGATATGTGTGCAAAGTTAACCTGGCCTGGAAAAGTGGATAAAGCTATTAGTGTTTTGTATAAAATTGACATAAATGTAATTAATATCAGTTGCCTGACCATGTTTCAGATGACAGGCATCATTCATTGTTTCAATTTGAATTTACAATTTACTCGCATGTTCAGGTTGGAAAGACTGTCTTCAACAAGCTGAAGGTTTAGGCAGAAGCAGAAACAAAGGAGGGGTTGGAATGAACATCAAAGAGTATTGTTGTTGTTTCATACTGGCGTTGCTTATGGTGTTGATGCTCTTATTTTGTCCACTGCACCTGGTTTTGAATTTTCTAATTTAATGCCTATTCAAGTCCTAGCATTGTGTTGGCCTCTTATGGCCATGATGGGTGAGAGTGCTTTATATTCTTGATATTTAATTGACATCAGTGTATAATTTTAAATAGGTAGATTGTGTTATATATATCGTATATCAGCAGCTTACTGACTGATGTAAAGGGGGTGACTACAGAATTGGAATTCATACAAGCAACACACAACAGAGAGAAATGCCTAAGTCCATAGTGTTGGCCTCTTATGGCCATGATGGGTGAGGGTGCTTTAATTCTTGATACATGACACCTGAAGAAGAAGAAGATTGTGTTAATATCATTTGAGACTTATTGGTACCTATGATGATGATGATTATATTAGCTTGAGGCTGCTGGCTGCTGTTTTGTTTTGTTATGTTTTAATATATCAAATTAGTGACCAACTATGACTTTTTGATGGGCACATTGCTGGGACACTGGAGAAAAGCTGATTTGTAGGAATTAAGCTTTCACAAGTGCTATAGAAATTAGATTGATTACATTGTTTTTCGAATCAGTTAATTAGGATATTTCTGTGAATATGTTTTGCTCACTGATAATGGACTTAACATGTGTCCTGCAGAATGCTTAAGATATGTTAGAGCAGTGGTTCCCAAACGGTGGTACGTGTACCAGGGGTACAAAATGGACTTTCCAGGGGATATGCAAAAGGCAGCAAATTTCTTATGCATTGATGTTTGATAGTAAGAAATTTCACAATATCTACAAAAGTTCTAAGAAATTGTTAGTGGAATTATTTATCCTCAAATGTTGCAAGTATGCTATTTTGATCTTATTTAGTAATTAATGATGAATTACAATGCAGTCTGATTATGTTTTAACTTTTAAGACATTAGGCCTATCATGCTGTGTGACAATACAAGGATTAGTGAACAGTCAGGCATATAAATATGCAAAAATTTCAGTGTATTCAACAAATTTTCTGATGAAAACTACATTTTTGTGTGTCCCCATCTTCATTGCATCAAACCCTACTAGGATAGTCAATAAAGCCAATCTCAATTTTGCTCTACAGCATTTGAAATTGGGCACCTCTCACTTTTATTGCATTTTATTCACAATGTACTGTATATAGTACGCAGTGACAAAAGGGTTAAAATTACTTGTACTTTGAAAATTAGAGGGTACACGGATTTTCAAAAAGTGTCTGAAGGGGTATGCCGACCAAAATAGTTTGGGAACCACTGTATTAGAGGAATATTGGCTATATATGATAATTATGCAAAGAACTTCTCACTTGCACACACATTAAGCATGTAAAAATATATTCAAAATGCAATATTAATTATATTTATGTTTCTAATGAACACATTAATTTTAGAATTTAAATTATTTTCTCTTCAGAACAAGAAACATTCTTGATGATTTCCGTGAAGCGTATTACTGGTTACGTCAGAACACAGACGACAAAGCCCGTGTGATGTCGTGGTGGGATTACGGTTATCAGATCGCTGGAATGGGAAATCGCACTACTCTTGTGGACAACAATACCTGGAATAACAGTCATATTGCAATGGTTAGCAGGCTTAAATCGGAATTTATGTTATTTGGCGAAAACACAGGCAATATGTCTGGCAGCTGATGGCAACAGGAGAGATGATGTAAAATGATGCACAGTATGATTATTATGACGTTTGTAAATTTTCAAGAAGATATCGTAAATTTCATAATAACAAAGATTCTTGCCCTAATTTGTGATTTTTGTCATGGTTTTGTGTGATTATTGGTTCTGTCTAACATAATGTTTTAATTCTATGATTTATTTTATTTTAATTTATTTAGTTTTAATCGATTATTTTGTTCTATGTCTTTGTAAGAGTTGAATGGAATGAAGAGTTGTTGATTGATTGTTTGCTATGAAGTAATCTTAACCAATTACAGACAGTTGTAATTTTAGTAATCTACTGAATAACTTTTGTTGTTGATGTATATTAATAAAATGGGAGCTTTGTAAATTTGCTCTATTTTTAGAATCTTGCAGTGATGTGTTTTATTTTGAATTTCACCACAGGTGGGAAAGGCAATGTCCTCGAATGAAAGTGCAGCCTACAAGATCATGCAGCTGTTGGATGTGGACTACGTGCTTGTGATATTTGGAGGAGTTATTGGATATTCCGGTGATGATATCAATAAATTTCTGTGGATGGTACGGATCGCTGAAGGCGAACATCCGAAAGATATCAGGGTTTGTGGCAAATTTGGTGCTATCATTATCAAATAGCATTCCACATTCATATGACCAAATGAATTTGGCGTGTTATGTTTTTGTGTTAAAATTTGTTTAATTGCATTGGTGGTATAATGTGCTGGTTCCATGTAAATGCATTAATTTCGTGTTTGTCTTGCTTGCTATATTGTGATTAGGAGTCTGATTATTTCACTCCACAAGGGGAGTTCCGTGTTGACGCTGCAGGTTCGCCAACTCTTCTCAACTGTCTCATGTACAAACTCAGTTATTTCAGATTTGGAGAATTGCAGGTTTGAAAATCTTACAAGCAGCTCTGTATATCCTCTTGTGCTTTCCTTAGGCTTTTGTCCAACATTAGTTTTAGAGCTATTAGTCTTTGTGGATGAAATGTTTGATTATAGCAATTGACTAATTTTTAGTCTAATACTTTTTAGAATTAATTTACCTAAAATTGTGGCTGGGGGAACTGAAAAGATTTTTTTCGATCATCCATCATAAACGGAGTAATGGTGTTAAAAGGTTCAATCAAATGTTAGTTAAAACCATTGGGATTTGCCGTTTCAGCTTGATTTCCGAACTCCATCTGGATTTGATCGTACGCGTAATGTAGAGATAGGAAACAAGAATATTCGATTGGAGCATCTGGAGGAGGCATATACAACTGAACACTGGCTTGTGAGAATCTACAAGGTGAAGCCACCCACTAATCGTGTTCGTGCCACTCCAACGAAGAAACATCCAAAGTTTATCACAAAGAAGGTTAAATATGTTCTATTTGTCTGTTTTATTCAGTCAGAATTCAGTGAGGATCTATAAACCCCAATTCTATTTTGACAGTTTACTTTATAAGGGACCCACAGAGCTTTGTTATGGCCGATATTCTGTTACAGTAAACTCCATTATGGCTAGATGTATTTCAAAATCTAGCCAGACATTGTTTCAAAATGTTGCAAGGCAAATCCGAATGGTAATGTGCTTTCTGAGAGTCTGCCATATTTATTTGTTGTTGAGCTGTGGTAGCAAAAACAACAGACTGATTGGCTTGATGTTGTTTTTTGTTGTTGTCAAAACAGACTTCCCGAAGGAGAAAGGGAACTCTGAAGCACCCAGTTCAGGTGGTAAAAGGCAAGAAACCGGCCATTTCCCGATCAAAGAACGCCAACAAGCCGAGATAGTAGTTTGGCATCTGCCTTGTTTATTGGGCACTCGACCAAGAGTGGAACCGAAATGAACAAATGTAAAAATGTTGCTTTGAAATTGCTCTTTGTGATGTATCCATATACATTTCAAAGATGGTTTTTAAGTGCTGGCCTTGGATACATGGCTAGGTTTTGAAAGTCAGTTAAATTAACTTGGGGCTGTGAAATTAATATTGTCTGTGGTTGGAGAAATGTATTCTTTCTATGCATGATAGTAGGAGGTGCAATCTTTAACCTGTTGTGTAGAAAGAATTGGTTGAGGCATACATTAGGTTGATGGTAATTGGATATAATTTGTCAGTTTTGTGTAATTGTGTTGCATTTCTGAGGTTTACTTAATAACAAATGATTTGCAATTTAATGTTGTTCAGTTACTTAAGTGATATTTTGGTTTTGTTGTATTGAAGATTTTAGTCTTTGTTTTAGTTTTACTTTATTCAGAGTAAGTTTCTTGAAAAGTGTACAAAACTGTTGTGAAAAATATTTGAGTCTTCAGACTTGCTGTTATGATAATCAGAGAAATTTAAGTATCAACCAAACTGGGCTAGCATGTTTGGGCTCATTGCAGCTAATTTCCTAATCTCTTTACTGTATTAGTGATGTGCAGTTTTGAGCACTGGCATCCCTCTCCAGGGTAAATATGATTCAAAATTTATATGGTACTCATTAAATTGCAATGCCTTGATGCCATTGGAGAGACCAGTTCAAAGTCCAAGGGTGCTGGCATCTTATTTGTTTAGACTACACATTCTATACACTACACGTGTAACTTCATTATGACTAAATTAGCAACTGAAATTATCCTGCCTGCTTTTGATAGCCGGTTTAGTTATAGCAAAGGTTAGAGCTTTAACAAATGTTTTAACGCACCACATTTTTTCTGCACATGCGATTTTGTTGGGTCAGCACCTGTTTGGATGATATGGATGACTTTTTTTGCTTGTCAGCCTTTTTTAACTGAAAAAACTGCAATTCCTGCAAATATGTGAGGTGAAATAGGCGCATAAGTGGGAAATTTAGACGCGTACTGTAAATTGAACATTTCCACATTTCCCCCACATAGTTAGGATTATCTATGTATTGCACTTTTCCCAAAAACTCGTTGCATTAAATGCACAGCCATAGTTTATGATGACTTTAGAACTAGTGCAGAGACAAATGCTGAAAGTTGTAAGGGTCCAGATCCTCTATCCTGTTTCGTCCAAGTTTAGGAAATAAAACGTGTGGCACTGCCTGCTATTAAAGCATGTTTGATGAATGGCACTGTTGTGTGTGTGTGTGCATTTTATACCAGGACCATTGTGGTACTGGTAGTTTTTAAATTTGTATAGTGATTGCCATGCATCACTATTGCTTATTTTGACTTTGACTCTGTGAATGTGCCCTTGTCATCTCATTTACAGTATAGTGGTTTTCACACAGGCTAATTTTGCCTCCTAAACCATTTTAAATCACATTATTATTATTACTTTCCATATCACCAATATTCACTTTCATCTTATATTCAAATATAGGATGTCATTTATTAAACAATATCCTAGTAAATTGTGATAATAGAAAAGTAAGATATTAACCAGAAGTTATTAGTGTTCTAAAGTCAGATCAAATGCATGCCCAACATACATGCACATTGTACAAGAAATCAACTATATTCTTAGTATAGGGTTGAAAAATATGATAAATTTTTAGAGGATCAATTAAGTATTCTGTGCAGAAATATGCTTTAATAACATTTCTAAAGCTTTATTGCCTGTAGAAGACCAACTTTCAAAAATAAAAGTTCATTTCTAATTTCTAGTGAACATAGGATCCATCCATATAGTAGTATGCACTGACAGAGAGGGGTTGGATTTAGGAGACTTTGCTTACGTACGGTGTGCAAACGGAGGGAGGGGTTGAAAATATGCCTTTTTGCGTACGTACTATATGGATGAGCCCATATTGGTATCTGTGGAGTATGTCAGCAAATTGTGCATTCCTATGATCTTGATTCTTTTGAGAACTATACTAATATTAAATATATGAATGCATCTATAAATTGAAAGTGAGCAATGCAAGACTGGTAATGTGTTCAGCTTGACTGAATGGCAGGAAACTGGCTGTTGCCCTGACACTCCTCTTACCACATGCATGTAATTTCTGTTGTCTCAATGCCTGTTATGAAAATATTAGTAGATGTTACTACTAATTGACAGAGAATTGGACATTCTTGTCCATTTTATAGTTACCGATTTTTGATAATTTTGAAATGGTTCTGTTAGCTGCTTCACATTAGCCAATCATTCATTTTAGTATAATGGGTTTTTGTTGTTTTTGGATCGAGTGATAACAGTTGTCATTTGATTAATAAATGCATTAAAATAATTGAGACTTAACATAGGGTACATGTCAGTCAGTTTACTCCAACAATATGCCAAGCAATGACAAGATTATTCTTGATAAATTACAGCCATGATGTGAAGTGCAGTGAAGCACTCCTAGATGTCCACAAACACAGTCAAATCAACCAGCAAAAAATATGATGGCGGGTAAAACAATAAAATACTTGTAACAAACACATAATTCAAACTTGTCCATGGCACAATAATCATAAAAACTGTTTTAAAAGAAGTGATTACAGGCATGATTGAGCAGTAAATATTGCAAGCACAAACCAGTTTAGCATATTTTGCAGTTGCATTTGAACTACACCTATCGGCCACTGCTTAATATGAACAAACTTGTTTTGGGGTATATGATGAATAGATGATTTTGTATTTTATTGGTAGCAGTCGTTACGGTTTTTGTTTTTTTAATGAGATCATTCTTACAAAAATCACTCAATTTTAAATAGACATTATTTTATTATTTGATAATTTATATCTAAATGTTTAAAACCTTGAAATGCAAAATACTTCAGAAAGTTAAGCGAGACTTATTGGCTCAAATTTTTGATATGTTTTGCCAATTACGGCCTGAAAATCTCTAGCATTTGCTCCATTTCCAGGACTAATTGACACCGTAATCCTATTGTCTCTGAGTGCAGTGATGTCTACAGTGGTCTTTTTGCAATGCCAGTGTTGCTGGCATAGAAGGGCTCATCTTCCTCATCAGAAGCTGACCATACAACATCTGAGGGTGACCCATAGGCCTCTAGCAGTCTTTTGGGAGGAATAGTATTGCGCATGCGACGTGTAATGTAATCATCGAGAAAAAGCTTGAGTTTTTCAGTAGAGAAGACAGCTTGACGACGACTTTTCACCATGACTTGGTTAAGCATTAGCCATCGATTGTCAAGACACTCTTCAACAGTCAGTCGGCTCCTGGTAAAAAAGTAAACATGAAAAACTGATGATTCACTGCATTTGGTCAGTGATGCAATGTCTCGAGACGCGGTATCGTCTCGAGGCAGTATTCTCAATGTCTTGATCTTGTCAATGTCTCAGTCTTGGCCTTCGTCTCGTCGTTACTGTCTTGATATTGCCCTTCTAGACCAAGACAGTTGAATTTTCTGCTGTGCAGTCAAGCTTTTCTTTATTAATGAACAACATATACAATTCTTTATTGGTCAACAAATAAGACAAAAAGGTGTGATCAAAATTCATACATAATACATAAAGATTGTAGAACCAAAGCTTTACTAGTAACTTACTTTGGTTTTCGCTTGAGTGTCTGTAACAGGAATTTAAGACCAAATTTGGTGATGTTGTGATACAAAGCATGGGCATCATAGCGAACGTGTTCAATATTTGAGATTGTTTCCTCTTCGGTTTCAGCATAAAATGGAGAAATTCCACTCAACCTGTAACATATGTAGCATTTAAAATCTTGCATTTAAAACCTTGTAAAACTGTATCATTACTTGATTCTTAAAATCAGAATAGTTATTATTTCCATGTGAATCTATACAAGACTTTGATATTATATGCCACTGTTTGTAAGCAAGCTTGTGTATAATAAAATGCAATTGAATCACAAATTGATATAGCATTCATTTGCATAGGCACTAAATACTTTACAGTCTAAACCAAAACATCATTGAGCAATGATGATAACATGGGAGAGAGAGAGAAAGAGAGAAAGAGAGATATTAAAGTGAGCTAATGTAGCATTTTGAAGAATAGGGAAACTTCATGTCATACAAGTCAGTGGTCTTGGGGTAAGAAATTATTCTAATTTACTATCTTTTCCGTTACCTGATACAGACTGAAAAATGAGTTTTAACAATACCGTTAATTACCATAAAACCTGCCACTTACAGGATGAAAGTCAGAACACCAATGCCCCACACATCGGCAGCGACACCTACATTTTCCGAGGTGACTTTTTCTGGTGCTGAAAAGTACATAACATGTCATAACATAAGAACCACTTTAGTAATGCACTTGAAATCAGTCAACGGTTGCTCCAAAGTACAATTACAATCCCCCGTTGTCAAATCCAATAAAAGTCAGTGCAATTGTCCAGTTCCAATATGGCGGAGAGGCAACAGAGAACAGGCAGAATAAGCCTTAAACACCTTTGCACATACGGTATACTATGTTTAGGACATTGCTCATTTTTTCATTCAGACAGCTAGCTAGACATAATAATTTTTAAATCCTACCACAGACCGGCCTCAACCGGTAAAGGTTAACACCCCGTCAATATATTGAACAAGTGGTATTCTGTAACAATGTCTGGTATTGTTCAACAACTAAGTTGCAGAAATAAACAGAAAAGTTGATCAATATGAAGGTTAAAACTTCTAAATCAGAGATAATCGAATATAGAGTCTCTAGTACCAGAAGATAAGTCCCACAGAAGTTATATGATGGACATTACAGAAATTGGAAAATGAAGAATGGTAAGCTGGCTTAGGAGTGGCTCAGTAGAATTTTTGGGATTTCTGGACTGGAAAAATAGACTGGAATCAAATATTTCTGGAGCCAGGGATTAATTCCCCAATCAAAGGCTGAAACCTTATTTGCCTAAATGAAAATGCTAGCAACACTTCTAGAAATATTTTAACAAATTAAATTCAGCTTAAATACCCATGAACTCAGCAGTTCCAGTCCGATTAACTTTGACACCTTCTGGGGTTGCTATCTTATGCGCCTGTCCAAAATCAATCAGTTTGACATCAAAACGCCTTCGACTCTGCATTATAACGTTGTCGGGTTGGATGTTGAGATGAACTATGCCGTGATGATGCAGGAATTGTACTGCATCTAAAACCTACAAGAACACACACACTTCAGGCTTCAGTATGTTTCAGTGCACAAATTCTGCTTCACTACAGATCAACTTCATGTGAGTTTTGATACTAGGTAGAATAAAACAATGTCAAACACTCTTACAACGCAGTGCTTAATAATGTTCCACCTCTCTTCAACAATGTTGAATTTACCCCTTCAATATTAACATGCTGAGTGCTAGGGACATCAGATGGCATCCTTACTTACTTACTGCAGGGAGCTAGGAATGTCATATAACGTCCTTAGCTTTAAGCTAAGTATTTTAGCTTATGCAGTTCATACAATCATTCTTTTGCTCCCTATAGATGCCAGAATGAATAACCAATCCAAAACAATTATTTTATAGAAATTTTATGATTATTTGGTTTAGTAAATCTTCATTGACAACCTCAAGTTATCATCCTTGGCTTCTATACTTAACTGTTTTATGTATGGTGCAGATAGGATGGATCAATTTATTTTCTACCAAATGCCTATTTGTGAAAGAATCTATATAGTTTATTGAGATTGCTCTTCAATTTAATTTAGCAGTTGTCAATTCCATATTTCAAATAGTTTCTACCATTTACTTCAATCATTCAAACAAGTAGAAACAATGTAAACACTACCACACAGACAAAATGAGAAATACAAGTGTGTCCGTGGATTAAATTCACTCACGCCCAATACCACTCACTCACTCACTCACTCACTCACTCACTCACTCACTCACTCACTCACTCACTCACTCACTCACTCACTCACTCAATCAATCAATCAATCAATCAATCAATCAATCAATCAATTTATCAATGACATTAAATGAGTATGCTAAAATGATATCTAAAATCAAAAAGACCTGCTTTATGATACTTGTCACAGTGTATTCGTTGTATCGATTCTTGAGGGACAGCGATCGAACAACATTTTCGCCAAACAGCTTCTCAAAAACAAGAACAACAAAACCATTCCACAAGAACGCTTCATGGAGTCGAACGACGTGCTCCTGTCGTCCAGCCTTCAGCATTTCATACTCTTGTAAACTTCTTTCGGCATTTTCTGGATCATACTCACTGATTTTTGCAACACGTTTTATCTTATGGCCTTCCTTTGGTTTCACATTTAAGACAACTGAAAATCTTCCCCTGAAAAAGCAACATATATCATAAATCATGGCAATATTACTGCAGCCATTCAGCGGCCATTTTTTCTCTGGCATAACAATAATCATTTCTTTAAATGACATAATCATAGATGGTGGTTTGTAAGTACATGATCAGGGACATGTCTTAGCAAAGATCGTACTCGGATCTATTGGCAACTGCAACATTTTTCAGATGCAATTATCAAATTTTCAGAATCCATTTAAGTCAAGACATGGTACACTACCTTATCAGTAAATGGCATATACTGTAGATCAATCACAGTTAAGATCCATTTGATCATGTTATGGATGTATAATAGTTGTGCATATAATCGCACTTCCTTGTCTAAGTCATGGTAAGTGTACAATAATTCACCATAAAACAAATAACCAAACATGAATCATGTGTTTAATTCAGACATGAAGTGAAATACCCATGCTAACCTCCATACTTCAGAACCAAACTGCACGTAAGTAGAGGGATCTGTTTCCTGGAGTAGAATCTCTTGTCCCCCCAGCAGTTCAGACTCGGTGGCCTTTTCCTGTGCCGCTGCCTCAAACACGTCCTCAGTCGATCCTAAAGGACTGCCCACTGGACTGGGTTCCGGTGATGGACGGGATGTCGCCTGGCGCGACCGAAGCAGAATTCGTTTAGTTTCGGCATCGATATCAAGCGAAGCAGTACCTACAAAAACCATTTTAACCCCTTTACCGTGCATTTAAATGCAACTCAATGTAAAATGGACGGATATATTCGGGGGTCCCCGGTAAAGGGGTCTCCGGTAAAGGAGTTAACCAACCTGGATTTTAAAACAAAATTCTAATTTAAAATAACAGCAGAACAATTATTCTATTTTTGTATTGAGCAAGATAAGCACACTTCTGCATTCAACAGTACACTAATTGTTCCCTCCAATGTAACCACACACTGATCACTTTCACCGGGATATTGTTGAGTACGTTTAACATTTGCAATTGTTGCACAAGCTGTATTCATGCCCAGCTGAGTAGCATCTCACTTTTTTGAAGACATTTGAATCTCTCAAGGCTGAGGCTTTCAGCAATAGACACTAATTATGTCTGTTGAGAAATTAGTTAGTTTCACTGTCACAAATATAGCCGGCAAACAAATAGCAGAAGCACAAACAAGTCATCATGATAAACTTTGTTCACCTTTCTTTTTAGTACGAACTTCGACCGAAGCCCAGCTGTATGGACTTGGACCAAACTTATTGATGGCGCTCACACGAAAGCGGTATGTTGTATCTGGTCGGAGTCTTTTAATTAAAGCGCATTCGTCGATGCAATAGGTTGCCGAAGTCCAGCGTTCATCTCCTGTCGGAAAGAGAATTCAAAAAATTTTCTTTTTCAAAAATTACTTAATGCAGTTACCACACATACTATGCTCTGCTTACAACAGTCTTATCAATAATGCAGTATAAGACTAAAAGAATTTAAATAAGTCAGTAAGTAAAATTATAAAGAAATAAATGTCAAGTGTTTATCCCTTCAGAGGTGCTGTTTGAAAGGTTAAATGGTTAAATTGAATGGTGAAATCTGACATTAATGTAATAGTTAAGTTTTCTTTCCTTTTCTTGTGTATCTCAACATGTAATTGAGAGGTAAAGAATTTTAAAAATGCAATCTTGTACTAACCTGGTCGGTAGAAGTCAATTTTGTATGATTGTATGTAGCTGTTACCATCCGAATCAGGTTCTTCCCAAATCAAGAATGCCTCACGGTCAGAAATCTTTGTTACATGAGGTCGACCAGGACGACTCGGATGATCTAATGAAACCCAAAAGACCACAACAATATTTAAACATATGGATCACACACAGACTAAAGCATCAAATTAATATGTAGTATCTTTTTCCAACTTCATTTCTTCATTTTATCAGCATTATCCAGAACTGATATGTTCTGTCTTACTCTGCATGATGGTGGACTTGCATTGAATAATAACTGTCACAAAAATTCAGCAAGATCAAAACAATGTTTTATTAAACAACAACTCAGAAATTTCTAGCTTCATCAAGCACTATTATCAATTCATTTCCACTTCTTTTATATACAATGCATTGCATACATTAGCCTTCTATCCAAAACATTTAAAATATCAAGACCAGTGATATTATCAAAGTACAAGTGTAAGATTAATATGATCAAACCACACTTGTACAATAATTGGAGTAACAGTTATTTGGTAGTGTCTAAATAATTATCTTACCTCCACAGAGCATCCTTGCACGGCATGTAACTGTACCATGTTTGTTACGTGCAACACACTTGTAAACGCCAAAGTCGTTGGGTTTTGTCTGAAGAATTGTCAGCGAGTGTCGACCATCTTCGCCGGTACCAACTCTGACTCTTCCGCCTTCGGTAAGAAGCTCATCGTTGCGATACCAGGAGATGACTGGCTGCGGACTGCCGATCACATGCACTTTCAGGGTACATGGATCGCCGACACTTGTATGCCTTATCACGAATCTTCTCTTTGAATATTGGAGGACATCCTTTAAAAACATTGCACTACAGCAAATGAATAATCACAAGCGATAAATGCGAAAATAAATTAAAGCAATCAAATAATAAAAGCAATCAAATAATAACTATGGCCTCTAATAAACATACAAGTACAAACATAGCACAATACCATCTTAAGTTACGGTAACACTACTGCTTGAATAAACATACATGGTTCTCATTAATACTAACGTCACAGGTTAAACCTGACCATAGCCACTGCATAGTAATAGCTGTCTATGTGGAAGGCAACAGGAAACCACCTCACTTTTACCATTCGTGGGTGGTGTAAAACCAATCGGACCAACCCTAGGGCAGATGGATAGCTAACTCATCATCATCAATGTGCAACTGACAATACTAACTACATTATTACTTGACATAAATAACTGCTAGTCATAGTATAAAATAATCAGGTTTGATCTAGTACTGCTAGGGTGAAAAAGTTAACAGAACCTTCCAAAATACAGTCGATGATTATATTTCTTGCTAAATCTACCTTCGGAGGACGAAGTCATGATGCTCTTTCGATGCCACAAACTGCGCAGTCTTGACGGCATAGGATCTTCAGAGTCAAGTTCCTTATCAAGATCTCTTAAGTCTCTGCGCTCCTTCATCAGTCTCATGTTAGATCCTCTCGACGTTGAAGTTGAGTGAGCACTGCGTCTGTACTTTGCCATTCGCAGTGAAAGTCCTGTGTCCTTCGAAGGGAAGAGATGAGTTTCTGGTCCGGTCTGGTACGATGTGGTTGAAAACTCGTACCAAGTGTCCTCGTCCTCGTACTCACGACCCCATTCAGAAGAGGACCCCGAGCCGGTCACCAAAGGAGCGGTTGATATCATGCTCATGGGACCCATCATCTACAAAACAACGTCGACAGTGTTTGCAGTACTAGATCAAACCTCAAAGCTTCTAAAAGAAGCTGTTTGTGTCTTGAGAGTTGTCTCAATTTTCAATTATACTAATGATATAAAGTTAATCAAGAGCAGGAAGTTTATTTTTGATGTCAGTGTCCACCATGAATTTCTGTGTTTTTCTGTGTTAAAAAAATTCAAGACATAATTTAAATTTACTAACTTCACCCATTGATCCAGTTTCTGTTCTCATAGATTACAAGTACCCTATGATATTTGACACGGTTCTTTCTAGACCAGTGGTTCTCAAACTGGAGTCAGGGGTCCTCTAGGGGACCGCCAAACAGTTTCAGGGGCCATGAAGGGATTGCTTTCTCAAGATATCTCCAAAATATATGGATGTTTCCAAGAGTTCTGATTCCATTTGAATTTAAATTTGATGATTAAGAATTGCAATCTTATGAATAAATAATTGATAGACAAAACAAGTAGTCTATATCTATATGTTGATTGAAGTTAATTCAAATTTTATGAGGTACGCGAGTCATCAAAAAAAGTTCTACAGGACCACAATGCAAGAAATCCTAAAATGTTTGAGAACCACTGTTCTAGACAGTCCAAAACAAATGTCCTAGTAAGCACAACACTTTGGCCGGAAACTTCTTAATCCTTGTAGTACTCTGTGGAAGCTCGCCACTAACGCATCTTATGTTTTTGGTTTTCACAAAGTACAACTAACAATAATTGAAACACACAGTGCCCAGCGTCATCAGGTAATAAATAGATAATTATAATTGATTCATTGCTCGACGATGATATTAAATACAATGGGCATAAAATGATGCATCAATAAATAAATTAAGCAAGTGTGTCTATAAGAACTAATTGGATCTAATTTAAAACGATAAAATTCAGAATAAATACTTTTGAAATTAACGAACACACATTTTGTTAACTACTAAGAAGTCATTCAATTGTGAATTCAATCAAGCATTCTACCTGGACCATAGCCAGAGCACCTGCTTCAAGCTGAACGGACCCTGTGAGACTTGCTCGATCAGAGTCGTCCGTCGTAGCAGGAACGTCCACTTCCACCGCTGGTACTTCAAGCAAGTATGAAGATAGAGGTTTTGGTTGAACAACTGTGCGCACTACGGCAGCACCGCGCTTCAAAAAGCAATGCAGTCACATGCATTTCTTAACTCAAAACAACATAATAAATTGCATTAAAGGATTTACCTAGCGTCAAATTTGAATATTCTTCATCATCATCATCATCATCATCATCATCATCATCATCATATTCAGCAAGTCCCTGAGTAGGTGGCTCCACAATTAGATGCCATTTGCCACAATCGATGCTCACTCATGGATGTGTGTAGACCAAGGTTCTGTGGGGGAGATTTTTTTCAAAGGATCTCAGTCAGGTTGTTTTTGGTCTCTCTAGTGGTCTATTCTAGTGTCTGGGGGGCAGGCGTGTGTGGATTACAGTACTCAGTACTCACATATGATCCATTGCTGAGTCAGATTTTGCCACACATCTAAGCAGTTTCAGTCACAGGTGCTGTGCCATTGTGATATATTGGCCTCTCCCGGTGAGTTGTTGCAGGACGTTGATGTTGGTAGCATGTCGGGTGGATTTGGCATGCACAGGTGGAAAGTGTCCAGCTTTTTATTTAGTGTCTTGGTTAGTGTCCACATTTTGCAGCCATATAGTACAACTGGATGGTGCTATTTTTGTGGAGCTGGGTTTGAAGGTGGAATTTGAACAGTACCATTGGCATTATTGGCAATAACAATTAAACTAGTTGCATCCTAGCCAAGTTTTCATATCTTGCTCCTCAATAAAAAATACTTAATCAGAAACCATATGAAGCTTATAAATGTGCATGTGTGTGTGTGAGTGCATGTATATGTACATATTGATTTAAAGACAAGAATTCAGCTTTCACACCTCCCATTTTCTTCGGAACATATAGGCCTTGTGTCGCTCCAATCCAATTCTGTTTCCAAGTCCTCTGTGGTTGGCCAGTTGGAGAAATGGATGCTCGATGGCTTCCGTAGCAGACATGCGACGTCTTAATTCAAAATTTAAAACCCAAGCATTGCCAAATTAGGGCTGTGTGTCTGATGCAATTATGCGATCGCATAAAATATGCGATTGCATACTTAATTTTTTTAAATGTGCCCGCATATTCTTCCGTTTTTTCCACAGATTTGAGTTCTGCATAAATATGTGTCAATTTTATCTGCATTTCTCACTTTTTTCATCTCACATATAGAATTTTATTGCTATTTCCCTAATGTAGGCACAGATTTAATAGATCAAGATCAGCCCTTTTCACCGAAAAACACTGCAACTTCCATGAAAATAGGCGGCCATTTATACAGGGAAATTTAGGTGCATAAATTGGAAATTTCTGCATTTCCCTCACATATTAAGACCTCTGAGTATTGCATATTTTCACAAAAACATCACACTAAACCGGCAGCCCTACCAAATGGAAAATTGAACATCAGGTATGGTAAGAAGTATAAATATAAACAGAGTTAATTGTTTCAAGGAAGTCCATAGTAACATATTTACCATATTTTTTCTGATATTACTGGGGCTGTATAAGAGATATGCCTTATTATATGCGAGGGTCACATAATAAAATGGATTTTTAGTCTTAGACCATTGGCGCAAATATAAACTAAAGGCGGAAATTCATCAAGCTGCCAACTTGATGCTGATGTTCACTATTTTAGAAGCATGTACAATTCATCATGATTTAAAAATTGACTTCAATTTATTAATGCTGCCACTCAAATCATCTTCATAAAAATGTATACCAAAGACAAAAGTACAATATAATAGAGATTTCTTAGAGATATCCTATCTGCTTGATCATCATAGTGATTTGGAGATTGAATGTCTAAGACTATAACAAATAATAAAATAATCAAATTCAGTTATGAGATAATTTTAGAGGTCTTTTAAAATAGGAATTTATTATAAAAATCCTTTTTGGCTCAAACTTTGGCTTGAGGTCTAACAAAGTAAGAAACTGTACTATAATAAATACATCAATTACAACATAAACTTTTTCTTTTAAAGAAACACATTCTCTAAATATACATTCAATTGTGCTGAGTCATCACAAATGCTTTGTCAAAACAACACATTATTAAAAACAATACACAATCATAGGCACAACAATATACCTTGGATCCTTTTCAAGAAGCTTTGAAACAAACTCCTTAGCTGACTCTGACAGCTCTGAGAAAATTTCAGCGGGATATTCTGCTTTTCCCTCTTGTATCTTCAGAAGAGTCTGACGTGATGATTCAGAATAAAATGGGGAGACACCGGTCAGACTGAAGGCACATACAAATTGTAAATACAGAGCAAAAAAGGTAACCACATATGCTACTGTGTCTGATTCAAGCACTTCTAAGCAAATTTCTAGTACTTTGAGAGTTACTGAAAAATCTGTTTTATTAATAAACAAAATATCAAACATCAGCATAGTTGTAAAACAAAAATGTCCCCAATCAGTAATTAACCTTTTATGAAAATTATGCATATGAAATGTAAACAAATTATTACTGTAACTAAAATCCTTTTGAAGCACAAGAAGAAATGTAAAAAATGAAAAAGGAGACTTCACGTAACTTACAGAATGTACGCAATAACTCCTACGCTCCAGAGATCTGCCACTGGAGTCACTGATTCGTCTCTGGCGACCTCCGGGGAACAAAATTCTGGAGAGGCATACTTCACTCGGAGTTTACGGTTTGGATTGTATCTTCGAGCAAATCCAAAGTCAATCACTTTCAGTTCATCTGAAGATGGACTTGAAAGAAGCAGATTTTCTGGCTGTACACAGACAGCAAAATTTCATAAAACAGACATCAAAAACCAAAGAATTTTCACATACAATAGTCATTACCTTTCATATAAGATATCAACTGACATATTGATACTGGATAAATAAACTATAATCACTCTGTCAGTAGAACTACCACTAATGAACTTAAGCAAGTTTAGATCTTACTAAAATAGTAAAAAATATACAGTAACAACTGAGTGAGCAACAACTTTTAGCCTACGTAAGATCCTGTTTAACTATGCATATTTCACAAGTAATGCATATGTAAAAATAGTAATAATACAGATATTGTAATCACAATGATAATAATAGGCAAACCAACATAATAGAAGAGTGATAGTAATATGTGAAATATAAAATATAACAGCTGATTTAAGGATTAAATAACCATATGGCTTTGCAACTATCAGAAAGTAAGATTCTCTGCGATAGTTCAATTCTGAAATTCAGCAACTAAACAGAAAGCTTTTATCCATAAGAGGAAATAGAGAGTAACCTTAAGATCCAGATGAATTACATTCTGTGAATGCATATATTCAACAGCCACCAGCAACTGTCTCAGATAAAAGGCCACTTCACTTTCGGTCAAGCTGTCCTCAGTGACCAATCTCTGAAATAACTCGCCACCAGTAACACTAAGCAGTTAAGCAAAATTTTTCTCATAGTTTGACTTGTTACAGGGTTGGAGATTTCATCTTCCCTTTTTGATCAAGAATGAAGCCCCAGATGATGCAAAATCCTGGTTTAAGGTGTCCAACCCCCACTGCAAGTAAAAATTTAGGAGTAGCCCATTGACACTTTATTTCTGTCGAATAGACCAATGATTTCTGACTGGTCAATGATTTTCAATAAAATGGAGTGCATTATATAACACAATACAGTATTGGCTGAAAGTGGTTCAGCTTGTTTAGAAATTGCTCAGTTTGCATAGGAATTGTCCAGCGTATATCACACAACTCTATCCAAAATTTTCAATCTAATAAAAGTACTTTTTTTTCAAAATCCTATCATACTTCTATTTTTCAAAAACATGAAAATTATCTGTTCTCCAAGTTTTTAAACATTAAGTCATCTACACTAGAGAATCTCAACCTATTTTCAACCTAATTTTTCACATATCAACTGCAAATATGGACATATCCAAGGATACATCTCCATGACGATTACTAAGCGATTTTTGTCCTCATATCCGTCAATGACCTGAACAATGTTATTGTGGTAAAGAAGTGACATCATCTCCAACTCTTGTGCCAGTCCTTCCCTCACAAGTGGATCACTGTAGCGTAAGAACTTTGCAGCATACTGATTTCCTGAGTTCTTATCGATAAGCCTTCGAACGATCCCATAAGAACCTCTACAAAGAACCTCAGAAAATGACATCTGCTGTAACATAAGAATTAAAACTTACAAGTTCTTGTTTCCTAAAGTTTATGATCAGACAAATCGTATCATAGAATAACAGCCGCCTTCAAAATATTTACACGTAGATTGTAAAATACTTTTGGTCAACTATGCTAGTCCAAATGCTCTCTGTGCACAAATCTCCAAAACGAAATTTCCATATTATAAATAGCTAATAAAGGGTTTATTTCAAGCAAATCCCAGAGCACAGTAGGCCCAATGCACTGACAAGTGCTCATTTTCAAAGTAACTGAATTTGGTAAGATTCCTGACTACCTTCCAAGTTCATCGATGATGTGGAAATAATCTTCAACTGGTACTGCATTGAACTTCACATCTTGCCTGAGACCAGATTTCTCTGAAAACAATGTTTTTATAAGAAGAATCAGGCTTTATATGTTTCCTTTGCAAACGAAGATAAGATCAAAAGAAGACCAGAAACAGAAACCTATTGAAAGAAACGTGGTGACTAGCTATCATATGGCCACCATTAAATGAATTCTTACCATATTTTTGCTGCCTATAAAATGATTAGGTGCTTTGACAAACTTATATAGGCTCTACGACTAAATAGCCTATGAATTGCATTATTGCAACATGTAAAGTGTGGATTCAATTTCTGTATTTTCTGCATGTCTTTTAATTTACAATGAGCACTATAATGAGTAAATTTAGTACAAACCACATCAGCATAAATTAAATAAGGACAGTATACAATTAAATAAATGTTTGTTTATACAGTATATAATTAAATAAATGTTTGTTTATACAGTATATAATTAAATAAATGTTTGGTTATACAGTATATAATTAAATAAATGTTTGTTTATACAGTATATAATTAAATAAATGTTTATTTATACAGTATATAATTAAATAAATGGCAGTACAAAAGCAAAACCATGTTCTGATTTTTCTCAAATTTGTGAGAAAATAAATGTGGAAATTTGTCACATTACCTGTTATCTTGGCATTGGCAGTGCAGTACACTTTTCCTGCAACGTTCTCAGCAACACACTCATAAACCCCTTCGTCAGTGCGAATTGCATTTTGAATGTTCAGGGACCAGTGGTCGAAATCCTCTCTGGCAACTTTCACCCGATGTGAACCAGCCACCTGTCGCCAGTCCTTCTTGAACTTGACAGTAGGGTAGGGAATGCCTTGCACTCGACACTCCAAGCGACCATTTTGATGCAAATGGAAGACTTGATCCTTCATGGGTTCCAGAAAAGTGGGAGGGTCTATAAACAACCACAATACATGACCACAAACACCTAAGAGCAGGTCTGCAGACCATCCATTTAATGTGGACGTCAGACTTACACATTAGGCATAGAATAAAAAGAGATATTAAATTTTTATGAAAAATATAGAATATTCTGCCATACTATGCCATTTTTCAGGTGAATTGTTCCAGACAAATATGAAATTTGTAAACCCTCCAAATGTCTACGTGAAAATGAAAAGGGCCCAGTTTAATTACCGGTACTTAACCCCTTAACTGGGGATCCCGGATATATCCGTCCATTTTACATTGAGTTACAGTTAAATACACAGTTAAGGGGTTAATAGGCATCTGGATTTCTTTTGAGGCACGGCATATTTATAGAAGCTGTAAATAGGAAATAATTTTCAGCTTGACAAAATACATGGTCTGCAGCATAAAAGTTATCTGAAGTAATCAGAAGGGCTATTTTAAGGGCCACTGAACTCCAGCATATTTTAAGGGCCAGGAAGCATTGAAAAATGTCCTGGTCATTTTTTGTGACTTAAAAAAACCAGAAACCTGAATATTGACAAAGATGACACAGACATTTAAAAATTTCTGAAATGATCCAAAATGGAAGCTTCCAAAAATTGTTAGATTAGATTAGATGTGGAATCACTCGATGTATATAATGACAGAATGTAGGAAGTCCACTGCTTACAAAATTTACACAAATCCGCATAAAAGCAATCAAATTTATGGCTAACATACAATTCTGCCAACACTTGAGACTTTTGTATCTGAAACACCCACCCGCCATGTCAATCTTAACAGTTCTCATTGCTGCTCCAAATTCATTTTCTACAATGGCTTTGTACTCTCCCACTTCAGACCACGAGAACTCCTGAATCTGTAGCACCAGGTCCCCTGTTCTAGAGAGCGTGCTTGTGTACTTATCACCCATTTCAATTCTAAAAGTTCAAAACAACTAGAATACTGCATATAAGTAAACATATTTACATTTGAAAAATACCACGCACATTTTAAAAACCTAAAGCCTATCATAATCTGACCATTTGATTTCAAATGATCATATAATACAATTCTGGTTCACAGATCAAGTGTCCATGAATATTAATGTACCAAAGCATGGCATCACAAGAACCATGTTAATTGTTAATTTACTTACTTGCTTTACAAGTATAATGTACAGCATCGATTACTACAGCTTCTCATTGCAATATGCAGTGACTTCAAGAAGATTTACCGAGTGTTGTGGAAATTCCAAGTGACCTTTGGTTCCGGATAGCCTTTCAATCTCAGTGCTATTTCTGATGTTTGTCCTTCAACTCCATACTGTGTATCATCTGTATTGCCAATAAACTCTGGAATAACCCTAAAACAGACCATTCACAAATCTTTAAATGTTACCAAAATGACTCAAAACCTTAAAACCTTATAAGTGTGTGGCTTCTCAACAAATTTTTAAAAAATTTCAACTTCAAATTTCACCCTAAACACATCTGATTGATGTGCCAAATATTTCTGAAATTATATTTTCTCAATTTTTCACTTTATTCGATAGCTGCAAATCTAAACCACAATTTAAAATGGTAACTGTTAATAAAAAATTCAGCCAAGCATGAACATTTAAAAAACCTACAATATGATGGGTTGGAAATATTGCAACAAAGAGCTACAAACTGCTCACAAATCAAACAAACAATAATAATTAAATATTTGTTTCACATACTCAGATGATCAGGAACTCTTCTTGAGCTAAGAAAATCCTCCCCGGTTTTATCTTTTTGTCTTTTTCCGCTGATTTTCATCTTCTGTAGTGAATGCATCTGAAAGTGAAGCAAATGCAAACTACAATACTATAACACAGCACAAAATTATTATTTACTGCAAATCAATTTTCAAACAAGATAGTATCTTTTTCTATTACATCCATAAATAAACGTCTAAAAAATATATGTATTGACTGATAGCAAGGAATAAAAATTTTGCAAATTAGATCTAACTACCTACCTACTAACTAACCAAAGAACTTCTATAGCACCATTTTATTAATATACTTGGAATCAGTCAAATGGCCAATCCAAAGTAGAATTGTTATCCCCCATTGCCTAATCAATAAGTCAGTCTGATAAGCATATGAGATCATGACTCATCTGAGATTAAAGGTTTGATGAGACATAGACAGACAGGCAGACAGCTAGAGAGACACAAAGAGAAGTGGCTGATAGACACATAGCTATGACAGCGGCTCCTTCTCAGTTCTCTCATCTAAACCAAGAGCAAACTTTTTAACACCAATTTAGACTGAACTCCAACACAAAGAATGGCATCAAATTGTCCTATGTATACACTTAACAACAGCAGCAATGATTTCATGAGTGAAAAACAGCAAACACAACTTAACCTTCTTTCTTTCGTATCATAACAGGCATAGACGGTTCAGCTATTCCGAATTCATTTGCTGCTCGAACGCGGAAGTAGTAGTCTTTATTTACAGCATATTTAACCCGAAGCTCTGTATCGGTCAGATCAGACACAATCTTTGTCCAATCTGAATCAGGTGGAATGCGCTGCTCAACAATGTACCATATTTTCGTCTGCAATGCATACTGTGGCAGCGAAGACGGCTTCCATCTCAGTGTCAAAGCTCCACCGATCACGTCAATAATTTCTGGCTTATCCCAAATAGTTCTTGGTTTAACTTTCGATTTGTAATCGTTACTGTCCTTCTTCTTAACAGGTTTGGGTGTTTCTTAAAAGAGATTAAAAAAACAAATATAATTCAAACAGATGCCAGAGTACCTGAAAGACCCACTTGGAGAACATCATAAGAAAATCTTATACAGATGAAACACAGAATCAATTTTGTCTCAGCAGTTCACTTTTAGAGAATTTCCCCAAGAATTTCAGATATTCGTTCAAAATTCTGATTAAGTAATTACATTATTCTTCCTTGTGCAAGTACACAATTACTGGACAATCTTATAAAGCAAAATGTTCTGTAAAGATTGGTTGAAAACCCTGCTAACCAATAGGCTTTGTGAACAGTGTGGCACTCATTGTTGGATCACTCAAGCCGTAGTCGTTTCCTGCACGTACTCGGAACATGTAATCTTTTTCCGGACGATAGTCGTGCATTACATATTCAGTTTCTTTCACTTCTGATGCGATCTCAATCCAGTTTCTGCTGGGCGGACATCTTCTCTCCACGACATACCAGATGTCCGTCTCTGCTGCCCCGGATGGCAATTCACTAGGCTGCCACGAGATTCTGACAAAAGTTTTGCATAAAAACAATGATTTATATAATAATAATAATAATAATAATAATAATAATAATAATAATAATAATAATAATAAGGTCTAAAGTGGTTCAGGAGGGTCTGCCCTGTGTGAGAACCACTGTTGTACCTGTCCAATTTAGTACCCTATAGTACTGGGGTTTATCTTGAAACCATTTACACTCATAGCCATTACTATTTTCTCATCCAGTTCATTCCATCTGTCCACCACTCTTGTACTAAAAAAGTGCTGTTTGTATTTCCCAACCAGTTTCTTAAACAGTTTCATGTTGAGTCTTCTAGTTCCATTATACTGTTTCATTGCAAAAACCTTTCTCTTGGCATTTCCAGTTTGTTAGTATTTTGTATGTCTCAATTAAATGCAACACATTTTTACTGCATTTATCTGTAGAACTCCTCCAGAAGTTTCATTTACTGCCTCATATAATATATATCTAAGTAGCAAACAAATGTTGTAAACAAATACAGAACTGATATCAGTAGTTCTATTTTTATAATCTGTGAGAAAAACTTACCTGAGGGCATCATCCTTCAATTCCGTAACGGTTGGCTTGTCCTTCGGGGCTTTCGGGGGAAGATACTCGTGACTTCCTACTTTTCCAGTTTTCACTTCAAATGCTGAACGCAAAATGCAAACAGACAAGATGTGTCATGAATTGTTCTCTAAATACATTTCCAACCAGCAATTATTGCACTAAAGAGCATCCGTATCACTACACGCATGTAATCCATACAATACACATTCTGTAACTCACAAACATGACCCCATGTCTATTTCCATCTGTCTGACATTCGACTTGGGCACATGCTGTTTTCAGGCAGAGGAAATATGGTTGAGAGTTTGGAGTAACAAGACCTAGAAAATATAAGGATTGCTTGTCTCGAATTTACTGATGTTTCTACTTCTTTCCAGCTATGAATTCCTCTGATCAACACTGCTGTATGTCCAAAGTATGCAAGCAGCTGCTTTGTCAATCTATGCATTATAACCAAGAATGACTGCCATTTATTGTAGTAGTTCTGCATGGATATATTGGTAATATATCCATCAATTTCATTCCACAGTCATTTCAAATACATAAACATATATCAAGTGCAGCAAAACTTGACAAACAGACATATCTATCAAAATTCAATCAACATTCATTGTCAGCAATGGACCCAAGCATGCAAAATATAAGAATTTCTCTACCAATGCCTTGGAAAGGTAGGTTAGCCTAGCAATAAAAGTCAAAAATGCATCCAAACATTCAACACCCAACACATCCGAGTCAACATCATCAATGAACTTTAATAGCACCATGTTCTTGACATCAGTTGTTGGTTGCACTTTGATTTGAGTTGTGATCCCATTTTCAAATCCAATCCAACATGGCACTCATATACTGTGTGTGTGTATATATATATATATATATATAATTATATATATATATATATATATATATATATATATATATATATATATATATATATATATATATATATATATATATAGAAAAACATAATTAATTAATATTTCGCTTTAGATAACAAATGCTAAATTTGGATGTAACGTTCTGAGTTGAGTTGTGTGTGCACAAATAATTCTTCGTAGAAGACAAATATTACTTATACACATAATATACACATTTAAAGTAAATGATTAGCAAACAATTACATTTGACTTATTATACAAGCCAAGCTTAGCCGAAGCCTATGTGCTTCACTAATAAACATTCACCTGACTTTCCATAGTAGGTAACAGACATGGATGGATCTGAAATTCCAAACTGATTTGCTGCACGAATTCTATATAAACAATCTTTTGTTGGTGAAAATTCATTCAAATTGAGAACAGTCGTTATTATGTCAGTCTGGATTTGAATCCAATCACCAGTCACATCATTCAAGTCCTTTCTTTCCAAAATGTAACTGCAACAAAAAAATTCATCATCATATTTTCTAATTAGAGGCTCAATGAAGACGACAGTACATGACCAGATGTCAAGTGCATATGACTAAGAAAGTTGGATGCCAATAATATGATTGTCAAAGATGGAATTCTCTTGATTTTGTTGTGGGTCAGAAAAATTCTGGGCACAAGTCTTCAAGACACAAAGAACACACACGCATTTGAGGCAATTGTAGACAAGTAATTCACTGATGTTGCGTACATAAGACAAACTGCATCAATTTTACTGATATTTACATTAAATATCCTAAAGTATCTTAAATGTTAAACAGCATAGATTAAAACAACATGACTTAAGTTCTAGTAAAAAATTCACATCCTCCAATGATCCTCCAGCACTTTGCAACAGCTTCTTAGAAACAAAATACCTTATTGGTGTTTGACGTGCTGTTGGTGGCAGTTCGGCCGGGAGCCAAGAAATTTCTAGCAGGTTCTGATCAATCTCTTTTAGCGATGGTTTATCGAGCGGCATTATGGGCGGTATATTCTGCAGTTTCAATTCCTTTAGTTTCTTCTCTGCAACTTCATCAAGGTCCAATTCCAGCGCTGTAAATAATCCATTCAGGTTAAAGAATAAAGATAATACAAATAATTCTGAAACACTTGATATGTCTACCTGTTTCCTGTTCAAAGAAGAAATCAGAGTCAGAGTGCTTCTTCTAAGAAGGAGTACTATATTAAATAAATGCTTTGCTAAATGTCTTTACAAGAAGAGGTTTAAGTTAGCCCTGCACTCAAACAAGCATAGGGCCCATGTGCTGATCTCCGTGTACTAAACAGTAATTATTATTATTACATGGTTGTTAACACACATTAAGTCATTCACAATGCTGATGGCATACGTCGTTAATCTAGAGCAGTTTGCCATTGCTTTCTCTAGGCCACGGGGTCTCCAACTCAAATCCCATGAAGGGCCACATTGGGATTTGTCAGTGTCCTGTGGGCCACATAGATGGAAATTTTCAAACAATGGAATAGGATGTAATAATAATAAATACATTAGTATTTAGCTTCTGACTGCTAGAGAACAACAAAATGCATATGCATTTTTAAAAGAATGAGTTTATCCGTTCACTTTCTGTGCCCACTAAATTTGCAGCATTTTCAAATTAACTAGTGCGTCGATGTTTGGTGCAATTTCCCGAGATGCGGCCATTCTAAGCGTTACTTGTATGTGGTCTTCAGAAAATATCTGAATTCTTACATTCCACACTGAGCAATGCTGTGCATGACGTCTTCCCATGTGAATTAGCCACAGTGCACTGGTAGGACCCAGCATCAGATGCTTCAACACTTTTGATCATAAGGCAAGGACAGTTGTCCTTAACAGACATCTCAATGTTATCTTTTGGTGTCAGCTCAGCTCCATCTTTAAACCTGAAATTCCAAGAACTTCTGACAGAACACTATTCTAAAGTTTGGCATCAACATCAACAGTGTTGTACAGCGATTAAACAGTCAGTTTCTAAACTATTTTGTAGCAAGCGGCAAATTTGTGATCCATATTTCAATCACTGAAGTTCAAGTCCATTTTATGCTGAGTTTAGCAGGTATTTGAATACTTTAAATGCTTAACCCCTTAACTGGGCAACTATTTGTAACTCAATGTAAAATGGATGAGCGTTACTCGGGGCACCCAGTTAAGGGGTTAAGAAAGAGTATTATTTTTAAGAAAAATATTATGGAAAATATTACATCAAAATTCAGTGAATAAAGTAAATAAAAAATAAATAATAATATTAATAAATAATAATAAATAAACTAAATAAAGATAAACTAAAATCAGGAAATCACCAAAAATTCCAAAGATGCAACTGTGAAATAGCACAGGCACTAGCAGCAATAAAGGTAACAGCTGCATAGTAATAGATATTTAACACAGCTAAACATACGTCTTCCACCTGTCTGTCTTCGAATTGGTTCTTACCACTTGATGCTGATGCATTCATCTGCCACAAACTTGCAAGAGAATTCAGTCTTAGACCCAATAGACGCTTGCTGATTTTCTATGGATGTTTCAAACACGGGCTTCTGAATTTCTGTCTGTGCGAAATCACTAGCACAACAAGGTTTTGACGGAGTTTATTTCATTCTTTCAGTGAAAATTCAATGCAGTAATTTGTAAAAGTTGCAGGCTAATCAATCAAGTACAACTCGAGCACAGATTCTATACTCTCATACTTGTATTCAGGACCCAGGTACTCGAATTGCATTTTGGATCAAAGTTTTAATAATAATAGTAGTAATATAATAATAATAATAATAATAATAATAATAATAATAATAATAATAACAATAAGAAGAACAAGAACAAGAACAAGAACAAGAAGAACAAGAACAAATAAAGAAGAACAACTAGAAGAAAAACAACAACAAGAACAACAAGAACAACAAGAAGAAGAAGACAGTTTATATAAGACTCAATCTTAAACACTCATGTTTAGGTCCTTGCAAAGAAATTTTTATTTCCATTGCTTCCCTTAAATATCTAATTAATGAAATTGCAGAAATTATTTTCTCAAGAACAAATCGTCATCATATGAACATATCATAAATAACATCACAAGATCATCAAATCTTTATGAGCTTGATTTTCAAATAAAAAGTGCCATTCATTATCTCATGCTAATCATACTATAAATAAATAAATAATTAATTAATTAATCACAACCAGGTTACAGGACTGAGATAGATTTTATTTATCTGAAATTATCACATAAAGACATCAATGCCAAATCAGGTTAAAGGATAAATATGACTAAAGTAGCAATTGCTACCTTGTTTCTTGGAGATGACACGTTAATTTAGCATGTGAAGAAGCTTCTCCAGCAACATTAACCAGGTGACAGGTATAGTTACCTGCATCACCTGGTACAACATTCTTAATTGTTAATGTTGTTCCAGAATCCGTGGTCTCAACAGCAATTTGTTCTGATTCCTAAAAATTATTCAAATAAGTCGAATAACAGCAATATATTTTTTATATACACAAACAAAATATATATATATATATATATATATATATATATATATATATATATATATATATATATATATATATATATATATATAATCCAAAGTTAACATTTTAAATCAAACTTCGTGTGACAATCAAAGATTAAAAAATATAAAAGTTCCTATAAATATTGTAATTATTAGGCTAGTTTAATTTCTCTAGTGCCTTTACAATGATGCATTTGCTTCAATCCAAGATACTTTTCCTATCTACCTACTCAAAGTTCTGAGCTTCTTTAAGTAAGTAAGTACACAGCAAATACTCATGCACAACTCAATTTTCCATAAACCTTCCTATTAAGCAGCTGTTTAGTTGTCTACCAGCCCAATCCCTATCATTTCTAACATGAAAGAGCACAGATAGATCCTGCACATCATGTGGCAAAAGTGATGTGAAGTCCCATGACATGAAACAATGAAACAAATATCTACGATTAATGACCCAGATTCACCACACATGATCAGCAGATCAGCCTTATATAAAAGCTGAACATCTCATGCCACCAAGCAGTCAAGCTATCACCCTCGGCTTTATGAAGCTAGGACAGATATCATCACACATCAATAAGAGCATTATGAACACTTCTGCTAGCATGCTGTTAATGAAAAGGAAACTAAACTAAACTAAGGCAAGCCTAAAAATGGAGAAGAAAAACAATAAATGTTCTTACCACAACTTCTTGTCCATTTACAGTCCATGAAACATCAGGTACGGGCAAACTCTTAAACTGACACCTAAGACTGACTTCTTTGCCACAGAAACATTCTGTATCCGACAAATTACCGATAATGAAAGGCGAAGATGCAACGGAAACAACCGAGGAGACTTCTGTAGTTCCATGCTGGTTGCTTAGGCAACAGGTGTACTGGCCTGCATGCTCTGGCTTGATACTTTTTATCTTCAGTGAGGCTGAATTATCGTTGAAAGCCTGAACGATTTCGTCAGATGTCTTCAGGTTCTGACCCTGAAACTGCCAAGTCACCTGTGGTGCTGGGTGCCCACTAAAGGTCACCGTAAGACACAATTCTTTGTCTTGGATGGCCATCGTATCGCCAAAGCCATACAAGAAGGCCGGCGCTTGTTTCCGCTTGCTCTCCTCCAGGTCTAAAAATCAAATTAGCCACAGATTTAAAGCAATTAAGAGAGTTTAGCTATATATGTCACTATTTTGGCAGGGTCTGAGATTTTGTGCCATTTATTAAATAGTGATTTGCAATGAGCCTATAGTTACTAAACCAACTAACAAACACAGAAGTGTTAACCCTGACAATTCCCTGCACAACTTTTAGTTAACTAAAAACTGTATTTGAATCCATTGGAATTGCATAATGTCCTAAAAATAATTTCTTTCACACACATAATCATAATGGTAGAATATAAAAGATTATAAAAGATCACTTTTTAAAAATAAAATATGCCTGTTGGAAAGGATTCCTAGCAGGAGTATGTAAAATCACAAAAGTAGTGAAAATGTCACTTTAAAAATCAGTTCCTTAATACTGCACTTGCTCGTTATGTTGAGTTTGGCCTTAGAGGACGTTGACCCGGCCTTGTTAACAGCTCTGCATTCATACGTTCCCAAATCAACTTCATCCACTTGAGTTAAAATGAGAATCTGAGTTTGAGAATCAACTGGAAGAATCTTGAGTCTGTCTGTCTCTTTTAGCTCAACTTCATCTTTGAACCTAAGAAATAATAAAATTAAAAACAGCAACGATCAATGTCAGCATCATTAAAAATGTCTTCATCACTACCAGCTACAGTATGCCTCTCCTCATCATCATCATCATGATTAATATCTTTTCATCATGATTACAACCATAATCATACTTGTTGCTAGGAAGTAGCAAGTGCTCTTATTTCCTGAAAGTGAAAGATATATTGGTATACTCCTTGCCAAATCCAGTATCTTTTTGGTTGTCAGCCATAATCTCGTCATTTGTCTTCCCTATATCATCACTAATACTATAAAGATGACAGACTTTTAGTCTGCCATCTTTATATTTGCAAAAGCATCCACCAAAGGCTCTAATTCTTAAGACTTAAGCCTCTGTTCTGAGACATCTTGAGACTGAACATTTTAAAGCATTGGTCTTGAGGTAAACATGTGGGGAAGGCAACAGGAAACCACCCAACTACACAAACCATAGGAGCACTGGTAACCACATGGAAACACAGACTACAGAAGCCGAATGAGTACAAAGCAGGAAATTATATGCTGGTTTGGACTGGACTCGGTCGTCGCCCGGATCGACCCAAGGTCACAAGAAACAGACAGAAATGGAAGGAAGTCATTCAGACCCATCGTCCAGCCCAATAGAGAATGACGGAAGAAAAGAAAGAAGAAGAAGATGGTCCACATGTGGTATCAGAACCTGAGCTTTGACAGCTAAGACTTAACAGCAAGTCTACCATAACACCACCGCAATGCTTTTGATATTTTAAAAAATTACTTATCCTGCTGCAATCTTACTATCACTGAGATTAGATACAGCGAATAGTCCATCTTAAAAGAATTCACCATTTGACTAGAGAAAGCGGTTTTCCAGAGATTTTGCACGAAAATTTGGCATCAGCACCAAGCAAAACATTGCAGTCAAGCAGCTCTGAAGTAAACTTTGGCTCCACTAGGTCCTCTGAATTAAAACAAGACAATCATAAAAAGCTCTGGTAAGTTCATCAACTCAAGTTATTACAACAGCTTCATTTTCATTAAAAACAATGCATGCACAGAAATTTGTTCAACATATAGAAAACAATATTTGTGAAAATGATGATGTTCACTCGAAATAAAATTAGTTAACCAAATCCTAACAGAAATGCATATAGAAAGCCAGTCAGTCAAATTGTGAACAGTCACATTCAGGACTAAAGACATATTCAGTTTAATTACAAGTAAGCCTACATTCTGATTGCTACAAACAGTAAATAAGTAGCAGTGTAGTAGCAAATGAGAAGTAGCAAATGAGATAAGCTGCTCAATTTCCTCATTCAAAATGACAAGAATCAAGATTTTGGCAAAATCAAGATTTTGGCAAAGAATGAAACTAATGATGATGATGATGATGATGAAAACAATGATGATGATGATAAAGATGATGATTGTACCTTTAACTGTTAATGTCATTTTGGTGTTGTCTTCGCCATAAGGATTCCATACTTTGACAGAGTACTCTCCTCCCAGAGGCAATGAGATGCTTGGAATGCTGAGTGTATGTTGGCATAACTCGGATGTGATTCTATAGTCAGCAGACTGAGAAACTGCGTTGCCATTAAAATACCAAGCTACTGAAGGAATAGGCTGGCCGTAAGCTTTACAAGTGAGCTGCACCATTGCACCCTCTGAAGATGTAATCATACCAATTCAAATGAATGACTGAAATGAATTGTTTAATGGATCAATCAATCAATCAATGAACCATCACAATAGTGCAGTTGATTTGAGGTGATGGTCACTTAATAATAAAACAACAAATGTGGTTGGTCAGTCAACAGTCTAGTAACAAACAGCCAGTCACTGGCATAGTCAAATGGATCTTGGGATGTCAGGCTCCTCAAATCCTCAATGCAAATGAACAACACTGTATGTTTGCTTTATCATTTTATAGCAATTTTGAGAGTATTTTCTCCATACATTTAAGGTTTCAAAAATCAATTATATGGTAAGCAGTTAAATAAGCTAAGTAAGCCTTGTAAGTTTAAAAGGGAAAGCAAAACAGGTTGTCAACAAATCTAGACAAAAAGCTAGGCCCCAATAATGAAAAAATGCAAGCTTGGATCTGAATGTTATAAAACAGTCAACAATCATAAATGAATATAATATACGAATATAAACACAATTTTCTAATTTCAAAATATGAAATATGGTAACTACCGGTACTATACATAAATGCTTACTTAGTATGAAAAATACTTTAGATGATTCAATAACTAAAATATTATAATCAATTATTTCTAGATTAAAAATACATAATTCAAATGGCATCCTGCCATATTATAGGAGCAACATAAGATCTGACAAAACGCATTTAATTGATAATAATAACAACAATCAAAGAAAACCATTTTGATGAAAATTCCAATCATGCTTTCTAACTGTAGACAAAAATTCTCTTAACAATTTAACAATTTACAACAAGTGAAAGCAACTAAAATTAGTAAGTGCACATGCTACTGAACCTTTGCACTGTACATCTTCTAGTATGGTCATAAACTCGGGCTTCTTTCCCCATTTTGGCAGCAGTGTGGCAAGCAGTTGATGCCAAGACTCAGCCACTGGGGCTAATTTTGCTTCAAAAGTATACTTTCCATGAGCAAGATCTTCAAAGCACAGCTCAAACTTCTTGTCTTTCAAATCATTCAGCAACATATCACCTAGCTAAACAGTGGAAAAAATCTCTACCAGTCATACTATCAATCAATCAATCAATCAATCAATAAACTTCTATGGCGCCACTATCATAATGCCCAGGGCATCCATCATCCAATGGCACACCAAATCCCAATTTATTTAGAGCCAGGTCAAGCCAGAAAGATCAGTCAGAAACATTGACACATAATAATGCCAGAAATCTAAAAAGGGCACCAACTACTCCCTGTATACCTCATTTTAGCAAGGTAGTGACAAGCAGAAATTTATAAGCATCATGCAATAAGACAGTGACAAAAATGCAATAGGAAATTCATACATTGATGACTGCCTTGCAGTCATAAGTAGATTTATCTGACTTCTTCTGCCTTGTAAGCAATAGCTTCTTTCTGAAGAGAAAAACATGGTACTCTTTTGTTTTGCTTGTCGAATCACCTTTCCATACAGCAAAGGTCTCCTATAAAATTACCAAAAAGTGAAGGTTATAAATCTAAATATATATTATATAAAAATTTGTATGCCTGACCTGGCCTGACTTAGTTCCCAAAGGCCATTCAAACCTCCAACATGAATAATTGCAACCATAAACATTATAAAACATACAATATCTAGACAATAAATATTAACAATATGAAAACAATTTAAACAAAATAAACACACATCTACATATTACAAAAACCAATAGCTGCACTATGGAAACTATTTTATAGAGCCTCATCATGAAATATTTTCATCACTTTCCATTTTCACAAAAACCTGTATCCGATAGCATAAAACCATACAACTCATTATTTCTTCACGTAGTTCTGAAACCTAGCACCATCGATTGACACACTTGGGCATTAGAACTGGTGCTGTAGAAGTGCATAATTATTATTACCAATATGCTTACGTGATTTAGAATTGGACCAAGTTCTGTTAAATTTCCATCGTAGTTGACAATGCGATCAACAAGAAGCTGATCGTTCGCCTTCTTCCGCAAACTGTCGATCATGACCACCGCCTGTTCCAGCCGTCCGCAACTCTGATTGGCTCTTGCTGTGTAACGCATAAAGTCCTTCAAAGCTGCAGAATAATCGCTCAGTCGATCGGATGGATGTTGAAGGTATTGAGGCAGGCTCAGCTTATGCTCACCAACATTTCCAATGGACAAATCGTAGTCCTAATGCAAATTTCATCAAAACAACATTTTGGCAATTTAATAAAAGTAATATTCTTTACAACATGACAATCATATATCAAAATCAATCGAATAACATATTTACACAATTTTTGTGCCCATGTATTTAAATTAGAGTGCAAGAGTGCATACTGACCTTAAGAAATTTGATAACATCCTCAATTTCCAAAATCTTAGTCGCTACTGGAAGCATTTTCAAATATGAAACATAAAGCTGGAAGCTTTCTTCCTGCAAAAAATGAAGAAAACCTTTGACTTAGCACTGCAAATGAATCAATACTATATACTAAAACAGTATTAAATAGATTAAATTTTATAACATTAATTTTAAATAAACTTTACTTTCCATGACCCTTCATTTCAATTTCACGATAATATAATCATATAATAGGGCAAGAAAGATTAACAAAGAAAATAAATCCAGGATAGAAAATCCCGGATTGAAAATCAAGGACAAGCCATGTAAATTGAAATAAATAAACAATTTGTTATCCTCCTAAAAGCTTTCTAAGATACAATTTTTAAAGGATTCAAGATTACAGATTTTTAAATTTAAGCCACAAAGTATATAAGATGAAATCAATTAAACATGACTTTCTACAGTCTTCGAGAAAATCATCAGTATAAGAGTAAAATGCAATATACTCACAGCATTCAAAAAGCAATCAGCAAGAGAATCGGGATCATTTGTGCAATTCCCAAGATTCTCAAGAAACCTAAATGACACATTAGTAACCTCTTTAACCAACAGGAAAAGAACTATATTTCTAATATTCCACTTAATTAACTTATGCCTTATTTTTGTGATCCAACACTAATAAACTGATTTGATTGACTGATTCACATCATAACCAATTCTATATACTATAATTACAATATAAACTTATTGCTAATAATTTCATAATGTTAGCTAATTATAAACAAATTTGAGCAATCTATTTCAAACCTGTTATGGAAGCTGACAAGCTCAGGAAGACTAGGAAACAAAATATCCATCTTGTCTAGAAAGATGTTTGGGGTATTCCTTTTGAATGGATCGTGATATGACTCCAAATTGAAGTGCAGATCTCTCACATAATCTCGTTCAGATTCCCAAAGGTCTTTCAAAGCATATCTACAAATCAGTTCATGGATACCGGTATATAAGTGGACCACTACAGACATACATATTTCAACTAACCACACACAGAATAGCTGGCTTGAAAATATAAGCTGCTTTATAATTAATTATTACTTAACGGAAGTATGGACTGACCTCTGGATTACAACCTCGAATCACCACGGACAAGATCACAACTATGATTATTCACTGAAGCGACCATCGACTGGTGCTGATGTACTACTACAATGGCACTAAAGAAGTCTACTACTACTACTACAACAACAACAACAACTACAACAACAACAACAACAACAACAACTACTACTACTACTACTACTACTGCTACTGCTACTACTGCTGCTTCTGCTGCTGCTGCTGCTGCTGCTGCTGCTGCTGCTACTGCTGCTGCTGCTGCTGCTGCTGCTGCTACTACTGCTGCTGCTGCTACTGCTGCTGCTGCTGCTGCACCACACTGCTGCTGCTGCTGCTGCTGCTGCTGCTGCTGCTGCTGCTGCTGCTGCTGCTGCTGCCACTGCTGCTGCTACTACTACTACTACTACTACTACTACTACTACTACTACTACTACTACTACTACTACTACTACTACTACTACTACTACTACTACTTAACCAAATTGAAAAAGAATTGCAAGAGTGCTGTATAAATTCTTTTGATAATGCTGAAAGAAGAGAAATATAAATTATTTTCATTTTTAGGCAGTAGTCAAGGCTTCACTGTTGCAAATCATCTGGAAAGTAATTCCATAATGTTGTGGGAACAAGAAAAATCTCCCCATTTTGTGCAAGTTTATGGAATACTCCAAAACACAAACCAGTCAACACATTCTGAACGATTCAGTACTGTAGCTGTGTTCTTATGCTTTCAATTTAACTAAATTCCCACTAAAGAATGAAACCAAAGGAAAGCAAAAAACTTCAAAACAGTCAATAATTTTAAGTGTCTTTTTTGTTGCTCTATTCCCATGACACCATGATAGCAAACAACTGGAAAGTAGCTAATACACGATCAGGCCTGTTGAGAGAAATCCAGAGCCCCTGGGCAGAGCTGTCATGGGCCCTCTAAAACATTTGGGTTATATTTTATTAAAGAAAATTTGTCTTCAAAATAGTTCTAAAGTTTTCGAGAAATGTACAAAAATATACACATTAAGTGTGAAAAAGTGGTGATGACCTTGTTTTTGCTTTTCAGACTATTCAGGGCATTAAAGTACGGTACAAGCAATTTCTTCGATGGACCCCGAACCACCTTCAGCAATTTCATAATAATAAATAGTATTGCATGAGATGACATTTTGTGGGCCCATCAGACCCCTACAGATCGCCGGGCCCCTGGGCATTTGCCCTCCTGCCCCACTCTCAGCAGGCCTGTACACAATTAGGGTCAACAAGATTTGAAATTCACTGATGCTTAAGAATGATGAAACATTCTTTAATATCCAAATTTCTTCATTTCTTCAGCTTTAATAATAATAAAAACGTGATTTAAAGTGGTTTAGGAGGCATGAGTCTGTATGAAAATTACTATAAATCACTTTATATCACCTTCGTTTCATTGTGGCCTCCTGCTGCTTGTTTGAAATCTTAATGACATCCTCCCGAAAAACTTCCTGCGTGCTGCGGGTGTCTAACTTAGTAGCCTCAGACTTGGCAATCAGGATGGGTGCTGGAACCCAGCCTTGGATCTGTGGTTGGTTCAGCTTTCGACAAAGCCAGGTATCGGCAGCCTTTGAATTGAGAACCTCAACAACCTCATCTTCTTCAAGGCTAAGACCTTTTTCCTCTGATGAAGTGTAGCTGGTAACAGCCATAAACTGAAGATATGTCTACAATATAACAGCAAGTCCAATTTGTAAAATTAAAGATTAAATATTAAAATCATATTTAATAACTATGAAAAGTGATATAACTTTGACACAAAAGCAATTATTTCAAATGACTGTTCTACATGTAAATGTGAAAAGCTAAATTAACAAAAATTCAATTAATTAATAAACTTCTACACTACTGTCAAAGTAACTAACAGAATAGCAGTTAAGTCATTTTACAAAGTGAAATATCAAATCAGAATCATAGTCAAGGAAATTTGTCTTGAGATCCAGAAAATAAGTAAAATGATGGTTGATTCTAGAAAGAACAGATAAAAATTCTTTAAAACAGATCAACAGGGTGTGTATGCTACCTGGAATTTAATCTCCATAATTTCTGTGACAAAAGAAATGTACGTGAAGCATTTCGACATTGTGAATCTATTTAAGATAGTTTTATTAAAATTTCATGCATACAAACATTGCAGTTATCATGAAATTAAACATTTCAAAAATACCTTATTAGCAATGTCTTCTGCTTCTTCATCTGACGAATGTCTGCCTCTTTCTTCTTGATCTTGAGTAACAGCGGTCAGTAGTTTGATTGGAACAAAACAGACCTGGACAAAAGTACATACAATCGTAATTTGGAAAATAGCCTACATACAACAGCAAACCATACTTCCATCCAAACGCATCTGCAGAATTCAGTGCAAAATTAAATGGAAACCCAAATACAATTACAGTAATTTAACCAAAGAAAAAAATTCTACACTATCAGTAGAGTATAGGAGTTATGTAGCTTGCTGACTGTTATGCTTGAAAATTACCTGTTTTCTGTCCTTTTCCAGTCGAACCAGCCATTCAGCTTTCTTTTCCATATCAAGCACTTCCACAATGTCACCCTTCGATAGCTGGAAATTCTTTTCCTTGCAGTTCCAGTCATCATGCAGACAGTATCTACTTAGTAGCTGAACATCTTCAGTAGGTTCAGTAGGTAATGACTTTTCAAGAGTTTCCAACTTCTCCGTCTGTAATCCCTCAGTTTCTGTGGGAATTTCAGCTAATGCTCCGGCTGTAAAAATTAAAAATGCAGTTAGAGTTTCAGAAATAAATTTCATCTTAACCCTTTGGCCCAGTAAGGTCGATACTTCGGCTTCGTACATAACATATTGGTTATATGGGTTGCTGGGGCAAAAGGGTTAAGAAACTCAACCCTACAAATTTAATTGCCCAATTCGACACACCCAATCTCGCATATTTTTCATTGCCCTATATTTCCATACATGTACTATCCAATATTATCTGTCCCCCCACTATAAATGTGTTGCATATTTCCATCATCTATCGCTAATTCATCGTCAAAGTCCTCCCCAAGCTCCAACCCATAGGCAGGGCTCATAAGGCAGCGCTGATCTCTGTTTCAGAGGCCCTAAGCCAGACGTGCAATGCTAAGCATATGGGGCCAATGTATTGCATTAATAATAATAATAATAATAATAATAATAATAATAATAATAATAATAATAATAATAATAATAATGTGATCTAAAGTGGTCTAGGAGGCTAAGTAAGCCTGTGTGAAAACCACTGTTTGACTCACAGTAATTGCTGATCATTTGCTACTTCCACCGGGCAAGTGAAGACCGAGTCAACCTCAGGTATCCTTCAGGTATCAAACCTGCAACCTTTGGATCTCCATGCCAGTGCTGTTACAACTCTGCTAACTGCCCACCCTTAATTCAAGGTATTTTCAGCTGAATCATGCTTTCAAATCATTTCTTGTCTCAAATTCTTATATCAATCTACATATATATGCAAAAAGAAAGAAAACATTGAATCAAACGACTCTATACAACAAAACGTTTGATCTGGTAGTCACCAACCAGCAACTACGACATTGGCAGAGCAGAAACAGGCACCAGATCCACTGTTAGCTGTACATGTATATTCTCCAGAATCCTCAATTGCACTGCCATGTACTTCCAAGAAATATACATTTTCTTCTCGACCAATAATTATGTTTTTGTCAGAAATGAGTGGACATCCGTCTTTAAACCACGACACACTAATACCATTCAATTCTACAAGGAAAGATTAATGATCAATCAACGAGTCTGTAAGACAAGTAGCCATGATGGCTGTCTTGCAATGGTTATGAATTTTGCAATCAAACCACCCAGAGCCTAATACGAAAATATTTTTCTGGCTTGTTTCAGTCAAAGTCATGATTGCCCAACAGCTGATTCCAAAGTTTATTCATTTTCAAAAAGACAGCACAATTAGCAACCCTGACAACAAAGATACCAAATTCCAATATAAAATCTATAGTTCTTGTACATTAAATAAAAAGCCTGGCATTCAATGCTGAATGTTGAAAATACTAAGGTTTTGCATACACTGTGTGATAAACTTATTTTGTGTAAACTTGCAATTCAGTAATAAAATACAGATTCTCTGACAATGGAAATCATCACAATTTTCAGACGTCTGGTGACAATCGGCAAAAAAGCATTTCTGCCATAACAACTATCTTCAGCGAACATCATAGAGATACAGCCAAACTAGGAAGATTGTGACATGAAATAAAACAGACAATGGTCTCTGTTATAGAACATATGTTTCAAATTGTTTACCTTTCACGGCAACACTTAATTTGATGTCTTCACCAACGTTTACTAGCAATGGCACAAGCTTAGTTAGAAATAAAGGGATATTCTCATCTTCACCAAACCTTAAACAAGAGAGTGAAGCAAAACATGAAGTACCACAACTTCAAAACCGATACAAAACAATTTCAGTAAATTAATCAGATTTCAAAATGTAGCTATAGCCACATGGTTCACTTTCCGAAATTCATGCACAATAACAATTCCACAAAAAGACACCACGACATCTGACATCGTAGTTACCGGTGAGTAAGAAGCAGGCAACTAGTAAAGGGCAGCTGTACAGAGCTGGGGTCATTTTCATGTCTATGACTCATACAGTTAGCTACAACTCCAACTTCACTGCCACACATACAGCACTAATTTATTGCAACAACACTTTGGCCTAGAGTAACTATTCCAACAGGTATATAATCAAATATATATGGCAAATGTCATATTCATAAAAAAACTGCTCAGCTCTCATAGTGTGTCATACTGAAATTTGACACACACTTAAAGCACAGAAGTTTATTTCACAGTAGTTATAGTAAACAGAAATCAGAAAATCAAAGACATTAAGGTGAGCAAATATGCTATACCGTATTGTATGCATAATAAGAAAAATTATGCCATTGTCAGTTGTTAACTTTATGGTGATAGTGAATATATGATTTTATTTAGCATTCCTCATTTTGCCTGGGTGCTAGATGGTTTAATAATCCTTCACTGGTTAAGAACAAAACCTCAGTGGGATAAGGATCTGGTTTTGGCCACTTGGCCCCCTACGGGTGGTCAAAATGTTTGGAATCAGAGTAGTCCAATTCTCACTGCCTTTCATAAACGCCAAGATCAGTAAAACATGCAACAGAATACTATTACAATATTAATAATGTCATAGGCAACTGCTAAACTCATTTATGTACAATTTTACATATATACCAGATTAAAAAATAGAGAAATTAATGGCAATTCTACCTCTATGGATCACCATCAATGTCATAATTTAAAAGCATTCTAGTCACCTTGAAGTTAATTTCTGCACATCAACTGTGATGGAATGCGATGTTTTTCCTTTCGCATTGACTGCCATCACTGCGTATTCACCAGAATCTTCTGGCAGAGCACCCTTCACTTGCAATTTAAAAGTTCTATCCAAAGACCAGAAAGCTAATCGATCGTCTTTGTCTACGGAGATCAGTTCACCATTTTTGAAGAATTGGATCTGAGGGGAAGGATCACCTGTGGTTCAAAGCAGGTAATTTCTCAAGTTTAAAGCAACCAGTTAGACTTAGCTACCTGTGATTTAAATGTATTAGCACAGGCAGGATAAGTTTGAATGCTGCCATCATGTATCCTATACACAACTCTGCTAGTATATATATATATATATATATATATATATATATATATATATTATATTTATATATATATATACACAGGCAGATTTACATTTTGGAGGCCCGTGCAAATATTTCCATGGAGGCTCCCTGGCGCCATCGTGGTCACTTAAAAACAGTGTTTATTCTATGCCCTTTTGGGGGATTCATCCCAAAATGAAAAAATTCCCCCCCCTCAATTTTTTTTGAATATGTTGCATGGGAAGATGGAAATTCCCCCCAAAAGAAGTGGCGACAGGGGATTTTTTATTTTTTTGGAGAGGGGAAAAAATAAGGAAGCTTGTCACAGAGCGTTTAAGAAAGGAAAACAGGCAGATGACCTTTTTTCTTTTTTTGTTTTTTGCGCGTCAAGACTTTTGAGATGCCAAACCTTGTATCTCCAAACATTTCAAAATCACCCCAATGTCAAGGTGGCTAGAATAAACACTGCTTAAAGAAGTAAAAATACAACAAACGTCATTGAAAAATGAAATAATTAAATGCCATTAACTTCAACTCAAATAAACTTGCATTGAATTTGCAGTCGTGCAGCCAGTGTACAAGAACTGGGACACGGTCGCCCTGTCGTCTGTTTATAATATTAGTAGTGTACTGGTAACACACCGTAATTGGTAATTAGTCTAAATTGTCTCAACATGTCGCCGACGACTTTTTGTTGTAGCAGAGGCCTCCACTAGCTGTGCAAAGTCGATTGTCTTCACAAGTTCATTTTCAATGTTCAGTATGGCTAAGGATGACAGCTTATGCTCTGTTAGATATTAATGCGCTATAATCCACGTGTTATGGCGTATAAATTAATTTAATTAATTTAAGTGTTATTTTAACTTATTTCTTATGAATTTAATCATACACGAAGATGAGTTCCGGTACATTTTTTCTACAAAAAAGCACTAAGTATAACTAAGATTTGTAATCGTTTGCCAAAAAGGTCACCGTCACGGCGTTACGCATTTTACGGTAAGACAAATGAGTGATGGCGTTAGTCTCTAATAGTCTGTATGCAACTATATGCATTGCTATTCCAAAGGTACGGAGGCATACAAATACACTTACTCCTCCCATTTCCCGCGCTTCTTGACCGGTGGTACCGTGGTAAGAATTGACCGTCGAGACACACTGTACAGGCACTCAGGTTGAGTCATGCAGTACCCCTAATCTGCATAATAATGCAAGAGACCGGGCGTCTACGACCGCCGGTGGCCCGGTGCAACCGCCGCCAGTCACTCGGCCAGAGTCCAGCCATTATGAGCCATACCATTAATTGAGGTCAGCTAAACCGGGGTAAATGAGATATAAGCTTTCTTAACATAGACTCATAGAGCATGCATTAAAGTGCATTTCAATACTAAATTATTACTAATCCATGTCCAAACACTACTAATGTCAAGCGCTACAACATTCATGTATATCTCCGAAAATAAATAACTTTAAAGAAACTAATAATTAAAAGTCTTTAAAAAAATTATTATTAGAAAAGGGAGGCCCCTAAATTTGTATTTTGAAGGGAGGCCTGGTACCGATGCACCACCTGGTACTGTGGTAAATCTGCTTATCTGTATATATATATATATATATATATATATATATATATATATATATATATATATATATATATATATATATATATATATATATATATATATATATATATATATAAAGGGAAAACATTCATCCAAGAATAGATCTTAAAACTGGAAAGACAATAATAATAATAATAATAATAATAATAATAATAATAATAATAATAATAATAATAATAATAATAATAATAATGTGATTTTAAGTGGTTTAGGAGGCTAAGTAAGCCTGTGTGAAAACCACTGCTGTAACCATCTGCATTCAATAACCTAGCTTATCGAGATAGCCTTTGAATCCGTTTACTGTTCCAACTGTCACTCCCACCTTGTCCAAACTGTTCCATCTGTCCACAACCCTTGCACTAGTAATTTTTTTCTTTCTTGGACCCACCCTCTGCTTATGATGTGGAGCTAATGATGATCTATAGTGGTGTTGAGTTGGTCATTGATAGAGAAATGTATGTCAGTGCCTTTCTTTGTATAGCAATGCCTTTGACAGTAATGGCAATGACAGTGCTTGTGAAGAGACAGAAGCAGTGATTTATGCTCACTGGTCTACGTCAATTTTGCTGACTTGAAGACAGCATGTGATCTTTATGTATTTTGGTGTGCTGAATCCAAAAATCACACCCATTTTCTCCTATCACGTCCAGTTTTTCCGCAAAACGCTGTTTACTGATTTACTGTTTACTGTAATAATGTAGCATTAGGTATTATAATTCTTTAGCTATATTGAATATGCAAAAAGATAAGAATGTGCAAAAAGATATGCTTAATATGCAGTGGACATAACTATTTAATAATACAACAGTTTAATAGGCAGTTTTAAACTGCAGACGTCAGCATTTTATGGATATAGGCCTATATATAAGCAGCGTGAAACCGACGGCAGCATTCAGTCGTTCATGAGGCTTACAAGTCACAGCAAATGTAACTCTTCTAAATAGCTTTCTGTGGAATATGTCACCCAGCACTCGAACACTTTGTGGGCAGTGCAGGAATGATCCTGACAAATTTTGCTACATTTGTGGTTGTTTTACAATACCTAAAAAAGAAGGGATGTGTCTGAATTTGTGCATAAAGCTTGTAATGCATATTTTGCAGTTACGGTAAATTGGGTCACCAGGAAAACCTTGGGCACCACATAAAGTGTGCAGGACATGTGTTGAAAGCCTCAGACAGTTCATAATTTGACTAAAGGTCAGAGAAAAAGACTAAAGGTCAGAGAAAAGTCTTAGCTTTGGAGTTCCAATGGTGTGGCGAGAGCCTCAGAACCATGTTGATGACTGCTACTTCTGCCTGGTAAATATTTCAGGCATATCCACAAAGACAAAATCTTCCATCCAGCACCCAAATCTCCTCTGCTCTGAGACCGGTTGCTCATTGTGACGAAGTTCCTGTACCTATTTGCACTACTTTGGGAGTTTCTGGCGACGATGAATTTTGTCAGTGAACAGACACCGATGGTGAAGATTTCGTGGCCTCAGAAGTTGACGCTGAATGCACCAAACGCTCAACCAAGCTGAGTTGAATGACCTTGTACGGATCTAGATCTGCCAAAGTCGTCAGCAGAGTTACTGGGTTCAAGACTGAAGGAAAAGAATCTGTTCAGTGTTGGCTCCAGGAACCACGCTTATGTATCATGGCAGAGAGAATTAATCTTTTGAAATATTTCCATATGGAGGAGTTTGTATACTGCATCAACATCAAAGGACTTATTGAATCAATGGGATGTTATAGTTGTAGACAAGATGCTTTTTGACCTGATTACTGACTTACTTGGCAACTTAAGAGTCGAGAATTATGACCTTTCAGTTAAAAATTCAAGATTGCTTTTCAAGACTGGGAGCAAACATGAGTGTCAAGTTGCATTTCTTTCATAGCTACCTGAACTTCAAATCTTGGAGCTATGAGTGAAGAACAAGGAGAATGCTTCCATGAAGACATCAAGACCATGGAACGTAGATATCAAGGCAGATGGAGCTCAAACATTATGGCAGACTACTGCTGGTGTTTACAGCGTGACAACTGTGACCATAACTATACCGGAGCATCCAAAAGAGAAGATTCCTTTCTCAAAACTTAAATTTAAGCAACTAGCTATTGCTCTTATTGCTCTCTTGGTTAGACGACAGACTCATTTTTGACTGAATAAAAAAATATTACGTGTTATCGGTTCTTCAGAATTTCCTATTTTCCCTAATGTTTGACTTTAACACCTTTAATTAAGCATTCCTCATTTGCGAAAAAATTTGACGTATTGCATAATTTTTGACTTCATATCTGGAATCAGCACCTCTCAATTAGGTAAAATCAGCAAAAATACCTAGGTCAGCAGAAAATTTTTTTTAAAATGTAGACCAGTGTCATCATTCAATAATTCTTATACATCACAGCAGTGATGGGTAATTGAATTTCTAATTCTAATTAATTAGCTAATGAATTAGCTATCTGTCTAATTCTAATTCTAATCAATTACTTCAAAATTTTTGCTAATTCTAATTCTAATTCTAATGAATAGCTTGCTAATTGTAATTGAAAATAACAATTAGTTGCCTAATTAGCACACTTGCTTGTGTCAAGTGCTTTGGGCCCACGATCCAAACTCAAGTGGATAGAAAGTTTTGAGGAAGGATGTTTTGTTCAAGGAAAAATTAAACTTCAAGTAGACTATATTCAGTCGCAAAGCAGATAAGCAATACACCTTTTACACCAGCTATGGACAATGACAAATCAGTCACACCTCAAATTAAGTCCCACAACGATCTACTTCGATATATGGAAGAAACTTTACTGAAATCAACAGAAACTGAAGAGCTCCAAAGTTACTTAGATACTCCAAACAATATGAACACTAATTGTATTTCTTTTTGGGAGGACCATAAATTGAACTTTCCCTGTTTATACCAGCTGCATTTGCAGCATCATATTATACCGGCCACATCTGCTGCTATTGAAAGATCATTTAGTGCAGCTGGATTTATTCTTAATGATAGGATAAATCAATTAGATGATACTTTGTTTGAGTCACTTTTACTTGCAAAATTCAATTCTGATATACTCTAGATTACGGAGGATGAAATTAATTCTTGTCGTTACATTAAAATGAATCGCAATTTTTAGTACTGCACTTCTAATTGCTAATTCTAATTAAATTAGAAGGTATCTAATTCTAATTCTAATTAATTAGTTGTGTAATTTTGCTAATTCTAATTCTAATTGTAATTGTAAAATTTTAACTAATTCTAATTCTAATTAATTAGATAAAAAGAGGCAATTACCCATCACTGCATCACAGGCAAGATAAAGACTAATAAAAAAATTAAATATCAAAGCTTAGTCAAATGTTTGCATCAAAATGAAATTCGTCATTTATATATTTCATAATAACTCATACCTGTCACTCTACATGCAATCTCAAATGGTTCTCCTTCTGTGACAACTTGCGGTTTCGGATAGTCCTCAAACATTGGAGGCATCCCACTGGGCTTGGAAATGACGCTGACAAAAACTGTCTGCACAATTCGTCCGAATTCATTATCGACTCTCAACTCGTACTGCCCAACATCCTTTAAATTGGCCTCTGTTATCATAAGAAAACTGTTACCAGTTTTCTCGTCAACTCCAAATCTAATTCTTTTATCCTTTTTTGCCTTCAGTTTCTTTCCATTCCTCAACCATTCAATCTCCATCTTGAAATCAGTCGTCAGTTTCCATGTAAGCTGAATTGACTCTCCGACCAGGACGGTTACTGGTTCCGGTTTCAGTGTGAATACTGGCAAATTTCCTGAGATTTCTTCCACCAGATATTCTCCATGTATTGTTTCTGTTCTTTTAGCCTCAGATTCAACTTCAGACTCGGTTGCAATGTCTGCATTAGATTTCGTCACATGTTGAGCTTCTGTTTTAGCTGTGCTGAAATCGCTGACGTCAGCTTTTGCTACAATTTCATTTCCAGATTTCAAGTCAGTATCATGCTTAATATTTAACTTGTAGCCTGCTTCAGTTTCAGACGTGGTAGTTTCTTTCTTGACTTCAGATTCGAAGTTTCCTCGAGTCTTAGTTTCAACTTGAGTTTCAGAGCTCACACGAGCCTCTGTCTTCATTTCAACAGTCTTTATCGAGGCTTCATTCGACAAATTTGATGAACTTTCTACCTTAGTTTCACTAGTCTCAGTTTCGTCTTTAACCTCTGTTGTGATCTCGGTGACTGACTTCGTTCCTCTGTCATGCTTGGTTTGAACAAGTTCAGCTTTTACTGCATTTTCAGGCTTCAAGGCGGTTTTACCAATGACCTCTACAGTTTCAACATCAGCTCCACTTGGACGATTTAGTTCAACCTCAACATCTTTTGATTTTTCTTTGGCTTTTCTCTTGGCTTCAGCAGTTTCTATACCAACTTCAGTAATATGCTCAAGTTTAGCTTTAATTTTCGTTTCAGCTTCTGATTCGAGTCTACCTTCACTATTTGTTTCACTGACAGATTGTGATCTCAACTCATTATCGACCTTAGCATGAACAGTTTCAGTCACTGCTTCAGTGAATGACTTCAATTCATTTTCTATCATGGTTTGAATAGCTTCAGCATTACATTCAGCAACTGACTTCAGCTCACCACTATCTGGCTTTACCTGAATGATTTCTGTGCCAATCTCTGTTTCAAATACCTTACACTCAGCCTTAGACTTTGTTTCAACAGTTTCACTCTTTGCCTCCAATTCAAAGCTTAAATTACTTTCGGAATTCTCTTTTATAATTTGTGTTTCAGTAACTATTTCCGTGACATCTCTGACAATCAATTCTTTTGACTGAGTGCTCTTCACTTCAGTTAATTCTTCAGTACTAGTGCTACGTAAATCTTTAACCGTTTGCAGCTGCGGAATTTCACCAGACAACAAATCTGAAACTTTGTCGTCAACTTTTGGTTCAACACTGCGAACAACTGTGACAGTAACATCTGCTTCAGCACTTCCGAGTTTGTTGATGGCCTCGATTCGATAAACGCCCGCATCAGCAGCAGTTGGGTTTGATATTTCCAGATGGTAAAGGTCATCAGTGACATCATAGCTCAAACGCAACTTCTTATCTTTCTTTCGAAGTTTCAGCAGCTCATCATCTTTATAGAATTTTAGTTCTGGTTGTGGAATTCCTTTAAACAAGAAATAAGAAGCATTAGCAAAATAGTATTCTAATAGCGTCACACACTCACGCATACGTGCATACATTTTCCTGAATAATCATTTTCATGTCTAGTGCAAACAAAGGCCACGGATATTTAAGATACGAAATATCACTCACAAATAAATGTAAAGCAATTTAATTATTAAAGTAACACAACTAAATAAAACCCATTATTATATAAGCACTAATTAAACGAATAAATACTAAAACACAAATGCCTGCACACACACACGATGTCCTGAAATCACAACACTATGTATTAATAAGTGCCAGCTATAGGGACCTGTCTAAACTGTTCTGCAGGCTTAACTAAAAAGCAGAATATGACGTGCACAAGCAGCAACAAGCTTCCAAACTTAAAAACCACAAGTTACATTTTAATTACATCTATCATATAATGGGTATAATGGGTACAGGTTATTATTGTCAATAAGGGTTGCACATAGTGTTGAGGGACGATTTTGATGATGAGAAAAATACTAAGATAAGATTTAAAATGAATTTAATTATAAAGTTTCCTTAAACAGTCCACGCAGAAGCAAAAACCGGAAAAAGAATAATTACCGGGTACACAAGACTCTCTTCACTGTATAACTGCTACTTAGCGGCACAACACCACTCAAAATAAGTAAGATAATCAATACACAGAGGAGTATGGCCATCATCTAACAATAGTTACTCTTTAATCATCTGAATATTCTAGAATATGTACATAAAGCACTTAGCTGACATTATGGCAGCTAAAATTATGTATGTAGTTCATTAACTCTATCTAGATACTTACATGCACAACTGCTCAAGCTAATTCAAAACAAATAAAACATATAGAAATTAAAAGCAACATGGAAACTGTGCCAACAGCTGAAATTTGAAAATCATTCGTTCATTTCCAAACGGGTGCTTTAGAGTTAAACAATGAACCACATTTTTAATCATAAATGATGAATACTGAATACATTTTCAATCATAAATCATGAATACTGGAAAGGAAACATCATGCAGACTCTAACAATGTTAAAATAAATAAACCATGTCGTACTGCATTTTCATTCATATGACATGTATCCAAAAAACATGCAGCCAAGTGTAACGCAGGGCTTACAAGTATAAGATACATGGGTTCAAAGGGGTGCGTTCTGTTGATAAAATGTTGTATAATGTGCAATGGTACTATGCAAGAAAACACAGTAATCATAAAATGCACACATTAGGAAACGAACGGTGCAATTTACAAACTAAATTCTAACCAATGTGTCAAACTATGTGCATTTTCTACATGAATAAAACGCCAATCCAGCACTGAACTACTTCTGTAGCCAAACAGCTCCAAAAAGCTCCAGCAGCAAGCAAATTATTTGGATGTTCTAACCTGAAAGGCCAAACTTCAGCTGCATCAACTCTCCTTCTATCACATTAACTGGCAAAGGAGCCATAAAAAACCGAGGTTTATCTTCAGTATCTTCAGTATCAGGCACGTCATCTGTCGATCTAGTGGTAGAGGCTGCAGTATCTGTAGCAAGAAGCTGAGGCTTGTTATTTGACTTCACATCGTTTTCGCTTACATCCAATACAGTTGCGGTTTCTTCTCTAACCTTACTCAATTTCTGTTCATACATTTCTTCGGAAGACTTTAGGCCTTCTCTTTCGGTTCCATTTTCTGCTGCATTGCAAATTAATTGTGCAGATGTCTCTGTCCCTAAAGGAATTTCCTTGCCAGCCATGAAAACTTCTGATGCACGCATTTTGACGTCTGCTTTGGGTTCTAGTTGTAATTCAGGCACAGTTTTCAAAGGTTCATTCGTTCCGCTGTCTGAAGAAATTTCTGCCGAAAATGCACCAGTGCATAGCTCAGTTTCTTGCATCGTTTCAGTAATTCTGTCTGTCTGTTCTTCTTCATCATTCAAAGATTCTTTCATCCTTTGTTGTTCTGATAGCATAGATTCCGACTCAGAGGCAATTCCCTTCCCCATTGGAATATTTGTGGTTGTCAAGTCACTGACAACCGATTCTGTTTTATCATTAGTTGAGATAAATTCATCGTTTTTTCCAGTCAAATGACCTACCATGTCCCCTACAGAACCCTCAGCACTAGGAGATTCTTCTTCAATTGATTCTACCACTTTCTCACGTGATTTAGTTTCTTTTACATGCACTGTTTCTGCTTCAGAAATTTTCTCTAAAAGTTGTGTCTCTGTCTCCACAGTAGATGGCGCCACAAGCATGTTTTCATTTCTTGCCTGAATCTCTGATATCTGTTCCTTTATCACAGGTATAGTATCGGCGTGATGGCCACCACCCTCCAATTTTGTTTCATCCTGTGAACTTTCTAAACCTGAGTGCCTTAAACTCTCTCTAGTCTCAAACACATCTACATCAGATGCTCCTGTTTTGGCCAAAGCTGTCTGCATTTCAATAACTTTAGCAATATCTCCTTCAGGTTCAATAACTTCAGGATTATCAAGCACCTGTTCAGTATCTTTAGACTCTTCTATGCACTGAATCTTTTCCTGAGGGGGTTGGTCATTTAATTTTACGTCATTCTTGAATACTTCCAAAGTAGCTGTGTCTTCTTCACTAACCTTACTCGATTTCTGTTCACGAATTTCTTCTGCCGACTTTGGGACCTCAGCTTGAGCCTCATTTTCTGCCGCTCTATCACTAAATTGTGTAGGTACCCCCACTGGAATTTCTTTCTCATTCTCTGGTACTTCTGATGCACAAATTTTGACACCAGCTTTGGATGATTGTTGTAACTTAGGCACAGCCCCCTCCAAAGGATCGTAGGTTTTGCCTTTTGAAGAAATCTCTGCCGATAATGTACCCGCAGTAAGGCTTGTCTCCTCTCCAGCACAAAGAGAAGTCCTTGAGCGATCTTCTTGAGAAGATTCTTGCTCAATTTCAATCACTGTTCTTCTTGTCTGCACTTCTTCACTTGAAGATTCTTTCATAGTCTTTTCTTCTGATATAGTAGATTTTGATTCTGAGGCAATTTCCTCGGTTGAAATGCTTTTAACCGTCACGTCATGTGCAATACACTCTAGTTTATCATTGGTGAGGCTTAATGCATCATGTTTTTCAGCCAAATGACCTCCAGTTTCCTCCACAGTACCTTCGTCACTAGATGAGCGTTTTTCCGTCAGTTCTGCCACTTGCTCGCAAGAAGTGATTTCTTTTATATGCGTAGTTTCTGTTTCGGATGTTTTTTCTGAATATTGAGCCTCTGTCTCTATAGCGGATGCTGTCACAACCACTTCTTCATTTTTGGTATGAATTTGTGATACCTGCTCTTTTGCAATAGGAGTCACTTTAGATGCAGAGCCCCCACTGCACTCTAATTTTGTCTCATTCAGTGAACAAACGTCTGCTCGACTTTCAACAGCCGAGGGCTCCAGAATCTCTCCAGTCTCAGACAAGTCTACGCCAGATTCCTCTGCTTTGGCCAAAGTAATTGTACTAACCTTTTCAGAATCGAAATCTTCTTCAGACTTGATGACCTCATCATTACCAAGTACTCTCTCTGCAGCTTTGATATTTTCTACACACTGTTTCTCTTCCTTAGGTTTAACTTCTGTGTCAAGTGGTTCTGCCATTCCAAAAGAATCTTCTGAAGACATTTCTTTCTCACAGGTGGTCTTGTCCATCAAGACTGATTTCTCTTTTGAGGAATCTTCAGATTCAGGAACCTTATTTTCACTGATTCTTATCTCTGGAATTAGAGGCAATTTTTCTAATTCAGTCTCGAGTTTTGACAAGTTTACTTCTAGTGGTGCTGGAAGTAAGGTTTCACAATCGTCAGATTTTGGATGCATTTCTTCAGTTCCTACAATGATGGTTACCTGTTTTCACGTGTTGCTTAAAATGTCAGAAATTTCTCATCATACAATTTGTACCCCATTCACAGCACATTTATATATTTCATGAAATAAAACTTGAAATAAAAAAACTATAGGAAAAACATTATATTCTCTAAGATTGTGTCCATCTGTTTCACTTTATGGCCTAAAACTGTCATGACTTCCAGCAGAAAAAAAACCCCAAGTTTTGAATAAAACCAGAGAATTGTAGATCATGATAATTATGTTCTCAAAGTATCATTGTGCTGGTGCTTAACACATGGAAATATGCCAGATTTACTTAACATATCTGTCTTTATTTAATGGACAGAACAATATTCAGATAAAATAAAAATACATACTAATTTCCTAGAACCTAATGTAAAAGTGATCTGGTGAATAAAGACAAATTAGAAACTTAAAAAGTTTCTAACAAATAAAAACATATGTACTTCAAAACAATTATTAATTTTGATGCAAATTTTTACAGGAAAGAAAAATCACAAATTCCTAACTATGAATAAACAGCTTGATTATCAGTAAAAAAAGAAAACTGGAAGGAAAAATTAAGAAAGCTGTCTAGAACAAAAATGAGGAGGGAAACCAAAACATTGACAATGAAGAAATATATAATTATCACCTTTAACTTGACAAGGAATGCCTATTGATTCGCCTTCCTTTGCTTTAACAGATGCCGGGACAGAGCAAATGAGCGGAGTACCATCAGTCTTTATCTCTGAAATTTCCTTAATAGCTTCTATTTCAGTTGTAACCTAAATATACATATAATATGCATCTGTATGCAACTAAAACATGTTCCAAAGTCACCATTGCACATTCAATGAGGAAAGAGTCAAGGCAAAAAGGACCAAATTGTCTGAAGACCAAAAGAGAAATCATCACATGTTCATGCCAAAAATTTCTTGAAATGCGAAAATAAAACATTATATTATGCGTAGCAAACATTCCATTTGAAACCTTAATGTCATATCCTGTCAAAGCAATCAAAGCTACCAATGCAGTTTTATTTAATTTTACTGTCTCAACAGCACAGGGCAGCACTTTCAATAATAAACAAATCACCTTTTTAACTATAACTTTGTATTTGGTTATGCTATGTTTACGGTGCTGTATAAATAGTCAAGTATACAATACAATACAACAAGAAAAAATTCCATAAAATATGCTCTCCATCTGTGATTACTCAGAGTCTGATAATTAATCACCCTACAAATTTCCAAACAGAACATGAGTTTTTGAACATAGACATCTTCACTTCTATTATCAAGATTCTTTTCTGCATGGTTCATTGCTGTGTTGTTTTCTATGATGTTCTATTCAGCCAGCATTCCTGAGAAAGAATCCACTTCCTTTTCTAGTTGCCAGTCAACTTGCCTCAAGCTTCATCTTACTTGCTGACCCGATAACCTTCACAGCCATACAGTATTTATAAGACCTCTTCCACTATAACAGCATGCACCAACATAACCTCTGGTACAAAATATACGTTTTCTAGAGAATACAGTTTAAACTTAGTCATCGGTATTTTATATATAAACAATATTCCCAATTCATCTAATTCTGTTTGAGTTTTTTGAGCAGACAGTTCTTGAGTACCACTTCAGCTACTGGTCTTTACCTGTATGATCCCTCCATCCACTCAGAAAAGGACGTTTTCAAAGCAAAGTTATTGACTGCGGTAAATAAGTAAGCTAATGGCAACCTTTGTTTAATAATCTTGTCAGCCTTCTTTTGCCATCCAAAGTGAGACATTTTAATTTAAAACCAGCGTTTTCCTTTTATTTAATCTTTCAGTTATGATCTATATAAAAGTCATAAATCTAGACTACCGGTATCTGTGATCTGCAGAACAGTCTAGTCTTTCTGAAATAGTGGGAAACTTCTAGAAAATATCAGACATTAAATAGGATCATGTTATGATATATAATTATTCCATTATAAATACTAATTAGACTTAGATCCAGTTTGAAATGCCTGATATAATGGGGATTTACCTAGTGCAGTCATGATAGGATTTTTCAAAAATGTGTAAACAGAAGTGATTAAGGTCAACAAAAAGAATGCTTGGTTATACAAAATCTGCTACAAAAGTAGCTTGGACATTTTTCAAACTAAATCTATCACTTCATCCGTTAAGTAATTAATTTTGAAATTTATGTTGGTAATGGTTTATTTTTTATTTGTCAGGCCAGCATAAGTGTGCTGAAATGTCTGCAGTGGGAGAGTTAGCTTCACTGCAATTAATTCCAAACAAATGTATGTATGTGTGTATATATATTTATATATACATATATTATATATTATAAATAAGCATGCCTGTATTTATGTAGACATAAGCATATTGACAGAACAGAGTTGTAAAATATTACACAAATTAAAGCAAAGCAAGCAATAGAGAAACAGGTTTACCTTCTCAATAGTTGTTTCTTTATGACTGATATCAATTGTCTTGTCAGTAAAATCCTCCTTAATTTCTTCTGAGAATTTTTCCTTATCCTGTTCAATCTCCAGTTGAACCTTTTCCTCTGGTTTTATCTTTATTTTTTCTTTCTTTCTCTTTACAGTTTTCACAGGAGTCTCCATTTCTGCAAATTCTTTGCTGATTCCAAACGAATTTTCCGCAAAAACACGGAACCAATACTCATGACCCTCTTTTAAATTAGAGACCTGATATGTGAGAGTAGACGCCCCGATCTGACCAACTTTCTTGTATTTATTTTTGCTACTATCCCTCATGACAATTAAGTAAGATATGATATCTGCTCCACCAGTCTCCAAGGGGGTTTCCCACTTTAATGTTACAGAATCAGAGTTCACATCAGAAACGCAGAGTTTGCCAAATTTGGATGGCAATTTATCTGAGACCTCTTCAGCTTCTTCAGTGGGCTCTGTCCCTTTGATTAAGTTAGATTCTTGCTCTTTTTCATGGATTTTAATAAGCTCTGAGCTCGAATGATCCGATGAAGTCTCCAAAATACCTTCCACTTGGGCTTCAACGAGTTTCTTCTGATCGAGTTCAACTACCTCTAATTGATGCTCAGCGTCTTCCAGCTGACCATCAATATTTTCAACACATTTAGTGTCTGTAGATGCTGCCAGTTCTGTAGCAGCAGCAGAAGCTGTTGAATGTTTCTCTTTCATCAAGTCAGGTTCTATTTTCTCTCTCTGTTCAGGATGCTTAAAACTTGCCTGCCTTGTTTCCACATCATCCGTTAATCTTACCTGTCTCAATTCCACTGATTCCAGTTCTTTCACAGATTTAGGTTTCGCTAGCTGCAGTTCACCTTGCTCTATCCGATTAACATCTGTCATTCCTAACTCTTTCAAGTCACTACTAACCTTTGAATCTGCTGACTCAACTTGCTTCAAGTCACTCGACTCAACATGGTCAACATCTCTTGGCTTCACTGAATCAGTCTCATCGACAGACTTTAGAGATGCTGGCTTCTGCAACTTCATTTCTTCCTTCTGTCCTAGATCTAGTTCTAGTTCCTTCACACCGATCAGTTTCGCTTGCTTTATTTCTGATCGTTCTGTCTCTCTATCGTCAACCGCTTCCAAATCGACCAGAAAGTCTTGTTCTACTTCGCCGTTCTTGTCAATTCCGCTCTCTTTACTTCCTTCAGAGAAAGTGGCGCTCTAACGTGTTGTCCCTCTGCTTCACTAGTGTTTGCTTCAGTCTGCTTCACTTCCTCCACAGACATTGATTCATTTTGCACAAGATTGACTTGCTTCACTTCTAGTTCAGTCTCTTTCACTAGTAATGACTGTGCTGTTTCCAATTCAAAATGACCAGTTGCGATAGAAGGTTCTGGAATTGCTTCTATGTCCTGATCAAGATGGGCAAGACTCATTTCAGTTGTTGTTGGTGCCGTCACTTCTTCTCCGTCCAGTTCTGGTCTCAATGGCATTCCTTCCAAGTCCTTCAACTCTGCACGCACGACGTTTCTCTCAGCTTCTAGTTCTGTCGGCATTGGTTTAGTTGGCTTTGTAATTTGCATCTGTTCTGTCAATTTTATTTTTGTCAGCTGTAATGGTACCGACTGAAGAGATTCGTCTTGTAAAACTTTCTTCTGAACGACGCGCTGCACGTATCTTGACTCTGTCTGCTCAAACTGAAAGGCATTCTGTTCTGACGTCAATTCTTTCAAGGCTGTAGATGTGGCACTTTTATTGGCAGACTGTGTGTCCAATAAAGGTTCTTGCAATTTCAATTCTGCTGCGCTGGATGCTTCTGCGTCGTGAGGTTCTTCTTGTTTGACTTCTCTCGAAAGTGATTTCCTTGTAATTTCTGAATAACTATCGCTCCTTCCGCACTCATTTTCTGCCCAAATGCGAAAAGTGTACGCTTGATTTGGAAGCAAGTTGTCTATAAATACTGATGAAGTGCTGCCATCAGTTCTCGAGACTATAAAGAATGGACCGTCTAAGCCATCTCTTTGTTCAATTACATATCTCTTGGTCCCCTGCACACAATTCCATGATAAATTTAAGGAATTATTTGTTGTCTCTGAAAATGCTAAATTCTCAGGAGGAAAAGGTTTAACTGAAAGAAACAGAACATTCTAGTAAATCCATAAATCTATGCATGCTTAGTAGTAAAAGTAGTAAGTAAAGTCCTTCCCGAGCACTCAAGGCTAACCTCAAGGATCATAGGGCGGCGCTGATCTCCAGTTACCAAGGCCCTCAGCCAGGCGACTGGTGCAAGGTTACATGATACGGGGCCAGTGTTCTCATGCAAAGCGCCTGTTTACTTCGCGGATTAATCCGCTACTCATTTGCCATCACCATCTGGCGAAAGAAGGCTGAGTCGACCTTAGGGTTCCCACGGGAGATGAACCCGCGACCTACTGCTCCATTGTCCAACGCTGTTACAACACTCTACTAACTTCCCGCCCCTAGCATGCTTAGTAAAGATGCACAAAACATGAAAACAAAGAATTATGAATATATTATACAGTCCAACATGACTATCTAGCCAGTGATCAGAAACAATAGGCTTGAAAACACTGTGATCAAGTAATATGGCCCAGTACAAAAGTATGCTTGGGTTTCTAATGTCCGAAACAGAACTGAACTACTCATCAACTTTGTTATTAGAATACAAAATGAAGTTGATGAAGACAAAAATAATGAAAAGACAATACAAAAATAATGAAAAGTACTACACATATAAACAGAAACAAATAATATATAATAATAATTAATATAGTAGCAACTAGTAAATGACTTCAAGTGCTAAAAGTCTAAAAAATTGTCAAGTGATTCAAGACTGGAAAATTGGAAATTAAATAAGCAACAATAATCTTGACAGCAGACTCCTTCAACTTCTCAAAATTTGCTTAAAGGCTTTACTTGATGATTTAACCCATATTATATATATATATATATATATATATATATATATATATATATATATATATATATATATATATATATATATATTATAAGCTAAGACAGATGAAATTTTTGGGGCAATTGATGAGGAAAGAGGGACTCGAGAGCTTGGCAGTTACAGGCATGGTGGAGGGTAAAAGATCAAGAGGAAAACAAAGATCAAAATACACAGACAAACTAAGAGGCAAACTGGAGATGGACAGCAACATCGAAATCCTGAGGAATACCAAAAGATCGAGAAAAGTGGAAGTCCATGATCGCTGACGCAGCAATGCATGGCACCTGAGAAGAAGAATATTATAATATATATATTATAAATAATATATATATATTATAAATTTTATATATACATACATATATATATATCAAAACTCTAACCTGTTGAATCCTTCAATTCAACTGGAGAATCCAGTTCTGCTGCAGTCTCACAATATCCAGCAGAATTTTTCGAACGTACTCGAAAGTAATATTGCTTGCCCTTGTCAAATAACTCCATCGTAAAGCAGTTTAACCTGCCATCGACTCTACCAACATCTGCATATTCTCCTTCCGCATTGTCTTTCATGTCGATGACGTACTGTGTTGGGTCTGACACACCGTCAAATTTTGGCATATCCCACAAAATGGTAACAGAATTTTTGCTCAATTCTGTAACTTGAAGATTAGAAGGAGAACATGGCACCTCTAGACGATACAAAATGATATATATATATTAGGGTGGTCCTCAAAAGCAAAGTTAAACTTTTTCAAAGTGCTTTTGCATTTTCCTGTTCCATTTGGGATAAAAACAAATTGGGAAAAATTCCAATCGAATCCAAACATATTTAGTACTGTCACACGACCCCTATATTTACAGTGTGTAAAAAAGTCTTGCATCGGCTGCAAAACCGAAGTATTTTAATAATTTTTTGATATTATTATCAGATTTTCTTGAAGAATTGGTGGTTATTATATATCGTTTTGTATCAATTTTAATTCTGCTTCCATTTCTGTGTGTGATGTCACTTGATTATGCACTTTTCCAGACTTTTATGAGGAAATATGGCCACTGTGTGATTTCTCGAATCTTTACTAAAATGGTCACTCGCGGGAGTTCGCATGATATGGTGCGCGTTCTAACTACTTTAGCTCAATAATTGCTTTTGAATTTTATAAGGTAGCCCTGAAAGGGCCGTTTTTATTTATTGTGGTCATTAGTACTTTATGGGCCAGTCCTTGTTCTTTCTGACTAAATAACATCTGTGTGGCATGGAATGGACCAGTTTGACAAGGTGCTCATGTGTTATGATGTGATTCCAGGCTGCAATTAGAGACTCAATCAGCTCGCGCCTTTTCTGCGGCTGATTCTTGGTAATCTCGGCTGACACTTTATACTACAAGTTCTCAATAGTGTCAAGATCAGGTGACTGAGCCGGCTAATCAATGGACTGAACTTCATGATTCTTCTTCCAACAGGCAACAATTTTCGCTCTGAGACAGGGTGCATTATAGTCCTGAAACAAAAACTTGCTAGGAAATAGCTGTTTAGCTGATGGCAACATACATTTCTCTAGAATTTCTCTAGAATGCCAATGTATTTCTCTGCATTTACCATCCAGTCAACAATATGTATGTAGTCTTCCAAACCCACTGGCTGCCACGAATCCGGAATCCCCACACCATAACTTTCGTTGGATGCTTCACTGACATGTTTAGGCACTCCGGCTTCTATTCTTCATGTGCAAAACTTTCTTACAAAAATCTTGCCATGGTTCCATAGACTGCAAAATGTGCTCTCATCACTGAAGAAAACTTTCTCTCATGACTGACACAACACAGTATTCTAGACGAGGCCTTACTAACGACTTATATAGTTTTCCCTCAGAAGAAGTTCAGGAAACGTTAGCTTCCGGTTATCAGGAGATGTTCTGATCAGGACTCTATTGCCTCTGGTGGCTGGCTTCCTGGGCCGACCGCAACGGGGTCGATCTGTCGTACTTTTGGTATCCTTGTGCATCAGTAAAATGCACACAACCATGCTTTGATTACAGTCGACCTTTGCTGCAATGTTTCGACTGGAATAGCCTTTTTTTGCTCAGAACCACGACAAGGACTCGGTCTTCACTAGATAGAAACTGCCTCAACAACGACAACGCCAATACTTGCTGCAAGTTGTTGAGTGCATGGCATCTCAAGCAGTTTCCCAATGCACAGAAGAGCCAGCATCTAGTCGATGACACCGATCCGTATGCCAGTGAAACATCACAGAACTCATTGATTATTATGATTACTTTGCAATAGTCTTGATTACAGTGGCATAAAGTTCAACAGTTTTTGGTTAAATGCCTTTTTGGTACTAAATAATTGGACTACTTTTAAAGGGCATTTGTTATTAGTGTCGCATCTAAATATTGGTATGAACATAGTGGATACAAGGTCTCATCATTGACAGAAATCCTGTCTGCAGTTGATGAGTACATATATGTAGTTACATAAAGACACAACAAACATAGTCTAACGTTTTGCTGAGTCATGGTAATAAAGGGTCAAATATCGGTGAAAACTGGCTGCTATGGGATGTTTGGACATTTTTAGAGCATGCTGTGTAGCACCTATGATAAAGATTAATACACCAATCAACTCAGCTGGGAAAAGTGTATGTGCACTGCAAATTTCAGCCTGATATCTGCTCTTTTTCTCAAGATATTAAACTTCAAAAATCGTAAAACTTAACACGTAGAGTCGACTCGCGATTAGCCTCGTATCTTCAAAATATCATATCTCTGAGAGTTTTTGACAAAACTAGCTGAAAATTTCAAGATTTACTCAAATTGAGCTGTACTTCAAGCCCTGCAAATTTCTTGCAGATCTGAGATGGTGTGGTGAACAATTGTCTAAATACTGGCTGCGTTGTCATGGAATGACCCTGTTTGTAATTTTCAATGTAAGTGTGACAGTGGTTAATAAGGGTCTAGGAAACCCAAACTTGGTACCAATGTTTTTTATTAGAAAATGAACAGTTTAAACAAAAAGCACTTCAATAAAATCTACTTTTAAAATTTTGTGTACATTTGAGGACCACTAATATATATATATATATATATATATATATATATATATATATATATATATATAATTATATATATATATATATATAAAATTATATATATATATAATTATATATATATACATTTAATCTCTATGTATTAATGTTTTAGACTAAGTAGGAAATTTATGCATTTATACTTCAATAAGTAATTATATCAAACACATTCAATTTCTAGTCAAAAACATTTTACTAAACAACAACTGGCATTGTTACAAACAATTAAACCAATATTTAAAAACAAATTAAGCTTTACTTACTACTGGGCTGTTTTGCTCTGATTGGCTCACAGATCTCAGCCGCTCTTTTGCTTCTTCCAGATTCATTCTCCGAAAATACCCGCACAAAGTAGTAGTCACCCTCGACCAATCCAGTGAGATTAAACGTCATGGTGCTGCCATCCACTATTCCAGCGCCTCTCCAGTTGGTGCTGACACTTAGGCAGGTTTCCACCAGATAGCGAGAAATTGGTGTAATCTCGGTGATTTTGGGGGCATCCCAAGCAATGGATATTAGACCGTCTCCAGTCTCGGTGACACGTACATTCACAGGTGGAGGTGGTATTTCTGCAATAAGTGAACAACTACATTTATAATAATAATAACTACTACTACTACTACTACTACTACTACCCGGTACTACTACTACTACTACTATTAACATCATCATCATCATTATTATTAATATTATTATTATTACCATTATTTACCTTAATTATCATAGTTGTTCTGTTTGACAAGAACACTTAGCATCAGCTCCATTAATTATTTTTTTATTCCCAGCTGTGCAAAAATGTTCCGGAATAGGCAAAACATATGAAATGTGATTGCCGAATGACCACAAAAAGACACTTGAAAATACATCCAGCTTGCCTTGAAGAAATTATATCATAATAAAAGTAAGTAAGTAAGTAAGTAAGTTTATTGCTTTCAACTCATAGGCTGAATGTAGTCAGAATCTTCTGGATGCAGTGATTCACTTTAACTATGTTAGACATCTGTTAGACATCGAACCAGTAAATGCAATGTACTCTCGAACTTGACAGATGTGATATTCTACCAAAACAATAAACAATTAATACAGACCACATGGTATGCATGTCTTGACAGGCAATCTAAGCTCAGCAGGCCGCTCACTCAGACCAACAGAATTCTGTGAAAAGACCCGAAAATAATACTCATGTCCTTCAAGGAGATTCGTTACCTACAGAAAGAAAGAGTTCACATAATATAGCTGCTAGCAATAACATTATATATGTTACAGTCAAGATGAACAAAATCAGGCAATGTTGAATTGCCTGAAACTTTTAGGAAATGTCGAATAAGCCGTTTCACTAGGCACTGTCGAGATCCTACATTGACTGAAATGTTTAGGCATTGTTTAACAATGCCTGAAATTTGCTCAAATTTTATACACACATTTCCTGAAATCTTTATCTGTGATGGAATAGCATAATAAGTAACATAAAACAGTTCTGAAATCTTAATAAGTGCCAAAAACTTTAATAGGTTCAAATGAAATAAAAACAGGCAGTAATAGAAAAAGTTATACACAACTGTAAAAAACTTCAAATGCAATAAAGGAATGAATTCCAAAAAACAAAAGCATCATAAGGTTCTAACGCAAACTAAAGAAAAAGCAGTCATATAAAACAGTTCTACAACATTAATGAAGTAAACTAAAACTTTATAAGGTTCTAATGCATTAAAGGAAAAAGCAGTCATATAAAACGGGCTAATATTTAACAGTTCTTATTGCAGCAACTTAAACTTGAATGGCAATCGACTATTGCATTTCAGTTTAGCTTTGAAACATCTGCAACGATTTGTTTCACACTTTTTGAACCACTTCACAAGTTACAATTGCATTTTGCAAAACCTTGACCGCCACTCTTTGATTCGTACTGAACAGCAGCCCTCAATGAAATCTCGCTGTTCTATGCCGGTGATTGACATCATCTTCATTTAGCAGTATCTGGTTGCACAAATCAAATTGATTTCGTGCGTGCCGGTCTTGTAGAACACCAGCTCTAACAGCTATACGAATACATGTCGTTGCAGTTACGATCAAGAATGACACCCATGATATTACGAGAGTCGCCACGCCCTCGATCAACTAATGGAATAAGGATATAAGAACATTGTCACCAGGATTTCCAGCTGCAAATTCTATTCTACTACTGTTATCCAAAACCATTCGTTTAGCTTGCAGTGACACTAAACCTTCTCGAGCTCTCTTATAATGAGACTGTATACTATCATGCAGGTGATCTAATACCAATCTGATGCTTGCTGGTTACTAGTGGTTTCCGCCTGTTCTTCAACCGTTGTTGATCTTCTTAAGTCAAGTTAAACTTATTATGCTATTCCATCACAGATAAAGATTTCAGGAAATGCGTGTATAAAAATTGACAAAAGCAAATTTCAGGCATTGTTAAACAATGCCTAAACATTTCAGGCATTGTCGATTACAGTGCCCGAGTGAAACGCAGCTTATGTCGACATTTGAAATCGAGTCAAAATAAGCTTTCAGGCAATGTCAACATTGCCTGATTTCACACTTTGACTGTAAAGCAATATACATGTATATGCAAATATCAAGATGAACAAACACTAACTCTATATTTAATCTGCATAAACACTTCCTTAATGCAGCCACATCTGCAATGTTGGCCTCTTTTTATAATAGTTCTAACACAGGAGAGATCCTACTATATAACCAAAAACCATGTTATTATTATTATTATTATTATTATTATTATTATTAAATAATGTATATCCAGCAAATGTTACCTGATACTGTAAAGCACTTCCATCAACTGTGGCAACAAATACAAATCCTGTGTCTTCTTGAGCATCTCGTTGTTCTATGGTAAAACCAGTCATCAAACAGCCTCCATCATCGCTTGGTTCATCCCATCCAATCATCACATAGTCTTTCCAAACACTCAATGCTTTCAGGTTCAAAGGCTTCGAAGGTTTACCTGACAAAATTTTTAACCTTATGAAATGCCATCACCTCATAATATATATGAAACTCACCGGTTCTAATATTGAACAAAAGCATCAAATGTGTTCCTGAAAGTACACAAACTGAACATAACTTTTACTACACATGCAGAAAATAAATAAATATGTAATAATAATAATAATAATAATGTGATTTAAAGTGGTTTACGAGGCCAAGTAAGCCTGTGTGAAAACCACTGTAGTAACTCTCCGCATTCAATAACCTAGCTTTCCGAGATAGCCTTTGAATCCATTTACTGTTTCATCTGAGGTCAGTCAAATAATAACTCTGATAGCTATATACAATCTTCACAGCCATACCGAGCAATTAAAGCATAATACTAGGAATTCATGCAATAACTTACTACAGGGCAAAAGAGTAGTGACTGGTTTACGGGTCTCCGTGAATGATCCACGACCGCACTCATTCACCGCTGCCACACGAAAAAAGTACGTCTGTCCTTCAGGAAGTCCCGCAATAGTTACGCTTGTGACGTCGGCTTCAGCCTTAGATGCTAGAGTCCATATGCCCACCAAGTCATCTCGCTGTTCTATCACATAACCGGTGATTGGAGAGCCTCCGTCGTGCTCTGGAGCTCTCCATGACAATGTCACGTGATCTGTACTGACATCGGAAACCTCTAGAAGAATCGGAGCAAATGGGGGATCTGCAAATATTAAACATTTAACTTAATAATTAATAACTCATTCTCTGCAATATATGTATAATTGTATATATACATAATATAGATAAACAATGACAGCAGAATGAAATGGCAGCATCATATGACAACAGTTTTATACTGATGAAAACTTATTTATTTATTTATTTATTGACAATTTATATAGCGCAGTAGACAAGGCTAAGGCCTACAACAAGAGTGCTTAACACAGTTCATATCCAATATTAAATAAATGTGTCTTCAAATTTCTAATGAAAAGTCCAGCTGAGATTTGTTAATAATTTGTTAATAGCAGTCAAGCACAGAACCTTAAAATGTGATTAATAAGATATAAGAACAAGAAGTCATTCCCAAGCAGACAAATAAGTTACATCAGTTTACATTCACTCCTGTTATCCAACTATAACAACTTGATATCTTTCTTAATCTCTATTCAGTGACACAGAAAGAATTGAAACTTCTCAATATAATATAATAATCAACGCATAAATTCAATAATATAATACCAGGACTAAGATAATGTGGCAAACAAAATAGTTAAGATACACATACCAAATGGCATCTTAGCTGTGCATGGTTGCTCAAGCTGACCAGCTTCCACTCCCAATCCAAGTTGGTTCACGGCAAACACCCGAAACAAATAATTATTTCCCGAGATAAGATTGTCAGCCTTAAACTGACAAACGCTGACGTCTGCCATTCCCGCCTTTGTCCACGTATCGCCTGAACAGTCTCTTTGCTCGATTACGTAACCAGTGAGAGCAGATCCGCCATCAAACTCTGGCGCATTCCAAACGATTGAAATCGAGTCAGACCAATAAGCTTTCACTCGGACTGCTCTGGGAGAGCCAGGAGTTTCTAAACAGATGTGCGGCAAACGTTAACAAAAGCAATCATAAGACAGATAACTCAGTGCTAAAAGCAACAGCAGCAGCAGCAGAAAAATAACCGCACTGATAACAGAATTAAAAGCTGCATCAGCAGTAGAATAACTGCAGAACTGATCGGTAAAGTGTCTGGCTATGGAGTATAAGAGAATCTAAGCATGAACCGGTACTTTCCCGTTATCCGGACCCCAGTGAAGAGATATTAGGGTTAGGGTGAGGGTTAGGGTGAGTGTTAGAGTTTTAGCCTAACCATAACCTTAACCCTAACCCTCACCCTAACACTAACCCTAACCCTAACCGCCACCCTAACCCTAAGCATTTCTTAGTATCTCTTCACTGGGGTACGGATAACGGGAAAGTACCCATGAACCTATTTAGTCCTGAAACGAGGTTGTGAATCAGTTGGCCCTATCCGCTGGAATGCTCTAGGCCCCAGTATACGTAGTTTATCAACTGCTGATTCTATGGCCCTCTTTTTGAAACAACTTAAAACTCTTCTCTTTGTCAATCTGCAGTAACCGCAGTGGGAGCACTTCTGAGTGATTCTTTAGAAGAGGTGCTATAAAAATATTCTAATACATTACATTACATTAGAGAACTTACTCAATGTTATTACATACAACATACTACAAAAAGCAGTCAAAACTTCTATATTAAACTTCATATTCTTCCTTGACTTTTACAACTTTTTAATGCAATAGAGCCAAGTCTTCCAGTCTCAAACCTGTCCCAGGTGTTGACAGTATCTTACAAAAATTATATTACATTAGTCTCTAAACCCAAACATTGATAGGTGATAAAAATTGACAGGCACTGCTGTCAAGCAGCCCATAGATATCTGTGTCAATTACCACCTTATATAGCAAAAGCACTTTTGTTAAAAGCTTGGAAATATGAACATTTTGCCTTATGACCAGAATGTCACAGGTTTCTAGTATCTGATCACAGACAAAGCACGATGACAAAGAACAAGTTGCCCTCTTATAGCTTACACATGTAAAGGTAAGGTTCATCATAATAATAGCACTGCAGAAAGAAATTGAGAAATGAGAATCCAATGAAAATCCATGCTAAGTTTAAGTTAGGGGGTGGAAGATGGCAGAGTGGGTTACGTGCTGGAGCGTCAGGCTGACGGAGCGGGTTCAAGCCCCGTTAGTGTCCCTAGTGGCTTTCACACAGGCAGTAATGCCTCCTAAGCCACTTTAAATCATGCTAAGTTTAAAGGAGATTGTCTGCCAAATAGGCTGCTGCACAAGTCACTGCAAATCCCATGCAAAATTTATGTCATATAATGCTTCATACGCACTTCTTTAGAATAAATCATACCAGAATTAAGAATTTTCAGACACGTTGCCCCTTACCATGTGGCGATCTGACCTTGATAGGCTTTTCCGTTTCACAAGGTGCACTGGATCCCACTTGATTTTCTGCAAACACGCGGAAATAGTACTCGTTTCCTTCAACAAGCCGTGTAATTTTTATCGACAGAGTTGACGCCTCGACGCTAGCAACGAAAACGTAATCACTGCGCTTCACGTCTCTTCTCTCGATCAAATAACCAGAGATCGAAGATCCGCCATCTGATTCCGGGGCTTCCCATGATAAAGTCACGCTCGATGAATCAACTTCTGAGACTTGAAGTCTTTGAGGTGACAGTGGTTTGTCTGAAACAGATTTAAAGTATAGTTAATTACATACTGAAAATGAAATAGTCTTTTACGCTTACAATAGAAAAAATCTGACCAAAATTGTCATCAAAACTCAAATAAGATATACACTCGTTTGAAACAAATCAGGCTGCACCATATCTTTTAGAGAGATCTGTATATCCGAGGTTCACATAAAAACCTCCTGCTGCAGACTCTGTATATCAGAACTGTTCAACTGGACCACTGTTTGATAATCAATCAACCTGAACTGGAATGCTGTAACTGTGACCTATGGGCCCCTGATGTCAACAGTTTCCAGGGCCCCACTTTATAGCCCAGTATTGCACTGTTATCTTCTTTAAGATGGTTTTGAAAAATATGCCTGTCTGAAATCGGTGACGTGTTTATGTCCTGATGGACTACTGGCTCTGCAAAGTGCAACTGCTCTTAACTATTTAGCGACTAAACCTTTGGAGTTAATGAATTTGTAACCTTGCTGCTACAGAGTAGCTTTAGTATATAGGAAACAAATATTCTGATGATCTGAAGATATGAGCTATAGTTTAACCCCTTAAGTGGGTTAAACGAGTAACACTCGTCCATTTTACATTGAGTTACAAATAGTTGCCCAGTTAAGGGTTAATGAAAATGTTCAATATGATGGGTACGGATGCCTCCAAAACCGAATGTTAAGGCACAGCTGCAGACATATGATCGATAGCCGTAATGACTTAAATTTTTTCAAGTGATGAAGTCTATGTTAATGTTGGGTTATTCACAACTTTTCTTATTTGATATAGATCTGAAATAGCCATTAGTCCTTTCACTCTTTTGTTTACAGCTTCCATAGTTTAAATTTTTGGAATGTTAAAATGCAGGGTGGCACAAAAAAACTCGGACTATATTAAATGCAAACCTAAATGTGACTAGTCCGGTTTTTTTGCGCCACCCTGTACTTCATTAGACAAACTATCATGGCAAGTTACTAAAACAGTAATATATAAGTAGTTTAGGGGCTGACAATATTCATTTACCCCCAAGAGGCCCTGACATTTCTCATGCCACTACATGGCCAGTATACCCTTGAAAATAACATTCTTAGTTTATATAAATATAGCTTCATCTAAAAGTGCTGATATATTTTTCACTTGTCACAGTAAGAAACAACATCTAAACACAGCAAGCATCAACAGTTAAACTGAAAATATAACATTTGAGAAGAAATAATAAACCACTGGAAATATTTAAACATGAACTGAAAACTGCACTATTTGCTTGCAGTTAGCCAGCACATACAGTGATTGAAAAACCATAACAGATACACTGTATTTTCAATTGTTCAGTGTCCTAGCAGTACTTGTGCGATATGCCACCCTAATCAGTTCTTTATTATTATTATTATTATTATTATTATTATTATTACTACTACTACTACTACTACTACTACTATTATTATTATTATTATTATTATTATTATTATTATTATTATTATTATTATTATTATTTCCAAGCAGACTACGTACCATAGGGAAGTTTTGCCATGACTGGTGCCGCCAGTTCAACCGCAGGTCCAGGACCGGCATGGTTTTCCGCTAGAACACGAAACAGGTAGACGTTTCCTTGGAAAAGCTTGGAAGCCCTGAATGTCAGCTCTTTGGGACCCACAGTTCCAGCAACTGTCCACGAACGAGTGCCACGCGTGGTATCACATTTTTCAATGACGTACTGAATGATCTGCGAGCCACCGTCAGATTGAGGCTCAGTCCATTCTAGAGTTACAAAGTCTTTGTTGAATTCAATCACACTGAGATCTCTTGGTTGAGTGGGTGGATCTAAAAGACAATGGCATATCAACGGTCCTTTATCATTATTACTAGTGAACTTCTATAGCGCCATTTTATTAATGCATTTTATTAATGCACTCTTATTAATGCACTTGGCATCAGTCGGTGACCGCTCTAAAGAAGAATCGTACCACCCCATTGTCAAATCGAAAGAGTCAACCCAAGTTTCTGGTCCTGGTTATGGCAGATGGGCAATAGAGAAGAACAACAGGTACATTTTGAATCTTGATCGAAATGTTATAAGAAACTCAGTGGAGCACCTAATGATGGGAGTGAATTCCTTATTCTTGGCCCAGCCACTGAAAACACATGCTTTAGAAGACATTAGAGAAACCAGACTAAAAATTAAGGAAATTTACGAGATTTTACTTACTTACTTATAATGCTAGAACTTTAGAGAACTTAAAATGCCTTTCATTAATACAAAGCTCTTTATGTTGATGCATGCAAATTGTGATCCAATTTTTAACGCTCACCAAATGGCAATTTGCAAACAACTGGCTTTTCAAGGATTGCTGGATCACCAAGTCCAATCTTGTTCTCAGCAGAAACTCTGAAGACGTACTCTGCACCTTCTTTAAGTCTCATAAGTTTGTGCCTAAGAACCGTTGAATCAACAAATCCAGCGCTCACAAAGACCATTCCATCAAGGCTTTTCTCAATTTCATATCCGGATATTTTCTCACCGCCATCATATTTTGGAGGTTCCCAACTGAGAAGGGCATAATCTTTTGACACCTCAATAACACAAAGATTCCGAGGTACAGAAGGCGGAGCTATAAACAATGCATACAAGCATTCTGCTTGAAACAGTGCTGCATTTAGTAAGTTCAACAAAACATTACTATTAAGAAGTTTATAAAATAGTGAGGTTCATTATACCATTTAGTTTACATATCGTTTTTGCATGAATATTCATTACAAAGTCTTTAAATTAATAATTTGTCTATTCAACCAAACATGAAAGCGAGCATGATCGCATCTCCATAAAGGTTTTTTGAGGCAGAGGCAGACATTAGTTAGAGGTTAGAGAGCTTCAAAGTAGATGTATGTAGATGGGCCATATGATCGATTCTTTACATTGGCACACTATAGCAACACAAGAGGCCACAAATGCAAATTGTTTAAGCAGAGGGTGGGTCCAAGAAAGAAAAACTTTTTAGTGCAAGAGTTGTGGACAAATGGCACAGTTTGGACGAGGTGGAAGTGACAGTTGAAACAGTAAATGGATTCAAAGGCTATCTCGGAAAACTAGGTTATTGAATGCGGAGAGTTACTACAATTATTTTCTCGCAGGCTCACTTAGACTCCTGACCCACTTTAAAACACATTGTTATATTATTATTATTATTATTATTATTATTATTATTATTATTATTATTATTAAAAAGAAATTATTCAAAAGAGTATCATAGGCAGAAAATATAGACATTAGTTTAAAAGAAATAATAAAACCAGTCTACCTTTTACAACCACTTTGAAAGTGGCTGCATCAAGTCCAATAGCATTTTCTGCTTGCACTTTGTACATTCCTGCATCTTCACCAGTCACAGATTGCACTTTGAGAAATGAAAGTCCATCTTTGAAATCCATAGAAATCCTGGAGCTTCCTTCCAATTTGATGTCGTCATGGAACCAATTAACAGCGGGACGAGGATATCCACGAATAGTTACCTCAAAGGCAATTGTGGCTCCAATCTTTAGGCGCAAATCCTGAGTGAACACTTTGTCGTAAGTGATCCTTGGAGCTACAGACGTGAAAGCATTAACGATGCAATAACAATTGACTAACTTGACAAAACCTCATAAACAGACAGCCCAGAACCTTCAAGTAAATAGGATATACAAAAGAAAACAATTGGGTAATGCTAACCAAAAGACTTCTCTTCAATCTCCTCGCGTTCACTTTCTTCAACTCTCGTGATAACTTCTTCAATAATGGTCTGGTAGCCAGTTTTCAAGACTTCAACCTGAGAATGCTCCTCTTCTGATACTTTTTCAATAGTCATTGAGGAATAATCCATTGCAGATCCAGCACCCATATCAACTAGAAAAAATAAATTCTATTCATTGAAATATAGCCAAATCCACATGATATTTAGCAAATATTTTCTAATTTCACAATATACTGCAGCTAAATGAATTTCTAAATCATTAAGGTTAGAGAAATCATCCTGCTTGCAGTGGACACTTCAGCAGAAGCAACAAAGCTATCACTTATTCAGAGAAAAGCTTATTTGCATATAATTATGACTAATAAAATTCATGGCGAGATACAGAATTACACAAAAACAACTAAAGTCATGCTGCTATAAAAAACCTAAAAGATGAGCAATATCAAAGTAATGCTGCCTTTCCAATGCTTGCTACAACACTTTACATGCATAAATAAGCAACAAGGAATCAAATGCCTGTTTCAGTACTGTACTGAATACTTAGTGAAACCAATACTGGAAAGTTCTCACTGAGGGTTAACTAAATTATAAACATTCTTTATGCACAACCTTAATTATAAAACATGAATCAACCACAGGGTTTTATTTTAAGATGGCCACAGATCAAAAACAAGATTGCAAATTTAATCTAAGTCATAATTTACTGATAACTGATGCACCAGTACAATGGTGCCAGTTATAAGATATAAAGCATAATTTTAACTGACCTTTAACCACAAGATAGGCTGTTGTCGTGGCATATCCCTCTGAATTTTCAGCTTTACACTGGTACAAGCCCTCATCAGCAAGTGTGACATTTCGTATGATCAATGCTATGGTTCCCTGCTCTTCGTTAAAGTCAATCTGATAGCGAATGTTGTCGGAAATCTCAGTCTCATCTTTATACCACGTAATTGTAGGAGTTGGAAATCCAACAACCTGACATTCAAATCGCTGAGTCTCCCCGTGCACAGCACCCAGTTCCTCTACTTGCGTTGCCATGCTCCTTCAGTCTTCAAGCATTTGGTCAGACAAGGACTAAACAAAATGAAGTATTACGTTTTATAAATACTGATTACTTTATATGAATAGACGGGCACAGGCGCAGACACATTGGTCACATCTTACGAATGCCACCATCAAGACCAACATCTCAAGCAGTGGACTGGCACCCAGAAGATGGGAATCTCATCTGATTCAATCAATCAATTGATCAATCGATCAATCGACTGATCAATCAAGAAGCGTCTCTAATGCCACTTTACATTTAGGTATAAGTCAGTAATCATTTAAGAGTGAAAATCACATCAGAAATCTTGTCTGTTCTATCTCATGGTTTAATATCCATAGATCAGTTTAAAAAGCAATTGATTCCAATGCTTGTTGTCTCTGCTCTCTTTCTTTGGTAACCACCATGTAAACTTTACAGTAACTATGAAAGAGATGTCATATTTTCTCACACACCACCACTGAATACCAGATGGAGAAGAGCTTTCTGGGTGCAACCTGATAACATTTCATCACCAATTTCTACCCAACTACCGGTACTAGCAAGAATGGGTACTAAGAAGAATGGGTATTATATGTCCTCCTTTTGCCGGACGTCTGGCAAATCTACCCTCATGACAACTCAACATAGCATACAACTGACAAATGCACAACATGAAGATGTTTTGTGGTAATTATTTTTCTTCAGCAGCTTTGCTGGTCTTACTTTCCAGGCAACTGCTGAATACTAAAAATAGTCAAGCCGGAGGAGTATTCCATCCAGCTGTGTAGGCGCAAGATGGGCCGTGGCGTGTAGTGCGGTATGTAGTTCACAAATATAACCACCACCCTCGACTGAAGCCCAGCTAAAAGCTACGGCGTATCTATTAGCACCTTCCTATGAGCAACGCTGCACAGATAGGGAAGCAAAGCACATGTGCTCATCTCTTAAATCATCAGAAAATCGTTGAGACCAACAACACCGCTAGAATAAGGCGAAGATGCTATCTCACGATCATGCAAAACCGTTAAGATCTACCGCGCATCTGCGGATCTGAAAAAAATCGTTTCAGAAACTTAAATGCTCAGCTCTGGTCCACCGTCTTAGATAAACATCGACGACCTCGTGGCCGTGAGATCACGGTGTACTAAAATACCGACGCCAAGAATTCGCTGTTTCTCGTTTTCAAATACGAAAACTAAAACTAAAACTAAAACTGGACTAAAAAAGCCTACGAAATCGCGGCGCAATATATAGACAGCAAAAAGCACCTCGAAATTAAACTTTCCCCGACAGCGTTGCGCCCATCGACGAAGAAATTCTTCCGTGCAGCGCTTTCGGCGGTCGGACGCTCGAAACAGCGCAGCTCCCAACGACCGCCGACCGACCGATCGGCTCCTCCTCGATCGACGGACGCCGCAGCAGCCGCTGCAGCCGCCGATGAGGTGCCAGACGCACTCCTGTCGAAACCAACAGTCGCTCTTTTCGTCTTCGTCGAGCTATGTGAGGGGTCGTCCATATGTTACGTCCCCAACTTGTGAAAATCTTCCCACTTTTCACCCGCCGCCCCCACCCATCCATTCCGACTCAACGATCTTTGGATTGGATTAATTAACCTGACCTTTTACGGATATATTTGGAATATCATCTATTAAACCATATCAACTAATATAATATGATACAATATATATATATATATATATATATATCTATATAAATATATATATATATATATATATAATAATAAATATAAACCACGTCAACTTTTTGAACACTTTCCACACTTTCACCCCATTCCGACTCACAATATGACAATCCAGTGTTTTATACAGGCTTGTTAGGGGGAGGTCCCTCCATAGCCTCAACACCCCCCCCCCAAAAAAAATCCCAGCACTTACACAAATTTTGCATTGAACTGTGTGTCTTTCCCTCCAGCCAAGTCAATTGCCCCTAAAGGCCTCAATTCCCACAAGGCCTGGAGTCTGGATAAAACACTGCTCTGACAAGCAATCTGGGCCGGAACAGGAGGCTCCGGCTCCTGTGCCCCTCGTGGCTAAACTGATAGGCCTATTCAGGGGCGCCCATCCCCTCTGGCTACTGGAAGCAGCTTCCCCCTTCCCTGTGCTACTCTAACGTGATACCAAAACTCAGTGGGGAATTTTCTTCCCTTTCCTTTTTTAAGAAGCATTTGCTTCCTTTCCCCCATCTGTTGGCCCCCTGGGCCTATTGTTACCCTGACGGGGTCTGGGACTCCGCCTCAGCTGCCAAAAGGTTAGGGCAACACTGAATTCAAATCTTGACCTTTGGAACAAATTTGCAAAATATGCCTACATGACAGCTAGGGGTCGTCCATAAATGACGTAACGCGATTTTGGTACTTTTTTGACCTCGACTCGATCTACGTAACATAACAAAATTCAGACCACCTCAAATATGACGTAGCCTAACAACGGGCTGAACTCCCCCCCCTTCCGAAAAGTCTTGACATGCAAAAAGGGTCAATCATCCTTCTATTTTTCTCTCTCCAAACATACTGACAAGCAAAAAAGGTCATCCTTGTATTTTCCCTCTCCAAATGCCCTGACAAGCAAAAAATAATAAAAGGGTCGTCAGTTTAAAATGTTGTCTTGCGTTACGTCACATTTACGGAACTCCCCTCCCCTCGTCACACTTCGTAACTACAGTAATGTCCGGACCCCCCTCCAGGCACCAGACGTGTTACGTCATTTGTGGACGAGCCCTATTCGGCCATCACCGACCCCATTATATAAAACTTTCTAATGTTCCAATGAAATTTGCACGACTAGTGCGTGGGAGGCCCGTCTTTACGTGTTAAAAATCGGACACAGTGCCCGGGGCCCCGCGCATCTTACTTTTTTTTAGCTTGTCAACACTCAAAAACGTTTGGAGATTACCTTTTTTGCTTGTCAACATCCAAAAACGTTTTGGAAATGATTTTGTTTTGCTTGTCAACATTTGATCTTCACATCTAGGGCCCAGTGGCGGCTCTAGGATTTGGCAAGTGGGGGGGCCGTTGGGGTGGCAACTTCTAATTATGGGGGCCAACCATTTATTGTTTAATGTATGTAGCATTAAGTGTAGGGTCCCAACTGGGGGGGGGGGCAGGCACTCAATAGGGGCACAGGCTCCCTCTGGCTCCCCGGTGGAGCCGCCACTGCTAGGGCCCCGCAGGCCGCCAGGTGCTCGGGGCCCCACACAGGTATAAGACGGGCCTGGTGCGTGGCGTCAATAATTAATCGTTCTTTTCTCCAATTCTATTATAGTTAATCTACCTAATTGTCAATTTGTCATCAGTTCTCTTTCCACGTTTGCCCATCCCTATTGTTTTTCGTTATGACATTTTGCAAGCTCGGCGATCACATTTGGGTTTACCAGATACAGTATACATTTGATCTTCGCCTGTTTAGCCTTTTGCTTTGTGATAAACAAGTCCTTTCTTTTTTATATTTATATAGAGCCTATATTCCAGTATTCATCTCACAAGTCACCAAATATATTCATAAGTCGACGCGACGTAGGCCTATGCTTGATATTGCAAATGGCGAGAGATTTTTCCACGCGTTTTATTACTTCCCAGATTGTCCAATTAAGTTGAAAATTATTTTAGCTAAACATCTAGGCCTATGCAGTATGCATTCTATTCAAACTAAAGTGATTCTGCCAATGGTTTAGTTTTAATTAAGCTGTATTATAAATCTAGATCGAAGGAATATAATTTTATGAAAACACAACTGTAGTAGCTTGATATTGCAAATGGCGAAAGATTTCCACGCATTTTATTACTTTCCAAATTTTTTAAAGTTGAAAATCAGTTTAGCTAAACATCTATATTCTCTATTCAAACTACACTGTAAATTGGTTCCGTCAATTGTTTACCTTTAAGCTGTATTATAAATCTATAGATCGAAGGAATATAATAAGCATAATTATTATGAAAACACAACAGTTGGCGACGACGGCGGCGGCGGCGGTGATGGCTATTGGGAGCCTTCGTAGGATATGCGGCTACTGGACGTATTCGGCGCGCCAGTGCTGGTTGCCGGAGCCCTTGTATTTATAGGCGATCACGTCGGCTCCGTCGGAATTCGAGGCGCCCTTGATGTCGAGACAGAGTCCGGACTGGTTGACGATGCGCCTGTCCTGGAAACGCCACGTCTGCTCGGGATTTCCGGTGAATGGATGCATCTTCAGCTGGTGACCGCTGCCTTTAATTAACAGCAACAGATACATTATAAATAATATCTGTTATGATCGATTTTGCACAGCGTCAAATTTTGCAAATAGTTTTCTGTCCGGGCCCTGCAAGTAGGCCTGATTGGACTTCTGATAATCATTTTAACGTTCGCGTCGAATGGTGCTTTTCGATCTGCAGTTAACACCGTGCAGTTAACACCAGTAAACAGTGATCCGGAATATAATATAATATGGTTTAGTTGGATTTCTTCTGTGTTGAAGCCACTGTCACTTTTACAGTGCATCCATAGTTCCATACTCTAGGCCAGTGGTTCCCAGGTGGTACAGAAGAGTACGCGGCGGAAAGTGGAAAGTCAGTGGAATTCTTATGCACTGATGTTTGATATATAAATTTAAATATTTGCAAAAGTTTAAAAATTGTGATTGGATTTGATTTTCTGCAGTGACAGATGTAGACCTTTTGGACTCCTCTAAACCCCCCTCGCCATAAGTTTAAAGTTTAACCTGTCCTATCACCTTGTGTGCATGGACTCTTCCTTGGTCATAGTTTGCCATGGATCACAGATTTATTATTACTGCTATGATGGAGACATTATTAAATTTCCAGTATCATGTTTATGCTTTTAAAATCGAAAGTGTTAAATTTACTTTGAAAATTAAAGCTTTTCGAAAATGTCTGAAAACCGAAAAAGTTTGGGAACCACTGTTCCTATTCCAACTTCCGTTTGTCAGCTGTACAAAACAGACAGTTCGCAGCATACAACGCCAAACAGCACACATAAAATTGAAGTTATCCGAGATTTTTAAAACAAACTGCGTTGAATGTGTTCTTACTGTGACCCTGAAGGGCGAAGTCGTTGAGCGCCGATCGAATGACTCCCTGTTGATCAGCGTACCAGAGTTGATTCCTGCTCGGAGGAGAATGCTTGCGGTACATGATGACGGTGGCGCCGGGGCTGGCGTTTGCCCTCTCGATGTCCATCACCTTCCCGTTCAACTCGCTCACGATGTGGAACTCGCGTCTGCGGTTAAAGAAAATCGTCCCAGCAGACAGACTAGAGGCGGCTCCACAGGGGGAACCCGAGGGCCCAGTGGCGTATCCAGGATTTTCGGATGAGGGGAGTTTGAAAAAAATTTGGCGATAACCCACCTTTCACCCCAAAAATCGCCTCAAAAAATAAAAATTGCATGGGAATACATCAAACAAATTTTTTCGCCGTCCAAGGGGGAGGGTTTAACCCCCAACCCCCACCCGTGGCTACGCCAATGCAGTGGCCCGTACCCCTATTGAATGCCTGCCGCCCAGTGGCCCCATGTTGGGACCCTATACTTAATACTACATACCTATCAACAAATGGTTGGCCACTTGGCCCATGCTTCGAAGTTGCCACCCCAACGGTCCCCACTTGCCAAATCCTGGAGCCGCCACTGAGACAGACGTTTAAGTAACCTAATGACCTTGACCTTAGAAGTAGTCTGTCGTCGTGGACAACGCAGAGAAGGAAAACGGATGGAGGTCCAGGCTTTAAACTGAATCTCACTGGGAACAGTGGAAAGAAGACAGACAGACAAACAAACAGAGAAAGACACAGACAGAGACAAAACAGACAGAGGGGAAAGGGAGAGAGAGAAAGGAGGGAAGCAAAAGGTAATTTATTGGTTTATACCAGCGGTATTCAGACTTTTTGAAGCCGGTCCGCGTCCGTTTTCCATCGTTCGTGAGGGTACACTAGTTATAAGGGAAGTTCTATTATATAATTTATATTCCTATGCCTACTACAGCGTTAGTAGGCAACTACGAGTAGACTAAGTGCGAGATCTCTTAATAGACTGTTATAAGTGCACCGAGACAACAGATAAACTGACAAAACTATAATATTAAGACAGGATAGGCCTAATGATCAGAGATGTAGCAAGTACACAATGCGCGTTCCTCCGAGTTTTACTTGCATCGTTCGTACAAGACAAGGGCCTACCTGGCCTTCACCTGACCTCCGAGAACAAGTACAAGTACCTGGCCTCCAAGTTATACATTTTCTACATGACATTTTGTCCGTGACATTTTGTCCTCGGACAGTTTGTCCGGCCACGAATAAAATTGACACTATTAGCATCTAAATATCATCACAGTTGCACTAAAAATAGAGATGATAGTCTTGCAGTCATATTAACCCTATGTTAAGTAAATACGGCAGAAGCAGGCACACTAAGGTCTCTAATTAATGGCTGCATTATACAGCCTGTTGAACTCCTTTCTATTAACTTCACTGTTCCAAAATACGATGGTATCAGTGGCTTCATCATAAATATCGTTGAAGGTACTTGGCCATCTGTGAGGATTGCTTGTCATTAGCCTAAAGGAACAGCATTACTGGTACCATTGAGTACAAGCTAGAGATGTAAAGTACACAATGCTTCAAGACAAAACTATAATATTAAGACAGGAGTACAAGTACAAGCCTAATACTACATCTCTGCTAATGATAATAGCCAACCGGAAAATGTTTTCAATGTCATTAGTTCTCGTAGCGGGGTTGGGTGCGAAGCCCCAGTCGCAGAAATGTCGAGCAATAGTGTAGGCCTATTATAATTAGAAGGTGAGCTTTTGTGCGTAATTTAAAGACTTTAATAACTATTTATATAACTATTTATTAGACTACTATAACTATTTATTAGGCCTACTGAGTGACCAAAAGCTGTAATAAAGCAAAAACAGTACTACGACGGAAATACATAAGACACGCTCATTCAAAGAGCTACGACGGTCCACACGGACCAGCCTTGCGGTCCGGACTGTGGGCCGCTGTTTGAGTACCCCTGGTCTATACCAATGATCCGACTCACTGCAGAGCAGAGCTAAATTTCTGGATCCATTAAAAGTTGAATGCATGCGGCGAAGTGGCGGCTCCACAGGGGTGCCCGGGGCCCGTGCCCCTATTGAGTGCTTGGTCCCCCCAGTGACCCGCCCTGTTGGAACCCTATACTTAATACTATACATACCTAACAACAAATGGTTGGCCCACATGATTAGAAGTTGCCACCCCCAACGCCCCCTCCCACCCCCCACTTGCCAAATCCTGGAGCCGCCACTGATGCGGCGACATGAATAGACCTACCTCTGGGCGCTTGCTCCATACGCTGGAAACGATTGCGCGGGCTGTCCAGGAGGGTAGTAACTACCTGAAGAAGGTGAACTTCCGAAATTATCGTACTCGAAGTCGAACGATTGGTTCTGACCTCCGTGGTGGTCCCATGAACAAACGGTGGCTCCAGGGCTGCTGTTGTTGCCTTATAACCAAACGACCAACATTTCTAGATGAGACCAGATACGTCATTTCACTGTTTTTCAGGGGGGGGGGGCAAAACACTTAAGATTGCGAAAAAGCTGACGACCTTTGTTTTGCTTGTCAGCCAATTTTCACGGTTACTTAACATCATCAAGCACTCCTTTAGGGCGTGTAAAATCTAAAATAACACAAACATTGGGAAAAAAATTTTCCCTCAAGATCAGGGGGGCAAATGCCCCCACCCCTGCCCCCCAAATGACGTCCCTGGATGAGACGCATCGACGTTAGGCACTATAGCTCCTGGAACATTTCTCAATCGGAACTGAATGTATAATTGTTAATGTCATTTACGAAAGGCTACATTTTCGTATATCTGCCTACTTGGCAGGGGCAGAAGATGGCAGAGTGGGTTACGCGCTAGCCCGAGCGGCAGGCTGACGGAGCGGGCAGTGATATATTACTGAACTAAATTAGAAAATAGGCCTAAAAGTAAAATTATTTGCATTCAGTTCAGTAAAACTGAAATAGGAAGTAAAATATAGTTTTGAACTGAAATAGAAAGTAGAAGTAAAATAAGGACGCCAAAAATGAATTAAAAGTAATAGTAGGCCACTAGTAATTATTTGGTGAAGTAAAATTGTTAAAATTTTCTCCCATTTTATTTTAAATTTATGTTTATGCCTGACTGTTGTTTAGGCAGAACGTACTGTTTGTATTTCTGCCGTCTTTCGGTTTATTCTTACAAATTATCATTCATCTCAACTCTCGAGTGTCTAAATAGAAAAGTATGAGTTTATCTAGACAGTTTGCTGGTAGAAAAGGGAGAGTGATACTGTATTTGGCAGGTTTTTTAATGAAACAGGCTCACAAAAAGTCTTGAGAGGCGTGTCTTCATGAAGCTCAACAGCAGAATTGTGTATTTAATCATTTCCAGTTGATTGCAGACTTGCAGTCATTGCCATTTTGCACTTTTGCCACGGGGCCCTAAAGTATTTTGAATTTGTTCCTTTTTTTTATCCTGACGAAAAAAAAAAAAAAAAAAAAAAGGTCTCCTTTTTTTACAGTGACAGCTTTCTAGGATTATTACACTAAATGTTTCTGTGCATGCAAACAAAGTGCAAGTGGCAGTCGTTCGTATTCGTTATAAATGTTTCTGTGCATGCAATGGCAAGTGGCAGTCGTTCGTATTCGTTATATGTTGCACTGTATATATAGTACAAGGGGATCAGCACCGGAAACCCTACGCTCGCTCGAGTACGGGACTACCTTTACCTTTATTCCTCGTAAGCTTATCTTTAATCGTAGGCTTAAAAGCAAAGATCGACAGTGGCGGTTTCCAGGAATTCTTGTTGGGGGGATGAAAAATTTATTGGAAGTTGGTGGGGGTGCAAAGGTGAAGAAGAAAAACAAGAAAAAGGGAAAAGGTCATTGTTAGTAGTGTTTTGTTCACTAAATGTTTAGAAACCTTGCCAAAAAAGGCCAACAAGCAAAAAAAGAAGGTCATTTGCAATTTATTTATAAAACTCACCAGAAAATATGTTGACAAGCAGAAAAAAGGTCATCCAGAACCCCGGTGGGGAAATGCATTCCCAGTCATCAACATGGTGGAACCGCCACTGAAGATCTATTTCGCTCCCTAACTACTAAGCAATTGACGGCAACAATCAAACTCAAGCAGAACTCTTTCTTCAGGTCCAATCGAATTTAAGTAGTGACCCCGTCAGATAAAAGACGCAGCCGATCAGCAGAATGCCCACGCACTCATTTTCTGCTGACTTTGCAGAAATCATTACACTCTGTTGAACAACCAAACCAGTGCAGCCCAAATGATGCCTACCCATAATTGTTTAGACGTTTCTAGCATTTTAATCTTGAAGACTGCCGCAAAGCAACGCTAACCTGAAATGTCAAGACTTTTGTTGTGCATCACGCGATTGCGAATGAAGTCCCCGGCTCTCATCCACTGTTGGTTCTGATCGCCTGGCTGGAAAGCCTTGACCACCAGCGTTCCACCTTTAATACACGGAAAATGTATGCACCTCTTTATATCAGATCGCTGTCACTGGTCTGCATGCCACATCGTGGAAGCTGTCGCATTGCCATATAGCAATGTAGTCACATAGCAATGCTACGGATATGGTTATGAGACAGAAGATTTAAATTTATAATGACGTTTATACGTACTACATCTTTACAGAAATCATCAGGTCTAGGCCCCTAATATAGTCTACATTCAGTGGCATGCAGAGAGTAGTGGATGTCCGATGCCAAAGTCATTTTGGATGCCCCCCCATCTTCGATGTATGCCAGGTTTTGACGAACAAATAAAGGTCGCCAAGTCAATTACGATGCCCTCCCCCATCTGGTGTATGCCCATGGCCAAATCGATAATTTTAAAGGATTTTAATGTTAAAAAAGTGTCGACGAGCAAGAAAAGGTCGCCGCGTCAATTTTATGCCCCTATGGTGGATCATGGATGCCCGGGGTCGCCACCGCCCCACCCGCCCGCCCCTCTGCACGCAGTTGCCTACATTTCTAAGTTTTCTAGGATGAGGCATTATTATTTATTAGGGTTTCATATTATTATAGTATTCAATTCTTGAATGCTATGGTTTTGTCTATATTTCTTAGTAAGTAAGTAAAATCTCGTACATTTATATAGCGCTTTGGAAAGTAGTAGGCCTATAGTAGTAGCTGCTTATTCTTATGCGCTAAATCTTTCTTGGTTGTCGGTCTGGCAAAGGTCAGTGTATCCATGAAGTGGCGGATTGGGCTGTTATACTGTAGCTACGGAGTCGTAACGAGTATTCGTCGTAACGAGTATTCGGCGTAACGAGTATTCGTCGTAACGAGTATTCGGCGTAACGAGTATTCGTCGTAACGAGTATTCGTCGTAACGAGCAGGCCTAAGTTATACCTTCCACGTCAAGACAGAGATCGTGGAGTTTGCTGCGGATCGTTCCAGTGGCCGCGTCGTCGTACCAGAGCTGGTTGTCTCGACCGGAGGAGTCATTCTTCTTGTGCCACATGATGACCCTGGTGCCCGGGTTGCGGTTACCACCTTCGATGTCGAACACCAAGCCGTTCAACCTGCTCTTGATCAGGTAGTACTGCCTGGCTCCGCCGCCGCCGCCATAATACGCTCCCTCTGTAATGAAAAAAATTACACAATTTACAGTTTCTAGGGCGTGCATTTAGTGTGTAATGCTTGTTGTTATGTGCTGGTCGATCGATAAGAATGTAAAATACACGTTGACAGTGCCGGATTAACCAATAGGCTGAGACCGCTGAGCAGTCAACTGCCTATATGGACCCCGCGACTTTAGGGGTCCCGCGACAAAAGGATACAGTACATTAAAAAAATTGAGTGTAATAACTATTGACAATCGTCATGACAAAAAATGTAATTTCTTTATATTCCCATAATATTAAAAAAGCAATTTTAAACAGTTTCAAACGACGCTACAGTATTGCCACTTGTGTACTCTTAATAAACTAGAGATGATGCTTACTTACTGTATTTATTCTTTAAAAAGTGTTAGACCTAAAGTGACAGCCTCCAACTAACGCAAATAGCAGGCTCTCAACTCCTCGCTCCATCCCGACATTCAACCAATCCACACCATAAGCCTACTACCCCGCAGAGGGGGCCGGTTGGGCGCCGGGCGGTGACCCCGGGGGCCGACCAGATGGGGTACCAAAATTGACTCGGCGACCTTTTTTGCTCGACTTGGCCCCGGGCGCCACCACTCTCTGCACACCACTGCCACCCCGCCAACTTAATTGAACCAGCGCCGCCATTAACAGCTCTCATCCGAGTAGCCGATTGTTATAAAGCACAAGTAAGTAAAGTAGGCAAAGTAAAATCTCGTGAATTTATATAGCGCTTATGATAGTAGTACCGTAGCACCTGCTTATTCTTATGCACAAGGGCGCCCTTATTAAAGCAGTGTAGTAACTATCCGTGAAAGGTGAACATTATCATTATCAGGCACCACAGCATAAAACTGGATGAATGTGTAGCCGAATTAAATAATGCTTCTACTCAGGGACGTAGCCAGGAATTTTAATTTGGGAGGGTATAAATATTTTGGGTGGGTATAAATCTTAACTATAAACCACATAAACCATATAAACCACATATAACCACATGTAAATCACATGAAAAAACTTTAAGGTAGATTATTCCGCGTCGTCGTAAAAAACCTTAACTCTGGTCAGACTTATTTGATTTGGTGTATATACCGATATACTCCGTTGCTACGCCCCTGCTTCTACTAAATGTCATCGTCCCACAGCTAACATTTACGCCATTAGAAATCAATTTTATCCAAACAGCTTATCATTCTATTTCATTCCAGTTACTTTATAGTGCAAATCTACTCTAGAGTTGACGTACTTTTTAATTTTCAGGATGTGTGGCATTGTAGGCAAATATTTAAATTTCCCAAGGGTGAAATCTCTTGAACGGGATGGGCTCTTGAATTGTAATTAGAATCAGGCCTCGATCTCCGTCCGCTAGATTTGTCTTAGCCAAACATTATCTATTCTAGACCTCTGGATGGATAGCCTATTGCAGTTGAGTAATTTAGCATGCTATACAGATGCTAGTTCACGATGTAGCTCTTCACAGCGACAGGTACGTGTGTGTAATAATCTCGTCTTTCGAGTAGCGTGTCGCATGAAAGACCTACGCAGACCTATACTACATGAAAGACCTACGTGACTCTGGTCAAGAATAATATGCAAGCAACATTGCAGCAATAATTGCGTTGGCGTTGTCATGGAAATAACTCGTGCCAATTCGCATTCTGGATATATTATCGTTTGCTAATAAGTAGGCTAAACTCTCTTGCGAGATACTTGTACTCGTAGACGGTAAGAGGCCATGTTTCAACTCTGCGTACGCTGTAGGCTATAGATGCTAGAGACTATCGTAGGCAGGACCGGAAAATTACAATAGGCTATATGCATCATCCTCACGCGATTAAGAGTAAGTCTTAAGTCTGCACTTAGCAAGAGTACGAAACTTCAATAGAGAACCGCGCGTGATGCTTCGTAAATACAGGTCTACTGCATATAAGTTCCGGTTCTGTGGCATAAGCTTACTTTAAAAACTCGGCACGACAAAGTAGCTGGCGATTGCCAAAGGCCCTCATCAATCAACAGGCCACTCGGCAGATCAGAAATGTGGGCTGAAACCCACTTTGCTTTTAATGGTCGAACTACATAAATCGTACCTGAAAGTTAAGATACGTTTGATTGCTTGGTAAATTTGCGCTCGTATGCCGACTATGATTGGGACGACCCTGTTCTACCATGGGTGTTTCGCAGTGGCGTAACCAGGGCTACAGAATTTCCGACTAGGATGTTTTGAAAAGTGGAACCCATTAGGCTTAGCTTTAAAAAAATCATGGTAATATAATATCAAATTAAAATCTTGAGTCTTGAAGCAATTTTGCAAATTATATGACAACTTATTCAGTGGTTGTCCTAACCACCTAGACATTGGGAAAGTCTAAAATTTTGGAGGGGTCGAAAATACGAACAAACATTGGGGAGGTCATACTACTTGCCAAAATGTCAAAGTTTTTGGGGGACTTCAAACTTGGAGACCCCCCCCCGATGATGCCTAGAATAAACACTGCAACTTATTGTCGATAATTCTAGCCACTTCCCCATCCGCTGATAAAAATTTCTCGTTGATTGTAAACGACTTAGGCCAAGTGGGCAATGTAGGGGAAAGGAAAGGAGGGAAAATTCGTTGTCACTGCCTAATGACTTCCTGGTCCACTATGACTTCCTTCATGCTGTCTAGGCTAATTGTCCAATGGATGTCTAATAATATAATATAATATAATATAACAAGGTTTAAAGTGGTTCAGTACAAAGAACCAAAGAAATGTTGTCATGCTGCATCTATAGCCTACAGCGTACGCTAATTGTCCAATATGCTGTTAGCTAATAATAATCTAATCTAACTGGTCTGATTGAATAACTCTTTCAACATAATGGAATAATGAAAATATCACCCCTCCCCACTGGTCTGATTCTTCCCTTTCCCCACTGATCTGGCTCTCAAATAGGCCTACCATTCTGTTTAGGCCCGGGTAGGCAGGGGCCGTCGAGTAGGAAGGGCAGAGGCAAATGCCTAGAGGCCCAGCGATCTGTAGGAGGGCCCAGGGGTCCGTAAAATGAGGAAATGTTCCATTTAGCCTATACGCCTAAATTTTCCATTTATGCGCCTTATAGTTGCGGTGTTTTTGGAAATAGCTAAAATTGCGAACAAAATTGCCGCATATTCGTGCAGAAAAAAGCCAGAAATCGCATATGCGGAAGAAGCGTCTGAAAATGCGGCGAGTTTAAAATATTTGTTAGCTATATGCGATCGCATAATCGCACCAAACTCACAGACCTATAGTCTCTTTCTCGTCTCGGCCTAAATGTGTTTTCAACTTGTCATCGTTTCCGAAACATAGGACTAATACAAATACCAGTTGCTTCCTCTGTATACCGTCTCGTGCAAAATTACTTAAGCAGGCATTCTAAATCACGGTCTACAGTATTATATGGATAAACCCTTTGCACAGAAGATGTGTTTTCTGGTTGCAATCATTGACCATTTCGTGCGTTAGATTTTTTAGTCGCATTCAGGGTTGGACTGGCCTGGCAAATCGGCCCGGGAAATTTTTTAACCGCGGCCCACTTTCACACGAGCTTTTGCAATTATTAACTGGTTTGCTGAAATCTTATATTTACCTTCATATAGGCCTATATGTAGTAATGATTTGCATATTTGTAATATATATATATATATATATATATATATATATATATATATATATATATATATATATATATATATATATATATATATATATATATATATATATAAAGACATTATTGTCCTGCTTAGAAGGTGTTGAATTACTGTAATATAAAGACACTACTTTCTGCGCCTTCTATTTTCTGGCACTTTAAAATTCGTTGTTAGTTTTGGAACAAATTTTAATAATGACAATACTGCTAAGTTTAGCAGATTAATTAATTAGACGAGAATTTACATAAACAATCACAACTGATTAGTATAGCAACTTTTTCATCGTGTTGCTTGTCGATGCCAAAACGTCGATTATGTCACAGTTATTAATTTGAAGAAGCTAATTCCTGTTGTTATGACGATGATGTTTCTATCTTAGCTAATAAAGCTAATAAATTAGGCATTATGCACTCATTTTATGGTAAGAGTAAAAATCTATCAAAAGTACGTAAACAAAATTTATCAACTTAGGCCTATGTTCAATAAACATGTAAATACACGTAGCCTGTAGGCCTAAATAATATATAGGATACGCCACTGGATCACTCACTGTCTGATGATTGTTACGTCGAATCTCCCTGCCTCTCCAGCAGTCGTCGTTTAAAAGCAACAATAATGACTAACAAATGAGTATCTCCAGCAGGGCCCAGCTATTAGGAGGCCTCAAGCATGTCGTCCAGTGTTTATTCTAACCACCTTACATTGGGGAAGTTTAAAATTGGGAGGGGGCACATTGGGAGGTCAACTACTCGCCAAACGTCAACGATTTTCAAACTTGGAACGAAATGGTCTAAAATAAACACTGCACGTCGTCCTTTCGGAAACAACGGAGTCCCATTAAGTTCTGGGTAGCAGGTTAGCCGCTGTTAGAGGGGTTGCAGCATGAACTTCTGATTTCGGAACGAAATGAAACGACCGAAATTAGGGATTAGGGTAAGGTACGACCACCCGGGGGGCACCCACCCTAATTAACGATGCTAATCTAGGCCGCTGAGGATACGCAAGTTCGTGGCGATACTGTAATCAGTCAGCGGACGATGCGTTTGGAAGACGCAGCACAGCCGTCATCCGTTTTATAACTCGAAATAAGTGGAGGTAATCGAGACGATAAGGAGTCAGAGAGATAGTCAGACAGATAGTCATCGGCTCATCGGGTGAGACAAGGGTCAGTCAGTTCATGTTGGCCGCGCTACATCTGATCGTGAATAAAGAGACGCAAAACTTCCAAGAAATAAACCTAGATTTCTAGATTTTCAAATATTTTAACCTCCTAAAATATTTTTTCATTTCAGCCGGCGGCCCACCGGGAATCTCCCGGTGCCCAGTCCAAGCCTGGTCGCATTGCATTTGTTTGTTATACCTGCTCTGTGATTTTTATGAAACTTTAGTCGATAAATAGTTTATATGACTGTCTGCCAGGCCCGCCCCATGTGGGGGGGGGACCGGGGGTGCAACTGCACATCCTGGAAAAATGTAGGGGGTGCAATGCACCTCTGGAAAGATGATGGTCTGCACCCCCTCTGCACCCCCTGTATCCTGAAATACAGAGGGTACAGAGGGGGTGCAGAGGGCCCGTGCCCCTATTGAGAGCCTGCCCCAGTGGCCCCCCCAGTTGGGACCCTAGACATTAAACAACAAATGGTTTGATTGTCAAACGGCAATTTTGTGCAGAGTGTAAAATTTTGTTTGTCAAGCTATTTTTAAGGCAAAATCGAGCGTTGACGACCTTTTTGTTTGTCAAGCTTTTTGAGGTACACTGTAAAATTGAGCGTTGATGACCTTTTTTGCTTGTCAAGGATTTGAAAGAGAAAAATTTAACTTCGGAAAAATCTGCACCCATGACCAAAATTCGTTCTGCTGACTGCATATTTAACGAGATTCGTTTGAGTCAATCTTAAGGACCTACGCAGACCTCTGCAGTGTTATTTTGACCAGTGTTTTATATAGGCCTGTTAGGGGGAGATCCTCCCATGCCTCAACATTCTCCCCTCCCAAAAAATCCCAGCACTTACACAAATTTTGCATTGAACTGTGTGTGCTCCTCTCCAGCCAAGTCAACCCTCCCCCAAGGTCTAAATTTCTCCCAAAGGCCTGGAGTATGGATAAAACACTGATTTTGACTGCAGCTATAGCCCTATAGCCTAAGTAAACAAAATCTCTTGAAATTATATAGCGCTTTAGTAGTTGTAGTACCGCAGTATAGCTGCTCATTCTTAGATGCTTAGTCTAAAGTTCTAAACTTAAATAATATATATATGCATATATACATTCATATACAGTCTATACTTACGGTCACCTTGATATCCTCCCTGAGGGGGATATCCTCCCTGAGGGGGATATCCTCCCTGTGCGTATCCTCCTTGCGGTGGGTACTACAAAATACAAGAGATCAGTTGGAGCTGGTTTCAAGCTAATGTTTTAAATTACTTTAGTGAATAATGACCGACCATCTTTTTCGTACGGTTACTACTGCTTTGCTGCTTAAGAGTGCTAGCAAACAGGTGAGAGTTTATTGTTATTTGTCGCAGAAATATAGACGAGACTTTTGAGGGGAAACAATTAAAACTCTATAGAAATTATTCGTCATCTTCTATGCGAGCAAATAACAGAAGAAAAAGTCCGAAAGTTTGACCAAATCTAATTTTTCTGAAAGACTTTTGTCTTTTTGAATGACGTTCTGCTTATGGATCCATGCTGTTATGAGGTCCCGTGACATTTGATCCCGCGACACTTAATACCGCGATCAGGGCTTTTGTGCCGGAACGAGACGGAACGGCTTTCCGGAAAATATGAACGGCGTTCCGGAAAATCGGAAGACTGGTATTTTTAAAAAAATAGCTGTTACCAACTTACCACTAAGAAAGGTCATCGCCCGGAAAACGGAATGTTTTATACGGATTTTAAAACTCCTGTGACGACTAAAAAAAGTTCATCACCGAAAGTTAGGATTTAGGAGCGCAAAGTAGAAATCTTGCTCCGTCCCGGAAACTATATTTTTACAAAAAGCCCTGACCGCGATACTTAATCAGGGACGGCGCTGGGTTTTGTTGGCTGGGTGGGTCTAATGCAATCTACACAACCAGGACCCAGCTCAGACTACCCCTCCCCATCACCCCCAGCCCCAAATCAAAATGTATCTGCAGATTTGCTGGGGTGTCCCACTGTCCCTGCCCGAGACTGGGTGGGTCCGGACCGGCGGACGCACCCCCTATAGCGCCGCCCCTGTACTTAATCTCCTTAGCACCCATACATAAACTCAAATATCTTAACCCCTTAACTGGGGATCCCGGATATATCCGTCCATTTTACATCGAGCTACAGTTAAATACACGGTTAATGGTTAATTAATTAAATTTAATATTAATTAATTAATTAATTAATTAATCGGTTCCTGAATCCCGGCGTAGTCTATTTGACAAACAACAGACAGTTGACTTTGACGCTAGTTGAGGCAGAATATAGGCCTACACTGTATGCTCATTTATAATTATTGCATTGTTAATGTTAGTTTATCGTTAGATTTGTAATGGACATTATTTGTAGGACGATTCTTTGTGTTCAATCAACGTGCTTTTAATAAATATAGATGTCTCTGATCTATAGGCCTACGTGCTTTCTTCCATGTGGTCACGTCTACTAGGCCTAAAGGGATTAAGTGTCGCGGGTTCAAATGTCGCGATATACCCTGTTACGAGTATCAGTGTGGCTGTCAGCATTGTAAATATAATCTGCAGTCTAAACTGTCACGAAATATTCGCCTACTGGTCACATCTTGGAGTCATGCTATATTCCTACTGTAGGCCTAATATTTCAAAGGGGCTTAATCGTAATCCCCTTAACATAACATTTTACTTAGCCTGGAGCACGGTACCGCATTCCAATTAATATAGACCAGGAAACAAAAATCAAATAATCAAGTAATGTAAGTCGTGGTTGCAAATAAAGAACAAACTGAAACTAAACTGGCCAAAGCAATATTTGATTATAAAGTCTGCCGTGTCAAAGTGTCAAAATGCGTCGGCAAAGTTGGGCAAACTGCGTTACCCGATGCCCTACTGTACGTTGAATAAATAACTTTGGTATACAGAAAATAAACTAAGCCTACTGTAAGTGTTTTATCCAGACTCCCGGCCTTGGGGGGAGGGTTGAGGCCTTGGAGGGGGAATTGACTTGCCTGGAGGGGAAAATACACAGTTTAATGCAAAATGTGTGTGCTGAGTTTTTTTGGGAGGGTGTTGAGGCTTTGAGGGGAATCTCCCCCTAACAGGCCTGGATAAAACACTGCCTGCTGTGCTCTGAACGTTGTACCAAACGGACGTAGACTTTTGAGAGGGGTGCGATGCAACGACCCCTTTGAAATTTTGGGCCAGCGAACGAAGGCTGGCCTATCGGTACCCCCTCTCCCCTCCCTCCTGGCCCCGACATTATTCACAGCTGTCATTCAATATGCAGGCGCCTATATTTCTATGGCGTCATCAGCTACTAGTAAAAGGAAACTGACAGTCAATAACTGTAATTTACAACTAGCAAAAAGGAAAATAATACACAGTCAACAGTTGTGTCCATTTGTAATTATTAGCAAGTGGCATGCAGTGCCGGCTCCAGGATTTGGCAAGTGGGGTGGGGTGGGGTGTTTGGGTGGCAACTTCTAAGCATGGGGCAACCATTTGTTGAGGGGGCGTATGTAGTAGTAAGTATAGGGTCCCAACAGGGGGCCACTGTCGGGGTCAGGCATTCAACAGGGGACACGCGACTCCTCCGGGACCCAGATGTGGAGCCGCCGCAGGATTATATTTTATTATACTGTACAATTCAATAATAAAATATACAATAATAGTCAGCAGCAGTCAGGAAAACACAGGATGGACATTGACGAGAAAGGAAATTCATGTTATCAGCTCAACTTCAATTACACGAAAGAAGAATGAGAAGACGACGAAGAGAAAGCGGCAATGACACATACTGTAGGGCCTACAGTGTACACAGCAAATATGGACATGGGTCGGGTCCACTCATGGTTGGGTTGGGTTAGGGTCAGACATTTTTATGTTTGTGGAGGGTTGGGTTGGATCAGAAAATAAGTTATGGTTTAAGAAATTGTAATGTATTTTACACCCCTGGGCCCCCAACTTGGCTCGATACCCCAAATTTGGTAATGCGACAATGGTATGCATCAAAGCTCGATAACCCATGTTGCTTTTTTCGTATGAGTTTGGTTTTAACGTCTGAATCATGATAGGTTGGGTCGCCATGAAATGAGGAATATGTTTTAACCATTTACCTGCACAAAGAAATTAACAGCCAAGTGTTAACAGAACCCCATCAGTTACAGTGACGTTGACGTCGCAATTGATACTCCCAAATTTGGTAATGAGCGACAATGGTATGCATATTTTAAAATGCATATTTTAATTTTATTCTGCTCAGAAAACCCCGTGGAGAAAGACACCCTCTACTTTTATTAATGGAGGATGACCTTTTTTTATTCTCATGACCTTTTTGGGCAGAGGCTTAAAAATCCTGAAAACCCCCAGATTTTCCCGACACCCCCTCCCCACCAAATTCAAAATCCTAGAAATAACACTGGTCAGAATGAATTTTAAGAAATGGACCCATGTCCATGTCTGAATTACACAGTCGACAATCATTCACTTGGGAATAGGAAACGTGAAAATAATAATCGGTGAAAGTCAACAATCAGGTCTTAATCCGCATTTATACATGTAGTTGTACCTACTCCTTGATAAGACATTTCCTCCTCCTATTGTGCAGACAGCGAACGCGTTGCCTCAATTAACCACGAATGCCTATCAAAACACAAGCACAGAAAACTATAGATGCTCTATACTCGGTTTGTCTTTCAAAACCAAAACAAAAGTCAACCTAAGCTTATAGAGAAAGGCGATAACGTATTTTTCGCGAGAAAATCTCTAGGAGTTGTTGGAACCACAGAACTGCTACATTATCGACGTCAGCGTCGACAAGAAAAACGTCGTCGACAAATTTGGGGACGCACGTATTTTTAAATTAGTCACACAAATACCCAGATATTCTATAAGTCTAACCACGACCGTAAACCCGTCGTTCCGACCCCACCCCGCATCTCTAAAAGAGGAAGAGGCAGAAGGAAAATTAGACAGAAATGCGAAGAAATTCCTTCTGAAGGTCGATGAGCAAATCGTAGTTTCTTTCGATGGGAAATTAAAGTCCCCCGACTGGTCTGCCTCCACAAATTTCAAACTGTAAGACCCTAAGACGGATATATAAGCCCTACGCCTGCAAATCAGTCGCATACTTACGGCAGTAACTGCAACGATATATAGGCCCACTCACGTATCGAATTTCTACCGACGGAAAGTTTTCAACGACAGTGAAAGATAATCAAAGATTGGCTGCTATTTATTGAAAAGTACAGCAGCCTATGCGTCAGGCCAATATGGCCTATTAGGGCCTACTATTGGGCCTACTATTAGGCCTACTATTAGGCCTACTATTAGGCCTACTTACGCTTCCTTAAACACGCCGGCGCTAGATTCGCGAACTCGAAACCGTCTATAGAGTATGGCGTAGTCAGGTTTCAGCACCAGAGGGACGACGAGCGTGTTAAAAAGCAGGGACGGCTCCAGAATTTGGCAAGTGTGGGGGGGCGTCGGGGTGGAAACTTCTAAACATGGGGGCCAACTAGCTATCTGTTGCTAGGTATGTAGGCCTAGTGGTAAGCACAGGGTCCCAACAGGGGACCACTGGGGCGCCACTTTCTGAAAATTTGCTCAGAGGAACGGCCGCTCCCCCGCACCTCCTAGCTACGCCACTGCGTCTAAACTGATAGGCAGAAGCGAACTGTACCTAAATTAAATTAGGCCCGGTTTATGCTTATAGCGCCGTCATAATATTAGGCGTGATCATACGATGCTAGAGTGGGATAGTAAGGGGTCATCCACAAATTACGTCACGCGGTTAGGGGGCGGGGACCGGCCATTTGTTACGAAGTGTGACGACGGGAGGGGGTTCCCGTAAATGTGACGTCACGAAAAAAATAAATTAGGTCATGACCTTTGATAGCTATACAGTATAAGCTCTAGCAGGGCCTAATCTTACTACCTCGCAGCTGGCATATGCAGAGCTGCACGGCTGCAGAAAATGGCACATTATCTATTTACTTTTATTTTTGCATAAGGGGCCGTCCATAAATGACGTCACGCGATTTTGGCAGTTTTTGAGCCCTCCCTGCGAGACACGTCGTCACAAAAATTCAGACCCCTCAAATATGACGTCACAGCGCGTTAACTCCCCTTCATCTGGTCGTCTTTCCAAGGTCAAAATTAATGTTTCGTTTGAAAATATTCATTATACTTATTATAGTTGAAGCAATATTCAGAAAATTTTTCAAATTCTTTCTTAGAAATAAAGTACAATAATTATAAGTGTAAAATACGGTCAATTTTGAGGCAACATAGCATTGCGGTATTAATAAAAATATTTAGTATTATGTGACGTCACATTTCTGGAGCCTCCCTCTCTCCGTCGTCACACATTGTCACATATGTTTGAACCCCTCCACTAAGTGCATGACGTCATTTATGGATGGCCCCTAATGTGTAGGCCTTATGCAATTCAAAAATTGCACTACATTTCAGGTAAAAAGTCAGCACATTTAGAGTTGGCTGGGGCTTCGTCCCCTGCATAGCAGCATAACTGCGTCACTGGTTGGCCTAGGCCTATACTTGGCACGCAACAATTTTTTTACTTTTTGAAAAGGAAAACATTGGCACGCAATCTGAAAAAGGTTCGCCACCCCTATAGGCTACTAGTACAAGACCTGTAAATTGGCTATGATACTGTTTTAGTAATTAAGAACCTATTACTCTCGTAGCCTACTACAAAACCGTGGTAGGCCTATAGGGGCCTATTTGTAATATCATAATCATCAATTCTATCTGAACGTTTGTCTTTTTTCTAAAAGCGCTATTTTAACGATTGAAAATATATCCATATTTCCATTTCCATGGACGTAAAACACGGGGGGACGGTCCCCCGAATAATTAGTTGGCGGGGGACAGAGTATCAATTATCCCCAATGTTTTAGGCTAGGCCTATATGGTAAACATTCTATCCTACCCTATGATGTTGATGCCAGAATTACGCCAAATCCGCATTCTCTCATTTCGGATGACCTTTTTTTGCTTGTCAGGGTCAGTGTTTATTCTAGCCACCTAAGCTTGACATTGGGGGAGTTTGAAATGTTTGGGGGAGAGAAGGTTTCTCTGCCCAAAAACCTTGACGAGCAAAAAGAGATAATCACATCTACTCAACATGCCCTAATTCTCTTCTGAATATGGTCATATCCTTATATATCCTTATGTTTTTACCCTCTCCTAAATTAAAAAACCCTCTCGTCACACTTGGGGGGGAGAATTTCCATCCCCCAATGCAACATATAGAGATTGGGGGGTTTTCAAACTTGGGGGGATCGCCCCCAAAGGGCCCAGAATAAACACTGGTCAGGGTATTTGGAGAGGGGAAAATATCAGGATGACCTTTTTTGCTTGTCAAGACGTAGGCCTATTTCACGGGCGATTTTAAGTCCCCACCATAATATGCAATATCGGATATCCCCCATAATGGAGAGGGATTTTTATATTTCTTGGGGTCAACTTTTAAACAGTTATTCTATCCCCCCCCAATGTTGACGCCAGGTTGACGCCACTGCATTAATTTTCTGTTAAAGGCATTTTTGTGCAAAGCATTACCAAGCTTAATCCGGCCCTACTAGCGAATGAAACGAGCGTTAAACGTCAATTCCTTGGTGTGAGAAAGACTGCGCTCAGTTTATTGTTTTTGAGTAAAAAAAAGATTTGAGACATTCTTTTGTAGCTGCATGTCAAACAATAAAATTTCGTTTTGAGTTTGAAGCTAATTTAGAAAATATGAAAATATTCTGCGGAGTTCATGCAACGTTCCCACATGGTCTAGTGGTTAGGATTCCAGCCTTTCACGTTGGCGGCCCGGGTTCGATTCCCGGTGTGGGAAGTACTGTATTTTGTCATTTATAAATTAGCATGGATTTATTTTTATTAATTCATCAATCAATCAACTTCTATAGCGTCACTGTCATAATGCCCAGGGCATCATCCGATGGCGCACCAAATCCAAATAGAATTAGAACCAGGTCAAGCCAGAAGATCAGTCCGAAGTCTGGAGAGCAATCTAAGAGGAATAAGCAGTGGCGGCTCCACAGGGGCCCGTGCCCCTATTGAGTGTCTGCCCCCCAGCGGTCCCTCTGTTGGGATCATATACTTAATACTACATACCTACACTGTAACAACACATGGTTGGACCCCATGATCAGAAGTTGCCACCCCAACGGCCCCCTTGCCAAATCCTGGAGCCGCCACTGGGGATAAGCCAAGTCAAACAGATGTGTTTTAAGACCTGATCTGAAAATGATAAATTGTTAGTTATACGGAGTGATGTTGGTAGTAAATTCCAGAAATTGTAGGGTCGCACGCTGAGAAACATTGTTAATTAAAGAAACCATTGTTAATTTAATTAATCGGGTCGTTTTTCCAAGTACAGTCCTTTCCTGATATAGACCCTATTTACTGTATATTATAGAGTAGTAAATCTAATTTTACATCTCATCCAAAGTGAATCTGCAAGCGAGAAAGAAGAACCAACTGAAGCAGTTTGTCAAACTTATGCTGCCTAAATTCATTTAACATTAAACACGGATTTTCGAAAAACCAAGAAACTGCCTTTGAAATGCAACTGGTGTGTTTAGGCAACGTCTACTCCAACTGTTCGACTCTGGGCTTGGCCTGGATCTTTAAAGATTTCGATGTGGTGTGTCATTGGCTGATGTTCAGTGTTTATTCTAGGCCTTCTCTCCCAAAGTTTTAAAATCCCCTCCCCAAAAATTTATATGTTGCATAGGGGGATGGAAATTTCCCAGAAATGTGACGGTGGGGGCTTTTATGTTTTTGGAGGGGAAAAATGTAAGGATGACAATTTTTTTTTTGCTAGGGCATTTGAGAACAGTAAAAAATATCAGGAAGGTAGGAAGGATGACCTTTTTTGCTTGTCAAGGTTTTTGGAGACTCAGACCTTGTCCCCCCAAACATTTCAAAATTTCCCCCCCAAGTTTAAGATTAGATTAGACTTGGGTAGTCCCTTCGATGATTAGAGGTCTGACAACAATGGTGGCAAGAAATCTCACCAGTCGAGTTGCCTTGACTTTATATGTTAGTATTGTAGAAGGCTCGCAGCGTAATGTCACGGAACGAGATAAGATTGCATTAGATTTTAAATAATTCTTTAATCTCAAAGGTTGACTCCCATTTCCATGAGATGACTTGGGACATCATAGAAGTTTGTAATGTCAGTTCTAAGTTCTAAGAAGGGTCAGTCCCAAAAAAGGTCTGTATTATCCACGACAGCTGGTTATCCGAGGCTTTCATGTTACATGTAAATGGTTTTGCTTTACAATTTTAAACTTTATGTATTTAGTAAAAAAATAAAAATAAAATCTCCATTAATTCATAAATTTGCCCACTCTGTCAATACTATGGTAGATTTCTAGTGTGCAATTGCATGAAAAAAGACTAAACACTAATTATATTTACAGCATACATTGTCAGAATTGAAATATGCAAATAAATCTTAAAATGCTAATTCCATAATGACTATATTTAGTTTCATTTTTACAAATTAGCTACCAATCTAATTCAATCATTTAAAAGATAAAACTGGTCCAAAATTCCTTGCTACAATGTTTCAGAATCAACTTCACATCATTAAATGTCAAAATTTCTTAGGTGCTAATAATTTCTCAGTTGGCAGCAGCCCATGTTGTCACAACACTGCTGTTAAGCACTAATATATATTTCAACTACTTTACTATATCATACAAGTTATTATCGTGCTATACATTGTACCCAAAACTTCTGACTTTAAGACAAGCAATGCTTAACAGAAACTCTCGAATAAATCAATAATACATCTTACAATTAATTAACAATGCAGTCAGTATTTCAATATTTAAGCTCCTCAGCCTCATAGAAGTTCATTTAATTCTAAGCAAATAAATTACAGTTATTACATTTTAATTAAAGCTTGATATATATATATTGTCTACCAAACATATTGTCAATTGCTAGAGTGTTTTGATATTAAGATATTATTAATGAAACTAAAACAAAACACAATTCAGTGCTGGATATTCCATGAAAAAACATAATAACAGAATAGTAGTCTTAACGGATAAACTACGAGTAACGTAACCAATAAAAGCTAATTGTTAAAAAGTTTCTGTCAGCGAAAATATTTAGTCACTCGGTTATAGGAATGACCCCCATCAAGAAAGAAGGAAACATCAAACAAGGAATGAAACTACATCAGCAAATAAACTGAAAAAAAATTGCGCCTTGACTTATAACAACTTTTTGCACGAGCTTCCTTTTTCTGTAATGTAATATAATGTAAAGTAAAATTATTTATATAGTGCCTCTTCTGGGCAAGCACTCAGGATCACTCCCCACCCCACTACAATTACCTTGAAAGAGAAGAACTACAACTCTTAAATTAAAAGTCAATTCACAGTGACCGTAGCATTGTGCAAGGCATCAGGACACAGACATTCAGAACATTTTGCAGCAGATTTGACCCATCATATTATAGCAAGCAAACTAGGAATTGCACCCTTTATAACAAATTTCCTTGCATCACAAACTGAGAAAAACACAAAAAGTAAAAGAGCACTACACGCAAGTCTCTACTAGATGCTTGGTCATAAAGAATAATTACAGTTAGTTATAATTTCTGCAGGACATTGGAAGTGCAAAGAAGCATTTTGTTATTCCAGTTTTCAATCCAGTTCAAAAATACAGACAAAATACTCGGAAGTTTAAATTTATATTATAGATTTAAACAAAGAACCAAGTTTCCATCTTAGAAGTTAAGTAGCTAATGGGATCCTAATAGAAGACTCCATGATTATGGCTCATAATGTGAAATAATTTTGGCCAAAAAAAGTGAAATTCAATGGTAAACATTCGCTAAGTCTAGGTATGCCATCGATCACTTAATCACGCTCAAAATGCCTGTTATTTGATAAATAAATTTTTTCGGCATATCTGCAGCTTATCTTTCAGGATCAAATTTATATCAAGTGATGCATTTACACATATTTTGCCAGCCATTTCTTGTTGCTCAGCTTCACGTGTTGCTCTTGTGAAGACTTTAAACAAACAAGCAATTAGAATGCAAGAAACGAAATAATATTCTGTCCATTTAAAGTTCGTCACTGTGGGCCGCAGACTGGTGAAAAAATTGCCCCGAGGAACACAATGCCTGCCTGATAGAAGCAACAAAGAAAGAAATCAATTGCGAATTTTCCAGTCTTGTGTACCGGGTGGAAACTGTAGTCAATGCAGTAAAGTGTCTTATTACAACATATCTGACGTTTTAAAATTTGTGAGGCTGTGAGTAATTCTGGTTCAGGGTGGGGTTTCTCCCACCCGCTAAGGGATGGCTTTAAAAATTTCAGCTGACCGAGGCCGTATTTCAACCTGCAGATTCCACATCACTGCTTTAGTCTTTACATAAAACACATGAACGTCAGCATTAACATCAACCATCACAAAGAAAAGTAACAGGCTTCATTTACTTATAAGTCATCATAATAATGTTCAAGTTAATAGAGTCATTAGCTCCACAATAGACTTCATATCAAAAAAAGCAATTAAAAAGCCAAATGTGTAATAATTCTAATACAATATTTCATTCAAGTGTCCAAAGACTTGAAACAATAAAGCAATATTAGGTACAGGGTTACCAGATTTCGAGCTAGTGAGCCGATTCAAAATATGTATAATTTGTACAATGCTCTGCCCAAAAGCTAGTGTCAAGCCGTACCACCTTAATTGCTAAACGCAAGTCTGCATGCATTTGACAAACTACTACATTGCAAATTTGTCTGAATCTGGCATCTCTGATATGGAAAATGGAGCCAGGGAAGCAATGACAACTGTAACAGTAACAAAACAGACAAAAGAAAAGAAGCACAATGACAAGACAAGAATAGCCAACTATCAACTTCATCACAACTAAATAATAATAGATTACAATATCACAACAATTTCGCACATTTATCAAACTTACCAAAACATAATTTCAAAACAAACTCAAGATTTCACGAACAGAAAACTGGAATATTACCAACTTATTTATCTTTAAAATAAGTTACCAAAACATATCCATAAAAACTGCCTTTCAATTTCACAATGGCAATGTGTTAAAACTAAACCCAAAAGTTTCAAAGTCTGAACATACTTTTACAAATTTTTCTTCACAAAATAATTACATGCCACATTTCAGAAGAGTGCAATGGAAGATACCATAGCTAGGTCTGTACTAATTACATTTCATATGCTTTTATTTTATAGTCCAAACACCTGCTTTAACTCTATTCTTCTTACTTGTGCACTAATACATACAGTATACACTATACACAATTAGGGATGTCAAAACAATCAATATTATACAATTTCAAATAGGGCTGTAAATTTTGGAACAAACCAAAGCAGGCCATTTCCTATATTAGAAGTTACAGTTCTCATTAACACATAAGCTCAGTTTCATCTCAAACTTTGATTCAAGCATATAAATATTTGACAGTTTTTCTTGAACAAATTTCAAAATCTATACATTAAAGATCCTTCAATCAACAAACCTGAGTTCTTTTATCTGGTCATTACGATATTAGACTTCAGTTATGAATATTGTTAATTACATAATACACAATTACATAGTAAACATTATACCAATGGCATAGAAACTTATGTATACATAGAAACATGATCATTCTACATGATGCTTAATTTTAATATATAAACTCTTGGTTATATTTATTTACCGGTACCTTACATAAAGATGTTACAACTTATATAACACTGACACACTAAAGTACACACTGAAGTAAACACTTCTGATAACCTAATTCGAGTGTTACACCCAAATACTCGCAAATACAGTTTTCAGTTTAAAAAAATTTTCTTCTGTGCTGTGACTGGTGGACAAATAGATATAATTTTCTGCTCAATTACCATCTATAAATCAAAAAAAGTAAGCAGCACCGCCTTATTATTGATGCCAGCTGCCAGTTTCTTCCAATCAGCTTTAAAGTTTGTTTTTGGTCAAGGCAACTGTCAGGACCGTCATAAGCTACTGTTGGTACTGTCAGCAACGACTGTTGTCAGAGCCAGCTGACGTAACAAAGCAATGGACGTCACAACACGTCAACAAAGAAACACACGGCGAATAACTACCAATACACGACTTACTCTCTTGACTAGCATAAGAAGCCAGCGCTTGGCAAAAGGTTAGCTCTTAAATTAATAATTATCTTCACTTCTGTGACAAGACACAGTCATGGAGAAAGCTTTGTAAATCTAGTCATAATCGAAAACCTGCATTGGGAATAATATTCGATTCCCAAACGGTCGATTCAATCACCAACTTTAAACTTCTTCCAGACGTCGTCAGATGACAGATAGAAAAAAACCTTCTGTTCAGGAGCCGTTCCTCTGGTTCCCCTACATGTAGGTTTGCTCAACTGGCTCATTAGAAGAGGAAAGGTTCTTGGAACTGATTCCACTGCTGAAACAGGAGATAAGCCATGATTAAAACTTAAGATGCATCTTTTCAACATTTCCTACTAAAGACTATTGTAAAGTGCTCTTGACTATGGCCTTTGCCAGGCATATAGCGCTATATAAATTGTTTATAATAATAATAAAAGCAGTCACTAAATCATATTAGTTAAGTATGAAGTTAAAACCTATTTCTTAATCAAACTCAGCCTTCGATCACACTACCTTGATTTATTTACAATGATTTTGTTTGACACAAATGAAATTCCATTAATAAACCTCTTTATTGAATGGACAGCACTGATTTGGTCCACTAATCACACAAGCTAAAATTATGTATAAATCTCTTATTTTACTTTTTGTATTTGCAAATAACAAGTTTCTACAAAATGATAAAAGAAACTCATGTATGCATGTGCAAGTGTGTGTAAAATGTTCTTGGATATAAAATCTAAGTATAGTTTAAAATTTTTGTAATGTTCCAAATCCAAATATTGTACATAAAACTGGATAGCATGCCTCAGAAGTTGTAGTATCTATCTGCAACTGACCATTGCCATATCCTGATGCTATTGTTGGATCATAAAAGTATGGTTGGTATTTTCATTTTGATTCTGCCATTTCTAAATGATAAATCTTTCATTCATCTCTTATTACAACAGTCCTACAAGCTTCTTGTAGCTCTTTTAATAATAATTTCTGCTGCTTTTTTTGAAAGTCTGGTCATTTGCAAACATGTGCAATCGTATACATTCTGCCAAAGCATTAGGAATTCCCATCCAAAGACTATCGGTAATCAATGGATGGCATGACAAGTTCAAAGACAATATTAAATAGAGGGGTGGACCTTTGATGTGTAGCTCAGAACAGACTGCAATGGAGATAACTGACCCATTTGCACAGTCAACCACCACAGCGCGACGATGGCACGTGACGCGACATGGCAATCAAGAGAACCTGTGCAGCAGCACAGTGGCTCATTCCATTTGGTATTTGTATACAGTGCCTATTACATAGTTTTATTTTCTTGATGATTTTATTCGCAAGGTCATGTCCAAATAATCCTCACGAAACGTACTCACTGCTCTGGCGGCCGCAGTGGAAGGACCGAGAGAGATGCAAAAGCAGAAAAGGTTTCAACCTCCTCCTGCTCCCTCGCTTCCGCCTCCACCATCGACCATCCAATCATGGAACTCGGACGTGTCAAACATTTCCAGAATGTTCCTAAAAGCAAATTTTAAAAAATATTATTTTAAATTATCCATCATAATTTAATTCACAGCAATCTTTGACACTTCAACATGTGTGCTGCTAAAAAGCAAGCTGAAATCAAAATTTGTCATTAAAGCAATAACATTTCCAATTTCTGAATAAATTACATGTTTTTAAAATTTCAGAAAAATAGCATGCTATTACTAAACAAACCACATACGGTCACCAGCCTGACCTCAAACATGTGGAATAATCATATATGCAGCAACATAGATATACTGATATCTATAGATATATCAGATATACTGTATTTTAAATTGTTATGTGTCCTAGCAGTACTTGTAACGATATGTCACCATAATCAGTTTATTATTATTATTATTATTATTATTATTATTATTATTATTATTATTAACATTATTAACATACCTTGACAACGGATTGTAGTTTGTAGAGTTTCCAGTGCAGCACTACAGGGTCTCCTGTGCCGCTCTTGGTGGCAAATAGATGGAATCTACAACAGCATATTACTGTAATGAACCACAAATTCACAATTTATTTAGTATCAACTACGGTAAACATGGGGCGGGAAGTTAGCAGAGTGGTAACAACGTTGGATGATGGAGCAGGAGGTCGCGGGTTCGAGCCCTGCAGGAGCCCTAAAGGTCGAATCGGCCTTTTTCATGATGGTAAAATGAGGAGCAATGGCAACATTGTGAAGGTAACCATAGGATTGGCGGAATGGCTGGCCACCGTCCACTGATAAATGGCTTAGCCACCTATGGGCTGATGGTCATGAAACCGGAGATCAGCACCGGCACCTAAGGGCACAGAGCCTATGGATGAACTTTACCTTTACTTTTTATGGTAAACATAATAATTATAAAGAATATCTCAATTGGGTGTCACCCAACCTTCAGGTTATGCCCTAAAACCCATCTTTTCTATTGCATTCCCTCCACAGACTGACCTCTGGACTTTCAACAAAGAACTACCACTGACATAATTTTTGGCAATGATTTTCACTCTGAAGCGACCATTGACTGACATAAATGCATCATCATAATTGCACCAAAATCATAATTGCACCAAAGAAGCTTCTGGATCGAGCAATTGACAGACAGCTGAGATCTCAATACTCGATGCAAATAACCTAACACTTTGAAACAATACCTACATATTCAACTACAAACAAAGACCAATAATGGATATTGCTACAAACTCCTCCTCCTCCTTCTTCCACTGACCTCATCATTAAGAAGAGCTCGAAGGCAGAGTTCAGCTGACATGCTGGTCGACTGTGGATCGTATCCCCCTTCGAGCACAAGCACAACCCGACCACAGGACAGTGTCATCAACTGCTTCGTCATTTGACCAAAACCTAAACAATCACCAACACTTTCAACAGTTGAAAAGACCAGGAAAGAAAGAGACGAACTAACTTTACGTGATGGTATGCATCCTTATATAAGCCCAAGCACAGTTATAAATGGCACAGGTTGATTCTTAGACTGTAAATCATGTATGATGACAAGGTGACAATTCAAATGAAACCTACATTCTGGACTTAACTGATAGCCACCGAGGGGTGCAGGGTGGCCAATAGCTGCGTCGAATCCAGCAGAAACAAGAACAATTTCAGGTTGGAATTCCTTTGCAATTGGCATTACAACAGTCCTTCAAACAGAGAATACATAGGTCCTGAATTGCTAAATAAGCACAACGAAATGCCAATAATGTCTGTTTTTAACTTGTGCTAGAATACTTTTCATTTTTGACTGAATTCTCTATGAGAATTAAATGCAATTTGTTTCTCTTTTTGACTGTACATTAAATCATTATAGTGTACACTAGGGAACGTTTAATATGTGCAACAAAAAAGAAAATTACATATGGGCAATTTGCTTGCTTCTGTAATTTTTTTCAACTGTCATTATTTAGCACTTCCTTTCTGCAACTGCAAAGTCATCATCATCATAAATAATCAGAACAATAATTACTTGCTGCCTAAATTCCCAATGTATTCATTATTGATACTGAAAACTGTTGCTGTCATTCCTGCCATTGCAGTAGCATCAAATCATCATAACAGTACAATACTAGCGGCAATAGCTAAAAACTTTTCCATTTATCTGACCGATCTATTATTGCATCTGATATATATTCTGCATCTAGTCTTCTTTGATGTTATCCATCCACTTTTTCCTGGGTTTCTCTTCCTCTTTTTCCTTCTTTTGTATGTGTATTCTGTTACTGTTCATTCTATCCATACCCAAGCTTCTTCTGATTTTATCTATTATTGTTCATTCCCAATCCCTGATGTCCATTTCTTATTCTTTGTAATTTACTTTACTCCCAATATCCAAAATCATTTCTGCCACCAATAGTCTGTTTTCATCTGCCGGTCCCCGGAAAAAGTGGCCGCTGACGTGCCATATATTCTGCATGGAGGGATATGTACGCTCACGTTGAATCCCAGTCCACGGTCGATTCCAAAATCATCGGGGGCTCCGGTCCCCGGAAAAAAGTGGCCGCTGTCGTGACGATGGAGGGATATGTACAGGACACGGGGGTCGGTGTAGAACAGCTGCTGAGTGGAATTGCCGTGATGAACGTCCCAATCGACGATGAGAATCTTCGTCAGACGAAGATGAGAGAGCAGAAGCTTGGCAGCAACAGCGATGGAATTGAAGTAGCAGAAACCCCTGAAACACAACATCAGATCCCACATGTCGAGGCAAACACTGGTACCGGCCATTATGAAGTCACCCCAACAACGAGCAATTGGAGAAATTCTCGCAAAATTTCACCTATGATATCATCAACATGTTATTACTGTCTAAATAAAAGAATAAAAACCTGGTCTTGCCCATGGAAAAACACCATGGCAGAAACATTTCATAATTAACTATTAATTACCTAATTACCATTTATATATTACTATTTGTAATGAATAAAATGTTGCATAATTTCTAAGTGGCACTATATAGTACAACTCATTATAATTATCATAGTTGAAGTGATACTCGCAACACAAAAATTTTATAAAAAAATATTTTCACACAACATGCAATGACAAAAACGTAGTCACAAAACATTACATGGTTGGGTTTTTCAAATGACAAAAAGCATTTCTGACAGGAAAATGGAAAAATCCAGTTTCAACCAGCAAAACACAACAAACATTGGCAAATATTGATTGAGCGAATTCCTGTAGCTAAAGAAAGCATTATTGATCAGGATTTTTGCAAATAGTGGAAAATATACTGCAAAACACAGGCACATAGTTAAGCATAAGGACAAAACAAGTAAATAGACTATTAAAATTTAAACTGCAATTGTCACAATAATCCTGTAGAGCCTTAACAACTTTCCCATTTTTAGGAATCAACCTGACCCCTGAAAACAATATTAACCCCTTAACTGGATGCCCCAGGTAATGCTCATCCATTTTACATTGAGTTACAAATAGTTGCCCAGTTAAGGGGTTAAAGATTGTAAAATAGACAAAAAACTTGGACATATCATAATGGTGATTTTCATCAAAAATTTACAAAATGTCGTAAAGAAATGAGAACAAAATCTGTCCAAGAAAACAAGTTTGTCTCCAATTCATATTAACTAGTTTTATTAATGATGTTTTTAAACTTGCAAATGACTTACTGGTACAAGTAAACCAATTAGAACCCTAACTCTTAAAACAATTCCAAATGTTTTAAAATATTAGTCAATGAATACAGTGGACATTATGAGGTAAATTATAAAAAAGAACATTTGACAATAATTACAAATAGTAATATATAAATGGTAATTATATAAATGGTAATTGTCTTCCAGACAATGTGACTGGAGCAGTCTCAGCTGGACTATTCTTTAGAAATTTGAAGACACATTTATTTAATATTGGATACGAACTGTGTTAAGCGCTCTTGTTGTAGGCCTTAGCCTTGTCTACTGTGCTATATAAATTGTCAATAAATAAATAAATAAATAGGTAATTAATAGTTAATTATAAAATGTTTCTGCCACGGTGTTTTTCCATGGGCAAGACCAGTTCTTCCACCAACTGGCAAAAACTCGTCAATCACGAAACATCTATACGCTGCAAAAGTTTTTGAGGAACCCTATATGAAATTCTTTCAATCCTGCTTCATCATCACAGGCTGTATAACCTAATAGCACAGCTTTTAATGTCTATGGAAACTATCAACTCTTGTAAGAAGAAAAAAGGGATGGTCCAGTGCATAACAACAATCTGTTTCATACATAGCTTGGGTGTCTTCTGCATGATGACCCGGTGGGCGCACAATAGCAAAGCCATTTCGTGTTTCTCCTCTCGCAACGCTCAAGGCAAGTTCGATTACACTTCCAGTGGCCTTAAAATAACAAATGCACCAAATACACACACAATGCAACCTTCATATTTACTTATGACCCAACAAATCTATGTGCAAAGACAGTGAGGGGAACATCACCATCATCAATTCCTTATGCAAACATCGTAATGCATCACATGAAATTACCGGGTAAATCAGAATTTTGATAAAATATGCTCAATGCAAACCAAAGATGGTAGTAGTACTTTCAACGAGAAAACAGCCCAAAAATACGATTAATTCACATAAAGAACTGATTTTAAGTATGAACTGCAGAAAAATCTACAACATAATCTTCAACAAACCATTCGAGCTGCCAATGGAGTGTGCGACTCATTCCACACTGTGTCTGAGTCAACACCAATTCCGCCGCAAGGTAATTTACAAAAACGTGATATGAAAGCTTCTGAAAGCAAAAAGACAGCACAAACATAAGAACTGAAAGTAAAGCACAAACTATTATTGCAAAACCAAGAATATCTTCTCTTAAAAGTTGACATAATTTAACCATGTCAACCATGAAATGCCAGCCCAATATTAGTCTGACTATGATTTGCACTCTTGACAGGCCATCAACTGGTGCTAAATTCATTGTAATGGTCTGTGCTACAGAAGTTTTTTGATTGATTGATTGATTGACTCACTGATTGATTGATTGAGTTGCATGTGCCATATATTCCACATTTTACACAACAAATTCAATGTACTTAGTATAATGGCCATGACTTAAATACTAAGAAACTATGAGTAAGTAAGTAGAAGAACAATATTTATCCATTTGGTCAAATCAGATGAAAAAAGCAACAGTTGCCAGCAACCACATACAGAACTTCAAAAAAGTTTCAAGCCTGGAGGGAAAAAACAGATAAAGAGAGTAGGTAAGTAGAGTGACTACAAAATTTTAGTATGTTCTATACAGCAGGATCAGCCATATGAAAACCCATGGGAACAGGCAATAATTAACTGCTATCAATAACAGTACATCACTAGAAATGAGAGAATGGTTGATGTAATGGTATTTGGTTGATGTATCGGTATTTTCAAGTTTCAACCACGGTCCAAAATCTTGAATATTCTAGACAAATATTCAAAATTGAATATGGCCCCTGCAATAAGCTTTTCAGTAAATAAACTCACGTAAAATTGGGCACTGAAACTTACCAAACACTTCTGGGTCATCTCGTTCGGGTCCAGACGCGTACATATGCACGTATGGTTCACTGTGGCACGTTTGGAGCTCCTCAAGAGTTGCCTTTCTACTCACCACTTTCTAGATAAAAAATAAATTTCAAACAAATGACAAATTTCTTACCACATACAGTGCAAACCATAATCTGATTATCAAAGAACATGACAATTTAAACACTTGGTCTTTGCATAAAGACCAAACACAAAAAATAATAAATGCCATAAAAAACCCACACCAAATGAATAAAATTCAGCAATGCTGAAAAACACAGATGTAGAGTGCAGACAGCTGTAGAGAGCAGTAGATTATTGTCAAGCCATGGTGTTACTGCTAGATAATCTAACAGAATTTCTCAACCCCAATGATTAAGCAAAAAATGCAGAACCTTTTTGAAGAAAGCATTTTAGTTATTGTCAAAAGCGGAAAACACCACAGGTCTCTATAGTAACCAGTAAGGGGGCTGTCCATTAATTACCCCAAAAATAGGAAAGTTTATGCCAACAATTTCATTTTTTACAAATAATCAAAAAATAGGAAATTTCATGGAATACAATTTATTGCAATGAAAAAAAGCCTGACAAGCAAAAAAGGCATAGGTGTTGCAGACGCATAAAAAGAAATAAAAAACGTGTTTTTCTGAAAATATAAAAAACATAAAAAACGTTGAGAAACATTCGTTTACTTTTTAGCCAACACAAAAATTAACGTGTTAATTTTTTTTTTACTGTGGTGGCATAATTAGTTTATAAACGAAGAAACTCAAGACAACGAGAAACACTCGTTAGTAATGCAGAAAACGATTTTAATTAATTGATAGCCCCTAAGCAAATACTTCCTAGATTTGTAAGATGAACATCCATTTTGTAACTGTACAAATTTTATAACACTACAGAATTTGTAAGGATTTGTCGTCAGTTGGATCAATTTAACACTAGTATTAAAAATTACACATTTCACAACAGAGCAAACTGATTTGTTGTAGAAATTCGCAGTGGCGGCTCCAGGATTTGGTAAGCGGAGGGGCCGTTGGGGTGGCAACTTCTATTCATGGGGGGCCAACCATTTGTTGTTTAATATATGTAGCATTAAGTATAGGGTCCCAACAGGGGAGGCCACTGGGGGTTGCAGGCAATCAATAGGGGGCACGGGCCCCCCTCCAGTGGAGCCGCCACTGGAAATTCACCTCATCACTGCAACATATGTAAAGAAATGATCGCCTCACCTGGCACCTGCTGATAAGCCCAGCCTCTTGGAAACGTGCCCAGATTGACTGCAACCTACTGCCGTTCTCTGGATGAACCGCATTACTGCCACACAGGCACTGGTGCTTTAGCATTGTTACATCATATGACAGACCTTTAAGACCATATACACACATACATACATATAAACACTGTATATATATATACACATATATATTTATGTATATATATATATATATATAATTATATATACACACACACAGTGGCATAAACCTGGCATCAACATTGGAGGGATAGAATAACCTTTTAAAAGTTGACCCCCCCAGAAATATAAAAATCCCCCTCCATTATGGGAGATATTGCATATTATGGTGGGGGCTTTAAAATCGCCCATGAAATACGTTAAGATGTTAAGAAGTGGTCGTTGATAAAGTCAGACCCTCTTTCGTCTCTGAAAATGTCTTGACAAGCAAAAAAATGTCATCCGATCCGAAGTGAATGCGGATTTGGCGTAATTCTGGTATCAACATCATGGGGGAGGATAAAATTTTGTTACCATATAGCACAAAACATTGGGGGGATAATTGATACTCTGTCCCCCGCCAACTAATTATTGCGGGGGACCATCCCCCCGTGTTTTACGCCCCGTGTGTGTGTGTGTATATATACACACACACACACAAATGTCATTTTCAACATATAAAATAGTAATAAAATTTAGTATTTCAATTTTTTTCCAAGAAAGAAATATAGGGCCTATATCAGAAGGTTGAAATACTGAAAATAAACAAAATATAAATACTGCTAAATTAATCCTTTTCCAACAATGACCCATATGACCATTATGTCATGAAAATCAAACTATCGGCCATACTGGGCAAAAGGGTTAAGCAGCATGAGTTCATATCATCAACACACAGTCCAAGGCAGCAGAAGTGAATTGTCCCAAGGAAAATAATTTGCCTCAAAATCCTTTTCAAACTATTTCACAAATAAAAGTAAAGAAAAGCCACCCTTAACAAAACAAGTGAATCTCATTTGGTTTCAAGGCATTATAAGAATCCAAATAATATTCAAGGATAAATATTGCATAACTTTTCTGATTTTCCAAGTAGCTGCCAGACTTTGCCTACATTTTCCACTACTGTATTGCCATAAATTAGACAAAATGCGGCATACCGTCATTCTATTCAAATTCTGTAGGTCAAAGTGTAAGCCGAAATTATCTCAATCTCTTAAAATGCAACTGAGGTGTTCCCCTTTCAAAAGAACTTTTACAACAGGAATTCACATAAATTTCAGCATAAAGATAACAAGTCCAAATTTAACCCTTGGAGTTCTCAGGGCACCATTTAAGATAACCTAGGTTCAAACAATAGCTGACAAGCAAAAAACAAAAGTAAAGAGTTGTCAAAAAAGGCTTTCAACTACTGTGCAAATAAAAGCCAATAGCCACTCGGTAGTCAAATAACAACAAAAGTTTGCAACTATTTTTAAAAATATGATTAGCTACATCCTTCTCTGCAGTCTACACCTTTTCCAATGTCCCCTTTGGGCTAGGATTGGTAAAACACATTCACTCATAAACCTGACAATGAACAGCAAAAGTCCTGGTGTATGAAGCATATTGAACAGGCAAGTTATAATCAGTTAATCGAGTTTGCACTTTCGCATGACTTTGCACCTTCGCATGAGTTTGCACTTTTGCATGAGTTTGCACCTTCGCATGAGTTGTACATTTGCATGAATAGAAAATTCACAAATAATAAAAAAGAAGTTTCCTATAAGCGCACTGCTTAGGAGGTGACTGACAACAACTGTTCTCCTGGAACGTGTTCCCGGACTCAATAACCACGACTACTTCCTTGGAGTCGTTTACATCGAACCTTAAGACGCATTCATTCCGCAATATCCCATAAGAATGTTCCATGTAAAAAGCACTCTTGATTTCGGCCCTAGCCGTGCTACGGTGCTATATAAATCAACAAGTAGAATACGAATAAGAATAAGAACTGCAACAAAACCAATTTCACGAGTACTTTGTTAGTACTTGATTTTGCCCCACTGACCCCACCAATATTTACCCAACGAAAGAGAAGACTGGCTTGCCTGTTGTGAAAACTCTGCTACTGAATGAATCTGGAGATGTCACAAGTTGTGCCGTCAGTGCTTGACCACCGATCTTATCCTTCATCTGGATGAGAAGTTCCCTGGACGACAACCTGACATCCGAGTTCAAACTGTTGTTGTGCTGCGGAAAATAACTCGAGTTGCTGACGCTCTGGAAATCTGTTGATCTGCAGTTTGCTGAATGGTCGTTATCTTCTGTATCTGAGATGATCAATTCCGTACTGTCTTCCATCCTCTCAGAAAAATCCTTTGAATCCTAACAAGTAAATAAAATCAAACAATAATATCACAACAACTAATTGCAGATAATTATTTAACTGCTCTGAAATTCTTATCTATAGATGTATTCAAAATGCCTTTACGTCAATAAAATCATCAATGTCAACGGCTGTAACAAAGGCCACTTTCAGTTCAACGTGATTTAATGAACGCATACTGAAAGTTACAAGCAAATTTTCAAAAGGAACCCAAAAACAGCAAAAAAATGAAAAATTCTATAAAAATCCTCCCAAAATGCAGGAAAAAATTAATGAATACAAAACTGATTGATGTTCAGTTGGAAAAATTTTCACACAAGTTTCTCCAAAAATCAATAAAATATATAGTTCTTTCACACAACTGTAATCCTTTTCAAAATGTCAAATAGTAAATATGATTGGATTGTGCTTATTAGTCCAGACCAAATACAGTTCAACTGGCGAGTTTAGCTCTAAATGCATTTGAAACAATTCATCTAACTACTATGCCAGCACATTATGTGATGCAAGTGACAAAACATTCCTCGAGTAATGGAATGGCATTCATGACTCTTGGTTTTCAGTGTCTCCCAAAAGATTTTTCATTTCAAATTTCAAGCACACAATACAGCAGTTATAATAAAACAATCATATTTGATAAGGCTAAAATAATAGGAACTGTCTTATTTTAGTCTGAGAGTAAAGCAGTCACATTAAAACAATCATCCAAAATTGCTGAAATACTAGGAACCGTCTTTTTTCCTCTGACAGTTAAGCCACTAAATAGCTTCAAAGATTTGTCAGTATATCATCATTAAGATGAAACTGTACGTCATAAATTCGACTCACCAGTGTCATATTAAATTACCGGTAATTGAAACAGTTTGGATTGCGGTACACAGCAATACGAGTAAAACCAATATTTTCATTCAAGAAAGGTGTCACAAGGTGCAATACCAGACACAAATACATGCTTACCTGCTGCAGGTGAGATTCTGCAATTTCATCTACATTTTCCATGTGAACCTTACTGCCTGATATTTGTAACAGTTTCTGCAAAAGAAATATTGCACATTTAAATAACCCGGCAGCTGATTGGTCGTCCGAATAGCCGCATGAAATTCAACAAATAGGGCATTCAACGAGACCAACACAAAGGCAACAGCATTTCAACAGTAATAGGGCATCCTCTGTTGAATGAACAATTGATAAAAAATGTATCAGACTCAGTAAAAGCAAGGTTAGAGAAACTGAAATATCCTTAATTAATTAATTAATTAATTAATTAATTGCCTTAATTACTGTCCACTCACTATAGTGCCCTTCTATTCTATTTTGTACAAATTAAATTGCAACAACCACAACTCTCAACCAGTGGATAATTATGATCACTAGCACTAAAAGCACTCTCATTTACGCAAGATGACAACTCTTCTGTTAATCACACATCATCACGAGTGCCAGAGATTAAATACACGAGTGGCAAGACAAAATTTAAGTGAAAAAACAATTAAAGCAGCTGCTTAGTCTGTAGATATAGCACCAGTTTATATCATAGAAAGCAGTTCACTGTCTGTGGCAGGCCCACGGTTTTGAAACCCTATTCCTCTGTCTGTCATATCATCCAACGTACTGAGCATTTTGAAATCTGGACTTAACGTTCGCCTCTTTCAGTTGGCTTTAACCCCATAGTCTGTCCTGTTGTTTCCCAGCAACTGACATCTGGAAGTTACCTGGGTTTTTTCAGATTTTGACCTCAGAGCATAAGAAATAGTGCTATAAAAGTCAATCACAACGACAACTTGAAAGAAGGTCACCTGCTTAAGGAATTGACTTGGATTATCTTTGGCCAACAACGGCTGTTTCGGCCACAGAGGGTGGCCAGGCAGAGGAATCGGCTCTGACAGAGTACGTGACATAGCTGGCCTAAAGACCAGAACCATAAAAACCAACTAGCTGCTGAAACATAAAAGACACCTTAGGCAGAGTCCACTGTACACCTTAAACTCTATAACCTCCAAACATCCACATTTTTGTAAGTCGACAACACAAGCATGCTACCTCAAATAATAAAAATTTGGGAAGAACAAGACGGAAATATGAAAGATATAGAAAAAATGGGGGCAAATTCAGAATCACTTACTTAGGAATATAGAGTCAAGTTTAAACAATTTCAACATGAAATATTGAGAACTTCTATTTTCACAATACAACTGAGCTAAAGTCCACATTTTTATGCATATTATAACTTGCACATTTCACGCTGTACAAACTAAAGAGGGTACTTTTCTTCCATGATATCTGAGACATTTAAATACGCAAGCAAATTATACGAGTGTGCGTGTTACGTGTAGTATTCGAGTAAAATGAATTACCTGCACAGTCTATAGTGAGCGTCTGACAGGCTAGCAACACTTCCCACCGGCAGATACGGGTAAATATCGGCACATCGATTGTAGGATAACCTTCCGGTCCTTCTAGCCAGCTCCAGCGCTCGCTGCGATTCCATCAGTGATGGATTGTGAAGGTGCGGGTCGTAAGAAGCAACGTTGCCGTTTGATCCAACCGACGGAGGCACGTCGCCGTGGGGGTGGGCCGCGACAAGCGTTCTCAACCGTGCATCCATCGCAGTGAGAGCGGGATTGGTCTAGTAAATAATTTACAGAGCGTAGGTAAATACCTACAAAACACCAGTGGCAACTCTGGCGTTGCATGCCTATTACACAGCGCATATAGGCAAAGGTCAAAACACGGCATTATGCTAGATTCCTAACAATGCATGATAAGGGAGTCAAAACCATCGTAAATACACCATGTACCGGTAATGAGTGAATGACTTCTTACGTGGAGACAAGTCAATTTTCAAAATTTCAGCAGTCCTTGAATTTTACCATTTGCCCCAAACAATTCTCATGATCGGCCAAAGGACAAGGACTAACCATTTTGTTGGAATCATATATTTATGTTTCCATAAGGTTTCATACGTCAGCATATACCGGTAGATTGCAAACAATACAATGTGCCACAATACAATACCGGTAATCCACTGTTCAACTGCATTACCACGAGAAATCACGTTAAGCAGCTACGTGTCATTCGCTTGATTAAATAAACGCATTCAGTTTAATGAAATTCTTAAGATCTGATTCAACAGCTTACTGAGTCATCCATTTTAAGTGCAATGTCCGACACCGCTGCTGGCAGCGGCAGTGGTCCAATTGCGACATTCGGCATGCTCTGATTAACAAGAGATTTAGTCGGCAAACGAATCGGATAGCTAGTTGGTGGCTCCTGCAAAACCATCCCAATGCAATTCATGCTGATGACTCGATGAGCCATACAAGGCAATTGAAATTAACATAAAGAACTGCTCTAACAATACCAGTGATGTGGTTACTAATATGACTAATGTTTGTTAAATGTAGGTATCCTCCCACCCCCACATTGCACGACATCTGACTAATATTTATCAGACCTCTGGATATAGACATACCGGTACTAATGAATGCAAGGTACCACCACACTCAAGTACAGTACTATTTACCAGTTTTCAGATCCTAAAAACTTCGACAATTCTTAACTATATATAGAGTCTCAAGCTGAAATTTCTTAACAAATGTAAAACCGTGCAAAGACCTATAAACTACCGGTACATGTGTGTACATATGCGAGTGCATGCACTCACACAAGTGCATACATATACAGAGTAATAGCAATAACCTACATCCCGCTGGTAAAGGATTTGTGTCGAAGAATCACAGAAGCCAGGAGCCACTGGAGGTGATTCAGGCCTGCTTTCCGGATTGCTACCAATGCTACTCACTAGAAAAGTCAATTACAGAGTTACGATCTATCTAAAACCTACCAAGTACTTACAGTGCTCATTAAGACTAAACATATAGAATTTGGAGCAGAACTCCTCAAGAAGTTGTGAGTGTGGATGTGGTCACAGTAATTTTCAAGGCTCACTTTAGGAAGTGCATTTGTTAAAAATCAAGGTGACATATCAGCTACAGAGCTTGGCAGAATAAAAACAAAAACAAAATGACAATATAACAAGCATAAAAGCTGAGCTATTGCTTTACCTCTAACATGACAAATTTTTTATGTAATAAATAACAGAGTGATCTGTATGAAATTTTGGCCGTAACTTGGAAGTGCCACCAAAAAACACAAGTACATTGAGACAATTACGTAAACAATCGGTTTTAAAAATGGAACACAAACTTGAGAAAAGGTGCTTTCGTCTCCGCTTTTCACCATGTGTCAACAGTGGACTGTTCAGCGGCTGTACAATTTGATGTCGCCACAAGCGTTTGGAAGAACGCATCTTCAGGTTAGGCTCAGATGCTGCAATTCAAACGAAAATCTGATCAGAACTAATTAGTTCTAGTTTTAAACTCTAATCATTACGGTCTTTAATCTGGCAATAGTGAAGCGTGAATCTTTCTCCTTTTTAACGGCAAAAGTTACACACACCACCAAGACCTAATTGCTTTTTAGCATGTTTCCTAAGTCATCGAAATCTGCACAAAACTCACATCAGACATCAATGGAGCAGCACCAGCATCAGAAGCTCAATGATCATTACATGCTTTCAAACAAATTAATATCAAACTAGAAAGATGCTACACAGGATAATACTAAAACCCAATCATTGAATTCATGCTGAACAACGTTTCAATGATGTACATACAAGACCTAATTGCTTTTGACCATTTGTGACGCTTTTTTTGTGTACGTTAAAAATCAACCAAACGCTCGCACGCCCAGCCCTCTGACGCTGCAATGACTCGACTAAACCGGTTCTACGAACAATTGTTACCAACAGCAACGCCGTCTTCAACATCGCCCACCAACGCATCGCGACGTAGGGACTAAACGGGTCTACCAATAGTCAACGCCGCCACCAACGCATCGCGACGTAAGGACTAAACAGTCTAAACCGACGAACAACATCAATGCAACGCCGCCTTCAACATCGCCCACCAACGCATCGCGACGTAAGGACTAAAACCGCAGCCAATAGTCAACGCCGCTCCAACGCATCGCGACGTCATTAAACCGCTTACCAATAGTCAACCAATCAGAACGCTTGAAGGTAAAGACAGAGAGACATAATATCAAATGATGGTCTTCAGCTGAAAACTTAAACTAAATTGAAACATAAATTTAGTCTGTAAAGCAAAACATTAGAGGAGAAAAGTTATTTTCTCTTGGTCTGCATTGCCATTATCATTCTTGATTTGATGGTGCTGCCCATATGTTTTCGGACTATTAAAGGAAAACACTAGAACGTAAAATGATCTTCAGTGACTCCAATAATCATTTTGTTTACACTAGCAAAATAACAATACGGTGCAGTTCTTGCTTACAGTACTTACTCCAAACTACAGTCAGATAGTGCTGATTAAGCTGCCCTTAAGATAGGAACAGTCTATTGGAATGGTTAATCTAGCATCTCATGTTACCCTCCCACAGGCATTGAACTGCAAAACTGCAAATTACAACACCACTTCTATTTGTAATGTCAACTGTTAAAATTAGCGCAACATGTAAAACGCTCAACTGCAACATAATAAAGAATCAAATCAGATTTTAAAAGCAAACTGTAAGACATTCAGTCACACTGATGTTCAAATGATTTCATACAGACATTAGTACACAGGTCTGTAATAATTTATTAACTTATACGCAATAATTACCGTATAATCTTATGTATAAGTGCATCAAAATACCACCATTACATAAATGGCTGCTAGCTAAAACCTCCTTGACCAGCAATCAATGAATTAGTTGGGCAAGTGCCAAACTGGCTTTACTGGCCATAATAAAAAAAGACTTCCTGCAATCAATTAACAGGAAATCTCTCTGACATTTATGCTGGCATCCGCAACTGTCTCCACTATCAACATCAGCAACATATAAATCTGCTCCAGCTTCCTCAAGATATGCAAATTAAATCATCTGAATCTCTCTCGGTCTTTCTCTGTGGTTACTAGGGCAGTCCGGATTACCTGACTGGCTAGAACCTTAATACAGCTTAAAGGTGAGAATCAATAAATCAGAAAAATCAGTAGCTGAAACATAAATCACACTTATATGATATCGGTTCAACAAAACAGAAATAATCCTGCGCATAAATCTAAATTTCTACAACATTATCGAATGGCCCTATTTCAAAGTTCATTTGTGTTTTCACATCAATACTCCGCAGGTGTAAAATTAAAGACAGTCCAATGAGGTTGTTAAAATAAAAGAATACTGCACCACAAATACCTGTCTTTCGTAAAGGGTAAGCATCCATGTATGGTGGAATAAAAGGTCGTAATGGAGGAGAAGTGCCATTTGGCGATCCCTGTTGCTCCAGAGAGCTATGTTGATTAGACCTGAAACAAAAATAAAATACTTAAAACATGACAAACTGTAACAATCAGTAACTGCCACTCAGAAAGTTTCAGTAATCCAAAAGAAATTCTCCTTAATGAGAACATTTCAAATATCCTAAAGCAAATTTCTATTACCGAGCAAAACATGTCCATATAAACAATAAAAATATAGTCAAAATAATCTATTTCCTACAAATGATACATATACAGACTATGTAACTAAATACAGCAAACCTTAAGGCAATAACGTTGCTCTGTATGGTACACAAGTGCAAACAAATCACACAAATTTATACAAAAAGTACATTATATCAATAAAAATTATTGCAGCAGTATTGTGTTGGTCTTAATCTTAGATGCAAAAGCACAATAAAATGAACCCAAATTTCATTAGTAATGATCCTGCTCATTTAATGTTAAAAATCACTAAAGAAACGACTACTGTATAGTTATCCCAACTATACAAAAGTATTGCTGTTTAACAACTTTACCAGAATTTAGAATTCGTGCCCGGAAGGTGATTGTTGGCAGCACTGTGATGGCCTTTATTCAGAAGACACTCCCGCAATTTCATTTTCACTTCAGTAGAGGCAATCGCACCTATACAGTATAATCAATTTACAGCCGGCTTAAAACAAACAAGCATTGTTATGAAACAAGTAAGTAAGTTAGTTAGTTAGTTAATATGCCAACTTATATAGCGCTATAGTCACAGCAGGCCAAGATCAAGAGCGCTGTACAGATTGCACTTAAATGAGATGTTAAACAAGTGCGTCTTAAGTTTGGTAGCAAATATTTCAAGACTAGTTGTGTTAGTCACAATGTCGGGCAGCGAATTCCAGAGGAGGGTATTCCCCGGGTGAAAGACCTCTCCCCAAATTTCACTGTCTTAGATGGAGGGGTACAACCAATTGGACCCGATTACAGGATTTGAAGCTGCCGCCGACAGTCTGTAAGCGAGGGCCTATGCACAAGTTCAGCCAAGTAGACTGGGCAGGCAGGATCATTGAGGGCCAGGAATGTCAGGCAGCATCTCTTGTAAATGACACACATTGGATTATATTGAAAAACACAAAGGCTGTGATCATCTCTGGAGTCCATACTCCATAGAGATCCTCTTAGTAATCATCTGCAATACCGCATTCATATTTCATCGGCATTGTTTGACGAGTGCTGGTCACTTCTTTCATTTACGCTCGACTATCAGCATTTGTAATCATTTCGTCACCGGCTCCAATCAAAATCCAAGATCTCTTCATATGTACAACTATCACTATCAGTAATTGGTAAGAAACAACATAGTAAAGTAAAAGATCGAAATATTCGAGAAAAGAAAAAATCTAGGGACAAATCTAACACGAATTATTCCTGAAATAAGGTTGGTTGTGGTTTATATGTATGGTTTATTTCCAACAACATCACATCAGTTAAATACCATACAAGAGTACATCAAATTCTTATATCAAGCATTCATTATATCACAGAAAATATATAAAGTAGAATTAGTTCAATTATATAAGTCATTATAATCATTGAAAACATTACATTGATTGTGAGTCAAGTCAACCCATCCTCTGGAATCTCTCACCCAAGTATAGGCAATTTAGCAACAGGCCAACACAAATTCCTGTATCCTTGTATAGCATTGTATATGTACAGAGGTGCTCGCATTATAGTTTTTACTGCTGAGCAACTGTGAAATAAATTCAAGGCCCTCTTGTTGAAGTTCTTTAAAACTCAACTCTTTGTCGATATGCAGTCATCACAGCAGAAGGACTTACTTCTGAGTGATACTCAGAAGAGGTGCTATACAAATATTACCAGCAGGTTACGTTACATTACACTACAAGAATTTTTGCCAAATGCAGTAGAGCAAGATGTAGACGATACTCTAAGAACTCATTTGCTTCACTTTTTCAAGCTATGCTGCACTCAATGGCCTCTCAAACTGAGCCAAGCCAAGATGTGTTGGCTTACAATAGGTATTGAATGCAAGGCACCAATATTGACTGGTATTCAGATTTAGCACAGCTAAACAAGATATTCAACCATAGCAGAACTACAAAAATAAACACACTAAAGAAACGAAACTGTCAAAATAAATACTGTATTTCTGACTCAAACACAGATCCTTGAATCCTTGTACAGCATTCTAGAGAATTAATGATATTTATAGCTTTTACTGGTGAGCAGCTGTGAAATAAATACGTTATAGCTACAGTTATGCGTTTCTGTAACACTGCCCACATTTTATCTGTTTTATTTTTCGCCTATAAATGTCTTCGGTCTGTGTAGCGACAATTAAGAGCTAAATATATCCAATAAGCGGCAGGCATTCCTACTTTCTTCCGTCTTTTTTTTGTTCTTTATCTGTTCCAGTTTTTCGTTCTGTCGTTCCAGATCCGCGTGTTCCTTCTTACGCTGCTCTGATTCTGCCCATTCACGCACCGACTGCTGATGCTGTGCGGCAAGCTAAAAATAACAAGTGCGTGAAGGACGCGACTAGAAAGTGCGCAATGTCAATGCATAAGCGGATCAAGTCTAAGAATAGGAATAAGAACGACTGAAAATGATGAAAACAGATCACATGGAACCGAGTTAACCCATTTCCTGTTTGCCCGAGAGTGCTCGTTCGTCTTACAATACGTTACAAATAAATGAATGGTAAAAGGGCGAGACGTTGACTTACAGACGTAAATGTAAATAAATGAAAAATGGGCTATATACGTCCATTTGTTAGCAAGTAACTAAAAGTCTATAGTAAATTATACATATATGAACCAATAATCAAAAAGGATCGAAGATCACATATGCCAAACACTAAGAATGCAGTGAAAAATGATCAAATTGTGTTACAACACTGCCTCAACAATTAATTTCACAAATGCACGAGTAGTCTTTAAGTTAAAACCTATTTTCTCTTGCTTTTCAGAATAATCAGCTACAAAAAGAAAGTCTACTGCTAAACTGTGAAGACTCAAAACTTATATTTAGTAGGATTTCATTAACTGAACAGGACGTCAACCTTCATACATTGGATTAGGTTAAGTCTGTGTTAATATCGTGCAAATGTACCTCATATTAAACCTTCTATGCCTTGGAATTCTGCACAGAAAAAATGCAAGACATCTGGCAGAACTGTCAAAATAATAAAGGGTAGAGGCACATGAGAAAATACAAAGGACACTTGGCAGGCACACTTCTCAGTACAACTGATACTAATTGTCTGGGTTGTGGACAGCCACGTGACATCATCTATAATTAAATTACATAGCAGGACAAACAGTGAGCAACCTATCAGGCCGTTGGTCATCCAAGTGAGTAGTAATCCGGTATGGTACATAATAATGACTCCCATATAATAATGGCTGCAGTTTTTATATAGAGAGAGTTATTGTATATATATATATATATATATATATATATATATATATATATATATATATATATATATATATATATATATATAATGATGAGTAATTATTATATATAATAATGACTGGGAGTTATTATTATATGGGAGTTAATATAATATACCACACCGGAACTAATTATATAATACGCTACACCGGAACTAATCTGACAAACCCTCATGTACTGTTGCAGAAGCGTCTGTTCCTCATGCTCCAGGCGAGTCTGCTGACTCTTGAACTGCTGTGCAAGCAGTTCTTTCTGTGTCTGGTAGTGTCTGTGCAGGCTGCTGAGGCTGGCCTTCAGCTGCGGATCAGAGGCAAGCAGATCGGATGTCTTCATAAGCAGAGACATGTCTGAAAATCAGAAAAGTCAACAGAATTTATCATCAGCAGACGGTCAACCGACCTCTAATAAATCAATCTACTGATAGGGACAATGACTCAGCACTTTCCTGTAATACAATCAACACAACAGAAACTCTAGATATTCTTCAGTCACAAGTCAAGTGGTACAATAGAAGCCTACAAATGAAGTGGTAACAAAAGGCACACATGCACACTAAGCATTTATGAAGTTTTAAAAAAATTCTAAATGAAAACTGCTTGTGTTAATACTATTTATTCTATTAATCTATCTCAATAATAAAAAGAAACATTTACAGACATTTAGAGAGAGATGATGACAACCAAAAATGGCAATGGGTGGGGGTCATCAATATTTGATGGGTCACTTGGTTCAATGGGTCACGACTCATAACCCATCACATTTTTAAGACTGATGTGCAGTCATGCATTGTATGAAATCTTAAGCTAACATTCATTGACAAATACAGTATACACACAATGCAATTTTTGCTTCTATTCTAGGGCAATGATTGCTTGTGATGAGAGAGAGAGAGAGAGAGAGAGAGAGAGAGAGAGAGAGAAAGAGGAGAAAGAGTGAAAGAGAAAGAGAGAGATAGAGATAGACAGACAGACAGACAGACAGACAGACAGACAGAGAAGAGAGCTGCCACTGCCAATAAAATTTGGTATGCCAACAAACTGTCAACATAAATGGCCCTAATGAATGTTGTAGACCTGAAACACTCATCAGTAGGATGCCTTCTTTCAATCACACTTAGCTGCATACCTGATAAAGCAACTGAACGTCCGGAAGTCAATGATATGTTATACATTTTAAAGCAAAGTGGCACCGCAAACTGATATCCCTGTAGTTTTAAAGCCACATTATTATAATGGCTACAAAGGATTATAAGCTTGTAAAAAAGTGAAATATGATGTTTTGTAGATTTAATATGTAGCAGAAGCAGTACCGGTAGTATTCTCGGCATGAAACCGGAGGGCAGCCAGTTCAAATCTGACCCTAAGGTCACTCTGTAGTGACCTTAGGCAAGTTGTTCACCCCATGGACAACTAGATTGACTGATTGATTGATTGATTGATTGATTGGGAGAGAGAGAGAGAGAGAGAGAGAGAGAGAGAGAGAGAGAGAGAGAGAGAGAGAGTTTCACAGACTTACTCCTGGTCCCTTATGATTCTTCACTTTGTGAATGATTTAACATGCATTAACAACCATGCAATAAAAATATCAAATAATAAATATCATAATAATAATAATAATAATAATAATAATGTCAGTTATAGGATACAAACCAATTTGCACTTCTATTTATTTCCTATTTGCTATAACCAATAACTACTCATTTACCTCATGGCGATTAGTCAAAACATTTTCACCAGCATCCAATTATCAAAAAAGCAGCAGGGGTGAGATAACCTGAAACCTGAAGACCAGAATTTTCATCCACCAGTAGGAGGTTTGACAGGTAAAACCTGAATGTTTATTACCCCATTAGAGGTCATCCCCGTTCAGTGGGAGTACACCCCAACTACCCTGTGCAGCAAGTTCAACACTGACAAACACCTGGTCATTTATATAGAAAATATATTGAATTCATACTTACAGGCAGGAACAAAATCATATTTAATGCAATTTTTCTGTCTATAACAAAACTCCGATTTCATAGTGTTCTAATCTATTACTGGTATTAAGAATTTAAACATTACGGTAATAATACCAAACCTCCAAGGACAGATCAACAAATATTCCAAGACACACTCATTTCAACTACAGCTATTGATGAAATTACATCTTATACATTTAAAAGAAGCATTTATGCATTACACTCGTATCTAAAAACCAAATCTAGAATGAGCCTATACTATTATCTCAGCAATACAGGCATTAATGACATGTAATCTGCTTTATGGACAAGGTCACAGACAAGAATTAACAACACCACATAGAAGAATTAGATTATTCCACTAGTGAAACAATGGCCAGGACATCTTGAGACAAAATTATTTTTAAAGTAGGGTGCTACACAGTTAATCAAAGGCTAAAATCACTTATAAGATCTCAATGCGATAACAAGCAAAAAGTGTCTGAGCTAGTAAACAAAATCTCTATAAAAAAGTAATGGTCTTACCTATCAATACCTTCTATTATATTATCAGTTGTTTCAACTTGACAAATAGTCACAGAAAGCATTGCGCTAAATGCAGTAAACCCATTCTAGAAAATATCCAAGGTCAACTCAGCATACTACTTACTGGCAGAGTACTTCTAGAATACGTCACCAGTGGCGGGTTCCAGAAATTCTTGTTGAGGGGGGGTGAAAAAAAATGTATTGGAAGTTGGTGAGGGGGATGCAAAGTGAAGAAGAAAAACAAGAACAAAGAGAAAAAAGGTCATTGCTAGTAGTGTTTTGCTCACTAAATGTTAAGAAACCTTGCCAAAAAAACGCAGACAAGCAAGAAAAAGAAGGTCATTTGCAGTATTTTTCACTACATTTTTTTAAAACTCACCAGAAAATTGGTTGACAAGCAAAAACAAGGTCATCCGGAACCCCGGTGGGGGAGATGCATCGCCAGTCATCAGCATGGTGGAACCGCCACTGAACGTCACCAATGCAGTCCTCCCTCAAGCAAGGTGTTTCTTAAAAGAGTATGCGGTAGGTTTCTACTTTAAACTCTATGCAAGACCCTATCTAAACTGTCCAGAGATAACTCAATTGTAAAACCAAAACCCACTTCCACTTTTACTTTCGCCCTGCCATTGTTGGTTAACTCAAACCAGTTCAATCACAACTGCAGATTTGTAGGATAAATGCTGCTTAATTGACGAACTATGGCTTTCATCCACCGACCTATAATAATACTAATCAATGCTCAAACCAAGAGCTCAATAAAACCAAAATACAAATGGGAGTAGGTTTGAACTATGCTCATTATCTACAGGGTGACAAATGGTGATAGTGTTCATTCTTTCTATTTGACATGCTTACAATTGAAATGCTCCTGTTAAGTAAGTCATGCTGGTACATGCAGTTTTCATTGTTGGACTGCACACAAAGCAGCCACTTTAGCTTTTAGAATGCTGTAAAACAGCTTCTTAAACGCTTCTGAAAACTTCAGAAGTTCCCAAGTACAGTCTACTTAAACAATATTAGACAATAAAAAACAAAGATCTATCAGTTAAACGCTTGATTTGTTTAACACTACAAGAAACCCAAGCATTTTTAGTGTCAAATTTAACAAGTAGTAAAATTAATTTTTATCAGTCATATGTGGGTCAAAATCCCAGAACTGGGCAAGACTCTTTTAAGCATGGAAATTTACCACCCAAAATCCTCATCAGCATCATGTTGGTAGTCATTCCAGAATCAAGCAAAGAAAAACTAAAGAGCAGGGTGCGATTTGTAGGAGGCAAAGGGGGAATTTTCCTCCCTACTGCTCAACTACATCCGTCCACAGTCCATCACCCAGAGCTACATCACCCACAGCTACAGTCCCCAACAACTACATTCCCCCATTTAGTAGTCCATGCCCCATGCTTTCCACCCTCTGCCCCCTACTGCTGCAGGTCACATATCCACCCTGCTAATGAGGCATCAACGTCTGTTACCTGTGATGATGTTCATATACCAAAGATGAAATCTTTAGCTGCAGGATTCAGACAAAATTCAATTTCACAATTTTAACAGTTCAAATTTACAAATGGCCCAGTGGTTTTAACAGAAATGGTTGACAGTCAGAAAGTAGTAAAGTCATCTCTGCCCTTCCTGAAATGGATACCATCTGTGCACAAAATGAATTTGATCAGGTGCACCAGTTAAAATGACTAATTCAAACCTAAAACAGACTCACACAGACAGACACACACACACACAGACAAACAGGTAGGCAAGCAGACAGACAAATTGACAGACATACGAAAGCTTTCAAGTCCTATATAATTATGGCAGACTCTAATCAATAAACAAAATGCCTTTATATCTCCAATATAAAATTTGAATCCAGTTAATGGTGACCTAAAAGTAAATTGTAAAGTAAAAAATAGAGCTGTAAATGCATTAATTCTTTAAAATGGCATTAATCGCACGATTAATTTTTTAAAATTGCATATTAATTGGGGTTTAACACACATGCTGTATTGCAGCAGACTTGCAGGACTAAGTACTGTATTCCTAGTCTCAATTCAGTTTACTAAACGTAAAGTTTTTGAATTAACAAGAATGTTCAAACAATCTAACTTTATATAATAAATATAAGTATATAAATAAGTAAAAAATATTCACCAAAGTGTCAATTAAGTCTGCTGTGCTACTTAAGCCTAGTCAATAGTCAAGTCTGATTCGAAATTGGAGCTGAAAAACTAAACAAGTCATAATCAGAAGAATGGAAAGTTGGTATAGACCTACAATAAGACAATCACTTCAAAATTCTGCAAGGGTAAAGAAAACCTCATTCCTACACTGACTTGTCTTTGATGCCGGGAAGCTGAGATTATTCAGAATGTCTGCAAAAGACACTATCTTAAATGCTTTTACTTTAAAATTCAACAGCAACATGGTCACAGTGAGAATCAAAGAAGGCAGAGAAGCAGTGATCCAATTATGCCTCAAATACCCAATTATGCAGATAAGTTTTTTTCATGTAAATGTATTTTTAGTCCAAGGTTACTGGCCAACTGGTCAATCTTTACAAGAATATATTATCAAAAGTGACAAATAATGACAGTGTTTCAGTTTCCAGGAAGGAAAGACAATGCTTAGCTTAGCACCACAAAATAAGCAATCAACAGCTTCTCTGATATCTCAGACAAGAAACATTTTCACTTGTCAAGCCACCCATTTACCAGTAAAGCTACATTTTCTGGATAAATTACACAGTTTCATATGAAAGAAAGAAATTGTAATCAAATTGCCCAAAACTACAGACTGAATATTCCCTGAATCAGAAATGCTAGATTCCTCACATGCATATTTTTTAAAATGAAGCTCAGTCAGTGCAATTACTTACTAAACTAGCACATCAAGAATAATTCATGCAACAGACATTTACACAAAAGAACAGATACAAATATTATACTGTACATCTGCCTCATATATTCAGAAACTTCATCACTTCTTTTGCACAATGTAAACTGTGAAAAATCACAACATGTCAGTCAGTCTTATGAGCATCTGCTGACCAAAGACTGAAGCATGTCTATCCACATTTTGACTCACTCAATCATACCTGCTACACACATCAACACCTGGTACACAAGCAACTGAAAGGACTGTCATTAAAATACAAGAAGGGTCCATATTTTAGGTTTCAAATGTTACCACTGTTCAGTAAAATTGAAGGACAATCATAACTGGTAAAAGTCTACGGTAGTTCACTAAAATTTACACACTAAAACCAACAGCAAACACATGTAGGGTAGATTCAAATGTGTTTAAAGAACTGTTAAGTAAACTGAACAATAGAAGCTTTTACTGTGGCCATATTAACGGCAAGACTGGCAAATTCAATCCGAATAAATAATTTAAAGAGCCAGGTTCTGCTCACCAGTAACCAGTGAAATGAAAAACATCCATTTACACTGTGTAATGAAACTGGATTGGTTGTCATGGATACACAGCAAGCTGCACATGATAAGTCATTAATGCAATAACGAAACACCACATCCAAGCGTTTCCCCACACCGTTGGCCACAGCAGGTGGCAAGATGTCTATATTTGTACAAAACTATTGCGACAGCAGAATTGAAATATATTTCAGTCAGCAAAATCTGGAGTGTAGACATGGAGCAATTATGTGACACAAAATATAGTCAGCAAATCTAAATATAAATATCTCAATAATCACAACAAGAGTACTCAACCTTACCTATTATTATTATTACTATTATTACTATTATTACTATTATTATTATTACCATTATTATTATTAGTAGTAGTAGTAATAGTAGTAGTAGTTAATTATTAGTAGTAGTAGTAGTAGTTAGTTAGTTAGTAGTAGTATTAGCAGCAGCAGCAGTAGTAGTAGTAGTAGTAGTAGTAGTAGTAGTAGTAGTAGTAGTAGTAGTAGTAGTAGTAGTAGTAGTAGTAGTAGTAGTAGTAGTAGTACTCAGCCTTACCTATTAGCAAGTAACATCAGTTAACACAAGAATGATGTTGAACCATTACTAACAAACTCTATAATAAATTTTCATGCATTCTGTAATTTCTAAATTTGATATTTTTAAGAATAATCTGTGAACGTACAGAACTGCCACAAAATGAATTTTACCAATAGAGCACTAAAGCATACCATAGACTTGCGGAACATGCCAAAAAGTAAAAGTCTAAAAACTATTTATTGTGTTTCTCCTGTATCGTCACAGTGGTTAAGTCCACACAATAAACTACCCTACATCAGATGGTGCAGTCGATATTTTCTAGATACCAACAACAATCTGTTTACAATGGTCAATTCTAAAAAGCAGCAGCGGGTTTGGACTACTCTTAGAACCAAAATGTCTGTAATTAACTCATTCACTGTTCTGATAGGGTGGCTAAAAACCCAAATTTTGAACCCCCATTGTGGGTTGTCAGAACTAGTCACTGTTCAGCAGGGGGTTAAATTTCCAACACCAAACACAAGCAAATCAAATTACGGTATTCTCCCAAGCGATATAACAAATTACTAAAAGTTCTGCAACTAATATACAGAATCACCCATAACAATTTGTAGTTATTGAATCAATTATTGCTCACATATTTTCAAACTTTACTTTTTGGCATTATATATATACTAGGTGTTTACCCGTCAAAAATGACGGGAGAGATTGGCTGTTTTACCACCCAATTTTGTGCAAATGCAATCAGAAGCAGCCCGCTGGGTTTTGTAATTTGTTGACTGGGTGGGTCTAATGCAATCTACAGAGCCAGGACCCACCGGCTCAGACTACCCCTCACCCCAATCAACATTTTTCTGCGTATTTGAACGATTTGCTTGGGTGCCCCTGCCAATGCTGGGTGGGTCCGGACCACTGGACACACCGTAGCGCCGACCCTGAATGCAATAGGATTTTGCGCAATTAATTTCCTTAAATCGCCGCCTTTTCCTTCAACCGAGTTAACGCCCATTCGCAGGAATTTGCTGAAACTTGATAGTCAAGGTAAACCTACTGATTTTTTTAAGTGTCGAACGACATGCAGTGCTTGATTCTCTTGTTTGCTGTGCTGCTTTTTCACACCGAGCAACAGCCTGCTCCTCATTCTCACTTGATTGTCGAAAAGCTCGTGAACGCTGGACTTTTTTTGTTTTGCGGACGGTTAGAAAGAGGAATAAAAAAGCTAAACAATGGTGCAAATCTCATCTTTTTAGCTCTTATATAGCCCGAGATATAGCAAATTCCAAAAAAATGGAAACTTTCTCAGAATTCAAAACTTTCACGAAATTCATCGATAATACTTATGTTCAAACATCAGTCATCGGGTTAGAACGGATAGATCTTTGCCAAATGTCAACCGATTTTCAAAATGTTTGGTTTATTTTGTTCCTCTGACATCCCTTTACAATTTTGCGGACCAAATTACTCTGAAAATATTTTGCTAGCGGGCTTTAAAAAATTTTCCTCTAAGAGGGTGATATTTTAGGCCGTAAAGTGGACTCTACCCCCATATTTTTTTGTTTTGCACGGACGATTAGAAAGAGAAATAAACAATCTAAACAATGGTGCAAACCTCATCTTTTTTCGCTCCTATATAGCCTGAGATATAGCAAATTTAAAACGTTACAGCAATCATTTCTGAAGAACCCGTTTCAAAAATTAAATCCCCAGTACGGTGACAGCGTCTGAAAATTTAATCCACACTTGGGGTAAAATTTAAAAAAATAGGGTTTGAGGTTAGGAAAGAGTAAATATATATAATAACGGGGTAGGGCATTGGGAGAGGGAAGGAGATTTGGGAGGAGGAAATGGGTTGTACAGGTTTTACCAGCGTTGTGTAGGTTTGGAAACAAGGTTTGGGGCCGGTGGGGTAGGGCGGAGCGCTGATGGGTTGGGGCCTGGGCGATTGGGAGAAGGATGGGTAGTTGGAAGGGGATAAGGAGAGGGAAGGGGGAACGGGGTTTAGGGCCGGGGCAGAATGGGTTGGGGCTGGAATGGGTTGGGCCTCATCGATTGGAAGAGGGATGGGGAGAGGGAAATCACTGGGGAGAGGAAGGAAACGGGGGTTTGGGGCCAGGGCCGGAATGTGTTGGGGCCAGGGTGATTGGGAGAGGGATGAGGAGAGGGAAAGAGATGGGGAGAGGAAAGGGGAACGGGGGTTTGGGGCCTGGGCCCTCATGGGTTGGGGCCATATCGATTGGGAGAGGGATGGGGAGAGGGAAAAGGGTTGGGGAGACGGAAGGAGAACGGGGGTTGGGGGGGCGATTGGGAGAGGATGGGGAGAGGGAAAAGGGTTGGGGAGACGGAAGGGAGACAGGGGTTTGGGCGGGGGGGCGATTGGGAGGGGATGGGGAGAGGAAGGAGATGGGATAGGGAAGGAAAAGGGGGTTTGGGGTTCCGGCAGGAATGGGTTGGGCCTGGGCGATTAGGAGAGGTATGGGGTGAGGGAAGGGGACGGGGGTTTGCTGCAATTAAGACGCTTTTAAACGCTCCGGTTTGATTAAACAATATTTGGTTGTCAATGACAATTTGCGTCTTATTGATACCAATTGTTGCCACATACAGACAGACATCGAGAATTATATATATATATATATATATATATATATATATATATATATATATATATATATATATATATTCTACTGCATTTGTACCCAATGTTTACAGCAAACATTTTAAGCGAAATTCCCCAGGGTCTTACTTCCATTTAGATGATTGTTGCTATTTCCGCAACCCATTGGATTAATCTTATCTTGCAGACAGATGCAAGACAGTAACAATGTCTAGCATTTTTATAATTTACTGTCTGGAATGCCATAAAACTGATAGGCTAAAGCAACCAAGAATCCTGCATGAGGCATGAGAAGTACTAGAGAGCAACTAATTCACTTTTACTACAATATTGATGTTCTCTTAATAATAACAACAGCAACATCACAACACTGTTGAAATTAATTGAATCTTTGGCTACTAAAGGTATTATAAGGTCCCCTATGAGCTGTATGTGTGTGCGTGTGTGTGCATGTGTGTGTGTGCATGTGTAGGTACCATGATTGAGACTGTTGTGGAAATAAACGGTGGTATAAAGAAAACAAGACTAAAAGTAACCACTCCAGCAAACATTCCACAGATTGTCTGTACCCGGGTTTGAGTGTGTGCCTCCAGAATGCATTAAGAGAGTAAGCGTGAACACATTTTGCAAGAACGGCTTGGATAGGCATCAATACATTATCATACTGCTGCCTTAACTTTGTATTTGTGTGTGACACTAGTTAAGTGTACACATAGTTATCCAGAGTTCATTACTGTTAATATCCATCACAGTCAAATGGCTTGAGAGTGCTGAATGCAAATTTATGCAAATACTATCACAACACCTAATGATACATCTATCAGATAGATTATCAAGGCAGCAAAAACACAGGTAGACGGAAAGGTTATACAGTATGGTGACTACCGGCAACTGTGTGGTGTGCCATGTCAACTCTTAGCTTATCAGCTTATAAAATGTGTAAAGCATAAAGGTGCTTAACCGCTACAAATATTGCATGTAAAAAAAAGGTTGTCGATAGTAATGGGTACGAGTGAGAATGATTTCAAAATAAACCTCAGTACTAGAGGATACTAGATTTGGATGAGTGGAACAGTGGTTCTCACACAGGGCAGACCCTATGAACCACTCTAAACCTTGTTCTTGTTCTTGTTATTATTATTATTATTATTATTATTATTATTATTATTATTAGTGGTCCGTGGCGAATTCGGGAAAAACATAAATAAAAATTAGACGTATAAATTTTCCATGTGAAAAATCTTAAAAGTGCGACCAGTAAAACAAGGCTATCAGCACAAAAAGGTTACTGGCACATATTGTGTATTTTGTGCATTTTCCACATAAAAAAGTCTGACAAGCAAACAAAACAAATGGCCATCACCACTTTTAGGAGCAGATGACTGCTCAAATTATCAGGTGGTCCGCGAGAAAATTTTGAACTTCTAAAGTGATCTGCGAGGCAAAGAGGGCTGTACCACAGTACTATACATTAACACACACACACACACACACACACACACACAATAACAATAGAGCAAAATATCTTTTCTAGAAAACACCTTAAAACTGCAGCCAAGAAGTCAAAAAGTCAAAGTACCGGTACTTCCCGAGACTCAATGGGTTCACAGGGCAGCACTAATCTCCATTTGTTATAGCCCTTTAAACTGCAAAATGATGAAAAATTAAAGCAAATTGTGCAGCACTGTGTTCTTTACCAATGAAAAAAACAATAATTTTTTCATAAATAATGATGGTTTTAATTCTCTGGCAAAATTTTAAAGATCCACCCAAAACTGTGGAGACTAATAAACACCAACTTCTGCCAATAAACATTGTTCATTAAATAGCATGTCTGAATACATATACCTAATGACTAGCATCCATATTCCACATAGTTCTAAACACCACAAGGCATTTCCACAATTATTCCTATACATCCCTAAAACCAGCCAAGACCAGCGCTTTTTCCCATCCCCCATATCGGTAAGTGCATGCTGGCATGGTTTACCGGTACTGAGCAAGCAACATCAGACCTGTGGGCAAAGAGTAGGTCCAATTCAAAATTCAAATCCTGTGCAGGTCAGTGAAATATTACTCCTTTCCAGAAACATAAGTATTACAGATGATGATGTTTGGCACCAAACAGCTGCCGCTTTTATTTTGAAGTCTCCGCTAATATTTCTTTTTAATGGCCGCTGGTCATCTTCTGCTGCAGCAGCAGCAGCAGACTCTGTGGTTGACTGGATCATTGAACCATCACTTTTATTTACTGCTGCTAGGTTCTAGGGAGGAAGCCGCATTGGCACAACTGTGTGCTGGACGGCTATTAATCTCCATGTAACTGTACATGCCAGCTGAATAGGATTTTCCATGTGCTGTGTGCCGCCGTCTATATGCACGCATAATATAATTATATATTAGTCAGGAACGTGTCTAAACTGTAGAATGTTAATGCTGGCAGATCTCTATTCATTGATGGTATATTGATTTACTGTAGAAGAATGGTGGGAAGTTCTGCTAGTGACCTACACGACCTTTGGCTCTTGGTTCTTGGTTAAGTGTCATGAGAACTTGAAGCTCAAACACTCTCTGGCCACATTCCCTTCCATTGCCATCCCATGGCTTATTAGATGGACTTTGTATTTAGACAGGCCTTTGTCTAAACCATGTATAGCTGTAACAAATCCACATTTTAAGAATGTAATATGATCAGATCCTGAAGAATTTCTGGCAGCGCTATAGAAACTTCGTCCTACTTACTTACTTAAAGTATGACACAGCATTTGCATACCCATGAAAAGAAAAAGTACAAGCAGACTAAAGTGTACTGTATGGCTTCACAGAATCATCATTACATGCACACTTATCATCTTAAAACTCCACTATGAAGCATGGTTCTCTACTTTGGTCCATGCATCCTTCTGAGATAACCCAAACCCAAAAATAACTATGCTTGCTCTAGGACATTCTTTCTGAACTGCCTCGAAACGAGTGTAGGACATTCTCCCCCTGGAAATTATCCCCCCCCTGTACACCCTTTGAAATGACACTGCCCAACATAATCCCCCTTTGCTTACTCTATGGGCTTTGACTATAATCATTACCCACACCATAAATCCTAAATGATACTGATGGCAGCCATGGCATCAGATAAGTACCTTTTTAAAATTAAGATCTATGATATTGATATACATTGTTCATTACTTCTTTGTCTAAGGGAGGGGGAATAATGTCCGGGGAGATAATATCCAGGGGGAGAATGTCCATGCCCCCTCCAAAGTTATCACATTTTCTCCATTAATAACAGTACTCTAGTACAGCGGTTCTGAAACTAGGGTCCGCAGTCCCACAGGGGACTGCCAAGCAGTTTCAGAGGGACTGTAAATGAATTGCTTTCTCAGGATATCTCACCAACACCTCAGAACACAAAACACACTGATGGCTCTAAGAGTACTGATTCCATTTGAATTTAAATTTGATTACTATGATTTGCAATTTTCTGATTAAATAATTGATTGACAAAACAAGTAGCCTGTGTGTTAATTACAGTTAATTTGAAATTCAAATTTTATATAAAGTCCGTGAGTCATCACAAAAATTTATAATGGACCAACACGCAAGAAATCCTAAAAAGTTTGAGAACCGTTGCTCTTAGTATGAGTGTTGCAAACTACAGAGTGATCATGTGCAAGTCATACATAGACCAGGCAATATGTATCGGTAAATGTACTACTATGTACTATGACACACAAAAGCAGTAAACTTCAAGCAAAGTGCAAGCATTAATTCGAAAATCAGATCCAAACAATTGATGAAAAAAACTTCACTTAATTCCAGATCCAATTGGATCCATAGACCGGAACTTGGGTCAGGGTCTGGTGCATTCCTAATTTCAAGTGTCAATAAATGTCCAAATTTTATTGCCTGACCAAGCAATATTACGAATACAGCAGTTTTCAGAGGCAAAGGATTTAAAATCAAGCCACCTTTATTTCATTTAGTAAGCTTGCAACTGTTTCCAAATTTTAAAAGATTTGTTTAACAAATGAAAATAAAAACATGCATTAACAGGCTTGTTGGAACAGATTTCTAGCAGGGGGGTGCATTTTTTCAGGGGCAAAGCTACAAAATCAGTCATCATAAAAAACCTGACAATCGAAAAAAGGTAATCATCCTTCCTTTATCTTTTATCTTCTTTTCAAAAGTCCTGACAAGCAAAAAAGAGGTCATCACCCTTCCTTTATCGAGTCTTCAAAAATCTCGATAAACAAAAAAAAGCCTCATCTTCCAGGGGTGCAGTGCACCCTTAATTTTTTCAAGGGGGTGCAGGTGCACCCCTGCACTCTCACTTCCTAAGGGCCTGTGCATTAACCTATAAAGGTAATGCAGAGGCTTTTACAGCTGATCATGTCAGTGACCTTGAGCTCAACACCTGAAAGCTCCCGGATGTCTCCTGTCATTAAGAGAATTTCCAAAAATGTGATTGACCTTGTTAATATTATGCTTACAAATTAGCAAGTGTGCTTGAAGGTCCTTATGCTTGTAGGGCCATTTCTTAATCAGATTTTAAAAAAATTGCATGCCATCCATGTGCAAGTAAAATTTAAAAGAATAAGCCACTTGGCATAAATTTAGAGAAACTTACCATACTCTGTACATGTGCAGTACATCAGTACATGAGTACATGGGAAGTACATCTGTACATCAGCATCATGCTGCAAGTAGCAGCCTCTATGGAAAAGCAATTTTTAAATTCTACATTCAAGAGCAGCACAAGGGAAAATGATTCCTTTCTACAGACCGGAAATGCTTAACCCTTTCGCTTCAAGACCCTTTGGACAGAATGGTTCCCAGGCCTAGCCTTTTTCCATGACCCTTCAGGCCGAAGGGCCACATACATCAATAATGCATGGCAGTCCAGAACAGGCATTGGTATTTAAACATACTTACTGATAGATGGTTCTGTGTTGTAATTTCACTTTATGGTGGGAGGGGGGCACATAAACGAAAGAGTTAATGCAACAGCTGCTTTTATCATTTGCTTTGGTGCTTTGGTTGCCATTTCTGCATTCGGTCCATTCATCAAAGGCCGTTTTTAGCTTTACCAAAGTACCAAATTCGGCACTAGCGTTTTGGAATGCATACCAAATTTAGCACAAGTGATTTAGCACTGGGTATTTCTTGCATCTCTCCTTTTCCTGTTTCATTGTATGCCTTATAAAACTTTCAGGATGCCCGACATACACAATAACAAGCACTAATCCAGCCCAAGCCAATAAATATATGATTAGGTTCCATAATTCTGTGCATTTGAAGCAAAGCCAGGCTATTCTTTATTCCAGACTCCAATTATACAAGCTGTTCCACGCTTGTATAGTTTAACTCACAGAAAAACAACAAGTGCATGAGAATTCTGCTGGGGCAAAAGTGCACATTCGAAAGTGCCAAAAGTGTCAAAAATCTAAGAACGTCAGAATTTTAACTTCAACAGAAAGTAGGAATAGTTAAAAGTCCATACAATTTCTGGACTTTTGCACTAGTAAATGTCTATATCAAAATTGCCAAGATTTTGGCAAAAATGTTGAGAAAACAAAAATTAATATTCAATATATCTGCTTCATACAACTTAAAATAGATATATCTAAATGCTAGAAACAGAATTCTACAAATTTTAAATTCATAGACACGCACAATTATACAAAACACAAAAAAAATAATTTTAAATTGTGGATTCTCTCAAAAGTACAAAACAATAATATTTAGACTAGTTGATGAAGGCAAAGACTGACAAAGTTACCAAAATTAAATATAAAACTGCCTATAAACTGTCACTGTCATAATGCAAACTGCAAGTGAATCATATTCTGAAAACTAGGCTCAAAATGGAAACAAAAGACATGTTTCTAAAGTAACTTCAGTCACAAGAGTGTCATTAGTAATGGCCCATTATTAATGATTTATATCTTGGCATAACTGTATATAATATTACAGTCAGTCAGACTATTTGAACAAGAAGAAAACGGAAAAAACAGCACACAGCAACACCATCAACTCAGTCACTGTATTGAATATATCATATATGCTCTCGATTACAGAATTCAGAGCTCATCCAGTGCAAAAGAAGCAAGTTTGTGACAGTAGTGCTATATTACCGGGTCTTATCTGCATGATAAACTGGAACATCAATAAATCAATATTAAAAGCAATGCATCATGCCTGTAAGCATTGCAGTGAAAGGCCTGACCAATAATAGTCTAGCAATGAGCAATTTGGCAAACTTCAACCAATGAATGGGTCAATAGGGTATCTTCACAAACATCAAATGTATCTGATTCCGGGTAATCTATTTAACATGCTGCCTACAATGTAAAAAAGATCTTTCACTTACTTTCTAAACAGAAAATAATCTGTGAATAAATACCAGTTTGCTCTCTGTTTTAAATTACTACCGTACATACTACGCGTTTACCTCAGTAGGTACACGCTTCAAGTCCTCATACAAATTCATAATGCCTGACTCAAAAGAATTTCATTTTTAACCTTGACTGTGCATTGATTTAGCAATTTATACTGAAGTGAACCAGTTTTGGTACAGCAAAATCGAAAATAACTTGAACACACAGCCAATAATGTCAGAAATAGCCAACACAATCAAAATGATGCCTCACTCAACAAAGATGATACCCATAAAAGATACAAAGATTTGCTAAGTAGAGGATTCAATTGAAAAGCCTTTCAAACACTTCTCACGATCATCAAAATGATAAACATTAGTCATACAAAGACCAACAATTAAATTAAGCAACAAGTCCTTGAAATAGTCTTCTGACCAAGTCACTCTTCTTCACCACTGAGCCAGTTCTGACCTTGTCTTTCAACAGGTCCAAATTAAAAATATATTTTTTTTTTGGTAAAATACAGCACAACACTGTGCAACTGTGCAAGCAGAGTTCTATGTTTAGAATCACATATATTCAAGACAAAAGACAGAACAGGTTTCCAAAACGAGACTAACATTTTTGACCAACAATAATTTAACCGTTTCTCAGAACGGATACATTTTGCAAATTCAGGTTTCCAGAACCGAACACTATGAAGCAAACATCCCCCACTCGGTGATTTAAAATCACGGACCCGGTTACAAAAGATTATCTGTACACTCGCATTAAAGAATAATCCCTGCATACAAAATTTATACAGAACAACACATAAAAGCCTTGAGTAGCTACATGTATATCAGTCAGTGCTTATTCTAGCCACCTTGACATTGGGGGGAGTTTTATATGTTTGGAGGGAGATTTTTATCTGCCCAAAACCTTGACGAGCAAAATAAAGGTAATCCTGTTGTTATGTGCTCTCTTGGGTGTGGTGACAAGCAAAAAAAGGTCATCATATCCTTCCTTATCTTTCCTTTTATCCTTCTTCCAGATATTAAAAAACCCCTTTTCGTCACACTTTTGGAGGAGGAAATGTCCATCCCCAATGCAACTTATAGAATTTTTTTTTTTGGGGGGGGGGAGAATTTTCAAACTGGAGGGAATCCTTGAATTATGTGATTAAATGCTAAACAAAAATTATCGAACTTGCTAAATGTTAAAAGTTAGCAGTAACTTCACAGTCTTGCAAATATATTTTAAAACAGACATGCCTGGATATACCATTTATGCAGTACATAGAAATGAAGTTATCAAGCCGTCTTTGGGCTTGCCCGGTAGTATCATTTAGATAAGACATAGATAAATAACATACTGCAGACAGCATGTGTGTGTGTGTGTGTGTGTGTGTGTGTGTGTGTGTGTATGCATGCATGCACATGCGGATATTGCAAGATAGGCGGACCCAGTAGTAAATCAATAATCAAGTTTTCATGCTGATATATATATAAATATAAATATAAATATAAATATATATATATATATATATATATATATAGAGAGAGAGAGAGAGAGAGAGAGAGAGAGAGAGAGAGAGAGAGAGAGAGAGAGAGAGAGAGAACTTTGTCAAGATCCTAAGATGAAATAAGTTGAAAAGTTTCTCATAATTCAATGTAAGACCAAATCAACACTGCTGTTAACATAGAACTATTCTGAGAGTCACTTAACTCTATTTTAATGTCTGTGCTAAATAGGTCCAACACCCAAAAATCTGAAAGTATGATGCAATAAATCTTCTAATATAGTCTTGACTAACGAGAAATGGAGATTAATGATAGTTCTGCAGTAAGATACTAAAATATTCACCAAAAAAATACACCAATTAGAGTAGGAATCTGGATTCTGTCAAATTTGGATATAACCAAGAATTTACTCCATCTGCTTCTCTTTCTTCTCTTCACATAACAATCAAGACATCTCTCTACTCTCCAGTAGGATACAGTGGATACTGCTTCATTAAATAATGTCTTTCTTTCTCTGTCAGCTGTAGAACATAATATTATGGTAATCAATGTGGATATAACCAATTAGAAAGACAAAGACAGCCTCAGCTCAGTAAAAGTTGCAGAACAATAAAAAAACATGTCCACACAGTGTCTATCTTTATAACCCTAATTTGTTAGTAAGTGGATATTTGGTTTCAAACCTAGCTAGAGATGCTTTCAAGCACTGATTCAATTCTGATTTCTTATGGTGCTAACATTAATGGGTGTTCAACAGAAGGCACTTATTGTAGCTGGGCCCAAAATTCTGAGGAGTGACATAATGCAGACCTAACTCTTTTCAAGGGATAAAAATTCCCATAAGCATTATATGGATGAGGCTTATTAGCTAAACAAATGAAAAATTTGATACTACCAATTTTTGCAACATACACACATCCAAGGTTGAAATGAAACCCAGCAGACAACACATACATAAGAGCACCCACCCACATACAGGTACACACAGACACACACACACACATACAAAGACACATACACATTTTGTACTCCATGCCATGACAACGGCCGGATGTTCTGGTAAGCTCTCAGGACCGGTGCTAATAATACAGGGTAATTTAGACGGCAATATTTTAAGTTCCATCTGAGATTCTTCAGTAATTATATTATTCACCTTCGGTAATTATTCATACTATGAATAGGAGCATTTCAAATAAGTGCTATGTCAGCTGCAAAATCAATGTTTGTCTTGACGCAAACGACATCTAAACGACATCTAAACGTCTACACAGAAACTGTTTCAATCTGCTTTGGGACAGGTATTGTTCGAGTCCCGCAGGAGCCCTAAGGTTGACTCAGCCTTACTCACTATAGGGCAGTAGTACAGTAAACTGAGGAACAGTGGTAAAATGCTGCAATAAGTCAAACAGGTAAGCTATGCAATGCACTAGCCCCGTATGGGTGGCATTGCACTGGCATTGCACGCCAGGCTGAGGGCTATAGCAAAGGAGATCAGCACCGCCCTATGAACCCGTGAGGCTCAGGAAGGACTTTTTAGTTTTTTTTGACCAGCTGTGCATAAACTGAACTAGAAAGAAACAGCTGATTCTTCAATCACAAGCTATTTCATCCAAATTGGCACCATGGACAACCAAATAGGCAGGCAACCGGGTATTAGGAAGTCTATACTAGAAGCCCAGACTATGCTTCTTGCAACAGACCTGGGTGAACTCACACAACAGGTCTTCCATGCTGTAACAGACAACCAATCCTTTTCTTCAATACTAGCTTCCCAGAGGACTGCCTCACACATAGCAGCAAGGATGATAAGCAGCCATTGGTGCAAAGAAGAAGTCGCAATATTCGTACAAAATACAGTCAGGCATAATTATTAAGATGGCAATTACAATTCCTATAGATGATAAATACTGTACTACTATTAATAATGTATGTGTATGTGTGTGTTTGTGTGTGTACACACAAACTGCAGACACACACAAAAACACACACACACACACAAAAGACCTAAAGGATTCCCTAACAATGGCATATCAATCTCCATAGAACGGTGCATGTCAAGCTTAGGTTCACTCAATACACTAAAATGGACTATCACTCTGTCAGACTATCCAATCAGTGAGCCGGGACATCTGTGTATCTTTCTAGCCAAAATCTAGCTCAACAGATCTGACTGCAGTTGAATTTCAAATTACCCATACCTGTAAACAACACAGATAAACCAGAATGATCCTCTTTGGTGGCAAAACTCGACTGAGCTGAACTGCCTCCCATGAAAATAATTTATAACCGAGTGACTATTGAATCATAATAAATATGTCTGAATTCTCAGATGGCAAAATCATGAGAAAATCATAAAATTAGACTGGACGTAACACTTCAACCTGTGAACTTAGTTACAATGCATTTTATATATCTCCTCTTCATCTTAAAGAAATGTGTTAAAACATAATGATGTTATTTCAAATTGTTTAAAACAGCGTTTTCCAAAATGTGGGTCGCAACCCAAAAGTTGGTTGCACTGCTCAATCTAGTGGGTCACAGGTTAGCGCCAAATTTAATTAAAGTGTCATTTTCTAGCCAATACCACAATGTCACAAGCCTTGAAAGCTGCAAAATGATGCAATCCTCCATACACGGCTTATGCTAAAATGATTGGTGTTTTATCCAATTTTAGTTGACAATAAGTTTGCAGGGTTGCAGCATGTTACAAAGCTGCTGAAGTGAGTCGCACAGTTCCAAAATGTTAGGGAAGCCATGGCCTATACTGCTTGTAAAAATTAATCTTATTTCACAATAACGCAAGGAAAGTGTATTACGACCATTTTGCTCCGAAACTCCAGTAACAATAGGAATCTCTTCTTAGGCATCATTATTAACACGTTGACTGCATACGATTGATCACTGGGGCGCGGCTGGTGTGGAATGCGTTCATGCGTGACCAGTGTGAATGCCGCTAGATTATTTTCAAGGCACAATCACTTTAGACGCCTGTTAAGGAAAATATTTTGGAACAGATGCGCTTAGGAGCCATCTGTTACTAGTATCATGTTCTCTTTACTCAGGTATGCACCAATTCATAGGGGAAATGCCGGTGCCCTGTAAGGTGACGGAACAATAGTTAGCTCAACAATAGCGATTGGAGAAATTACTGCCATAAAATGGAAACAATTTCAATTTAAATTCCAACCTTCATTGTCTGGTCCAAATGCCTCCCTCACACCCCGAGCCAAAAATTGTCCACTTCACTGGATGGAAGACTTGACAATGCAAGCCACGTAATTACATCGTAGCAGGAATTCTCCAATACGACGCGTCAGGAGGATTATAATTACGAGGCTGTGGTTGAGTATATTGTGGTTTTTGAACAAATGTTTATAGGACAAATATTCATACATCTTCCTTAGAATACACTTTTTTGATTGGTCCCTCATTCTAGTAGCTAAAGGAAGCAGAAGAATGATTCCAAGATCCGAATAAGCTAAAATAGTTTGCATTGAACTAAGGACGTCACCTGACGTCCCTAGCGCCCTGAGAAACCAAATTAAGGACGTCAGTTGACGTCCCTAGCGCTCAACGTGTTAATTCACCTGGTGGTTAAGCGATGTTGTCATACTTATAAGAATTTTAAGACTTCTAAAAAGGTATGTTTCTGGCAAAATTTAATTTTCAAGAAATTTCGTATCTATTTCTCTGCTTTTGTCTTATTCTGAAAAATACAAATAAATCAGCCTAATGTTCATGCCTAATGCCTTATTTTTATTAGAATTGAATCAGAGCCTTTGTTTTGCTTTTTATTCAAAACTCAGAAGATTCTTTTAAACTAACGTTCGCCAGATGGCCTAATGCATTTTTTTGATATAACATGCCATGATTAGGGTTGCGGCACATTACAAAACCGCTTAAGTGAGCGGCAGTTCAAAAATGTTTGAGAACCTTGTTTTAAAAGACTAGTACAGACAGTTGCATTTGGCTTGCACTGCATAATTCCAAACTTGATATGTGATATGAGGGCTGCTACTTTATGCACTGTGAAGTGCAAAATATAAAATCATCAAAAAAAATCATCCAAGATTTACTGTATATTTATAATAAGAGAGAACGTTCACTTTCATAAATTAAGCTAACAGAGTCAGATCAAATATTCAAATATCTTTCTGGCCATGAGAGGGCATAGGGGCGGCTCCCATATTCCGGCCTGGACGGATCTGAGATTCTCGAACCATAGCATGGTCCTATACCACTAAATATCTAAATTTCTCAAATAACTATTCAAAGCTGTTCATCCATGACAAAACTAATCAAATATGACGTCACTGCCATATAGAGTAGATGCAAATATCTATTTGTCAATGAATGTGAACTTGAAATTTAATAGCCGGTAGTTCTAAAAAATTTTATGAGTCATTGGTTTGATGGGTTTTGACCCAAGTGACCAAAGTACTTATGACCCATTTAACCCATGAGTAACTCTTAGCCATTATTTCAGGTTCAATCATTTCCTGCAAGCTCAACTGGCAAGCACAGATTCACAAAGTTTGCAAGCAATGTGATCTACAAATAATGCACAAAATGAGAGTTAATACTTAAGACTTTTGCAGATATTGCCAATTCATAAGCGACGGATAAAATAATCCTTAAAAATCTAATTTTTCAACTATAAATAGTAGTAGCCACCTCCCAACTTGATACTGCCTAACTGTAACCTACATTTATTCAACAGTCAATTCCATGGGAGGTTTCGCATAATTTGCTAGTTTAGATCTTCCAAATGCCTAAATTTAATTTTTCCAAATGCCTAAATTTAATTTTGCAAAGCAATAAGATCATAGACTCAACAAATTCAGAAACCTGGCCTCAACTCTTCTTTAATTTAACTTGCTGTGAAGATCACAGTGCAGAGGACATGCACACAAACGCACAACACAGACAACAGATCAAAATAACAACGTAACAACGCTTAAAGAACGACATAGCACCTGCTCTCTTTTATTAAAATAGAAAATGTTATTGACTATAAATAGAGTCTTCCTCTATAAATAGTGTTAGGCAGTGACCCTGTACTAGAGGCCATGATTGGAAGCCAATAAAAGCCAATAAACAGGATAAGATTTTATTGTCTTACAATTTACAGTAATATAAACATAATATAACTAATCAGAATCAAACCACATCCAAACTTAAAAGCCTAACAATATATATTCAATGTTCTCAATGAATATATATATTTCTGTATTATTTACACTATAGATAATAGATATACACAGATATATACATACATACACACATACATACACACATACACACATACACACACATACATACATACATACATACATACATACATACATACATACATACATCTTATACAATACTACCCATCACTACAATCATTATTGGTACATAATGCTTTTAGAGGATTACTAAATTGTAGACTAGGAAGATACCAGTAAACCTGATTCTAATCAATTCATCACAACATTATATTTATAGCTGGATAATCTTCTAGCAATGTTTACAAGAGCAAGGCCAAACACTAAATATAGGATTGGATGAGCCGTCATCTCAATCTCCCTCTGCTTTCACTATGAAGGGCAGTTCTAATGTCAGATTATTCTGGGCAGCAGCTAGCTAATTCACTTCATCAAAACTCATCAATACTACTACTACTACCACCACCACCACCACCACCACCACCACTATCATTACCACTACAACAACTACTACTACAACAACTACTACTACTACCACTACTACTACTACTACTACCACTACTACTACTACTACTACTACTACTACTACTACTACTACTACTACCACCACCACCACCACCACCACTACTACTACTACTACCACTGCTACCACTACCACTACTACTACAGCAACCTTCTGTGGTACCGTCGCCCAGCTAGGCTTTGGCTCATCCACTATATTTCTATTCAGTGGAATGCACAGAAGATGCCAACAAAACATTCTTGTAAAGATTTTCTGTATGCATCCTCTAAGATTTCTTCTTCTTCAGGATCCGAGAAACAAGCTTGCTGCTAATCAAAGACAACTGAACTGCTCAACACTGTTGGAATTATCTGCCAAATATTTTTAGAAATCTCTATCCACTGCTACAGATCCCCTCCCCAGTTCCTTCAGTAACGGAATGCAGCCTTCTGCAACTGCTCACATCTTGGTTTTCATCATCAAGTCATCAAGCACTGATTTAATTTTATTTTCTTCAAGCTCTTGTGTTTCTGAAATGTATGGTTCTAGCATCATCATTGTCGTTGTCATCATCATCACCACCACCACCATGACCACTATTAATAAATTCATTGTCAACTGTGTCCAACAGTCCACCAAATCTGACTTTCTTGTGTTCCTTCATTCAGCTGCCTCCTGGAGGCTTCTAAACTGCAAGTACTACTGGCATTTTTTATCATCAACATTCAACACAGTTCTTCCAACTGATCAGGTTTCCTCCTGATTGGCACACCTGTTAATTTTAATCACAACTACCGAGAAAGTGCAATCCAGAGGGATTGACTAATATCCAAACTCAACCATCACAATCTAACCACCCACAGGTTACACCCAAAGACCTCTATCAGACAGGTGGCCAGGTTTCAAAGAAGTTAGTAAAACCAAATAAAATACTAGTGTGCTCACTCAAAGATTTGCCTCTATATATAATAGAATTGATTTTTTATTAGCCAAATGATCCATGCTGGTATTGCTAGTGTGAAGCATACATACTGATTTGAGTACCGGTATAGATATTGCACACACATAACAAAGATCCAGTTGTCAACCATTAAGTACCTAACACCAAACCTAACATCAGCAATTTCAAACTGTCAAGCATCATATTGAATTTCCTACACTTATCTCAGCTATACACAGATTTAAGCAACAACAAGATAACTCACAGGCACCCACACATGCACACAAACACACACACAAACACACACACATACACACACACACACACATTTTCTGAAACATCAGCAATGTCATTAAATTTTAAAAAATAATATCTGATATTAAGACTGTACTGCTTTGTGTAGGCCTACTAGTCATATCTTGATAACAAAAATTTATAACAGGTGTGGTTCAAAGTTAGTGCATAAAAATTAAGTTTAAAAAGCTCTTTAAAAATAACTTAAATAACTTACCAGTAAGAAAGCAGCTCTGTAATTGGTTAGTGCAGAACCCTGACAAAGCAATGTATATGAATCGTACTCAGGCAAGCTAAGGGGAAGGTAATGGGGAAACACATAACTAGTCTCATCCTAGGGTAGAATAAAGCCAAATGAACTTTCATTCAGTTGGCAAATAGATAATTCATCAACATTGCTATGTACAGCATTTTGAAGCATAACTACAGAAAAACAGGTGAAGAAAACTGTACAATGCAGGCATAATGGTCTAAATTTAGATATAAAAGTGCCCACAGAGTGAATAAATATTAAAAACAAAGGCCAATGCCTAGAAACTCAATTGCCTTAATCTAGCATTGGTGAAGCCCACAGGCATAGTTAGGGACCTCTCTATAAACAAACCTATTTAAATAACAACAGAAGCAATGGCAGGAAACCCATTTATAGATATCTCCACTGGAGCTTTCTCTTACCTCTATATATAGAGAGAGATGTTCTATATCTAAAAATAATTAACTCTTTCCAGCCTATAGATAATCCAAAAGATAGTGAGATAAGCATAACTAGCACACTAACTCACTATTGATTTAAGAACTTTAGATGCTGGGTATTTCTACATTAGCGACCATAGATTTTCACTTTGCTCGATCTTGACATCCTCTTATTAATTCGATCTTATTCTTTACTCCATCGATTCCTTCACATAGGCAGTCTACATGGATGTTTCTCTGCCTTTTTCTAGCTCTTTTTCCTTCCAATTTTCCAGTTATTGCCAAATGTTCCAGGCCTTCCTTCATCATTTATGTGTCTGAAGTTCAGCTGCCTTTTTTGATGGTTTACCATCAGACTTCTTTCTATTCCAATTTCATTGAAGATCTCTTCATTGGCTGTCTTTTCCATCCATGCAATCTTCAGTATTCTTTGCAGAAACCATATTTATGTGGCTTCCAATTTCTTCCACATGGCCTTAGATATAGTTCATGTCTCTGTTCCATGCAAGACGACTGACCAAACGTAGCTTTTGAGCACTCTAAATCATGTCTCATAAGTGATGTGTCTATTTGTAAGTATCGCTCTGAGTTCCCAGAATGCTGCCTTGGCCATTCTTTCTCACATTCCTCATCACTGGTTATCATATACTGCCTGTATTTGAACTGTGCCACTTGTTTGATTTCATTGCCATTTAGCCTTATTCTGCATGTGGGTGTTACTTTGCTCTTGGTAATCACTATGCAGAAGGTCTTTCAAATATTAATCTTTAAACCTTCCCTTGCTCTTTCTATTGTTACATTATTTAGAAGTTCCTGCAGTTTTTCCTCAGAATCAGCTATTAGTTGCAACATCTGCAAACCTAAAATTATTTATGTTTCTGTGGCGTTTCCTAACGCCTATAACTATGATCAACTCAGATGTATTATAACTTCATATATTAATTATTAATGTTCGTATCCAGGACGCAACTGAGAGTGAGAGTCTTCAACTGTGTGAGAGCGACTGACGCTGAAACTAACTACTCTATAGAATATATAATGTAAGACTATAGCAGCTACGCTATTGGCTGAGGCGTGGCTTGTAAGTTCCAAGTTCTACACCTTCTAGATCTTTGATTGATTTTATTATAACTACCAACAGAATAATAATCCAGTCTCATAAAATAATCAATGATTAAACCCCGGCAAAGAAATCCAGCATCTCTTTCTGGCACTACACAGAACTATGAGGGGGAAAACGTTATTTATATTTTTATATGGGGTATAAGGATTCCCCCCCTCACAGAACTGTCAATATGCATAATTATAAACCACTGAAGTCCAGAATATTGAAAGCACTGCACAATGCTCTGCTAATTAGAAAAGTCAATGTCAATAGAACTACCTCCTATCTATTCAGGGCTTCCACAAGCAGACCTGGTGACAAAGCCTAAATTGACAAAAATATAAATGAAATAGCCTATAATTGTTGGCTTGCAGGTCTATGCTAGTAAATACATGTCAGTGCACATCCAGAGAAAATCAATACTCTAGAACCAAATAGATGCGATCTCTAATTGCAATGGAAATCTCTAATTGCAATGGAAATCGCAACACACATTGACTGTATGCTTTAAACTAACAAGCCCTGAAATGTCATGAAGTACATACCATGAACTTCATTCAGGTCATCATACAATACAGACAGCCTAGGCCTCTAATACACCTTTGGATAGGACACTGCATAAAAGGTATCACAACCACATATTTTCTTTCTTTTACTAAACTTCATTTTCCCAAAACACGCCAGTCCATGAAATTCTGTCCACTGGACCGACTACACAATTAATTTGATGACAGTAAAATACTGTCCAGGCACCAGGTTCAACAACATGGTTGACGGTTGAACATTACAAATGATTTCACTTACTTATTAGAAGAGTTCACTACTCAAAGAAACTTGCTGTTAAACCAGAGAAGCTAGCCTAGTGGAGATACAGCAGCTCAAATATACTATTAACTAATCATTATAATCATCTATTTGGGTAACTGCTTACTACTAGGACAAGAATGGTCAACAGCTGGATCGAATTCAATACACAGCATAGATTTGTCATTATCAATTAATATTTTCTACTGTAATGTTGTAATTATTGTCAAGAAATCATGTTGACTTGAACAGGATAGATTGACTAATACATCTAAAGCCATTTCTAAGTACTGTTAGTGTTGAATTTAAAACCAATGTCATTTCTTCAGGCAACACCCAAATTTCAGACTAATCCGATGCTCACATTTCTACCTCCCCTGGTGCAGTTCAGACAACAGAAAACATATGTTTAGCCCTGCTGGGAAGACATCTTCAACCAGTAACAAATCGTCCCAGCAAATTAAATCCACGAAAAGAACTAGAAAGATGTATATTGTATACTGATGTTGCTCAGATCAAGTGTTGTCTTCTGAGCTCAGCATCAAACAAATCAACCAGTGATTAATTACAGCAGGCAAATATAATAACCAGAAAAGCCCACAATCCCCTCAATCATCAATTCTTCAAGTAAATATCTTAAACAATAAACAAGCCCTTAAATAACATAAGGTTTCTTTTCTGCTTTGCATATGAAAAGATGCAAAACTTAGTTAGGGGTTGTCCATTAATTTAATTTCTTCTTCTTATAGCGAATGCCTTTCTTTCTCAGCCATTCAACGGCATCAGGTTGAGCCTGATGCAGGGTCTCGAGTCCTCCTTCGAATCTGGTGAGGTGGCAGTCATTGACTATGTGGTTCATAGTCTGTCTGATGCCGCAAGGGCAATTCGGGTCATCTCTGGCTCCCCAACGGTGAAGAATAGCGGCGCATCGGCCATGGCCTGTTCGATAGCGATTGAGGTGGACCCAATCATAGCGCACTAGGTCAAAGCCGGGTTGGCGCTTGCAGGGGTCTGTGATGAGGTGTTTGTTCTTGACCTCAGCAGACTGCCAACTCTGCTTCCATGAGTCCGGAACAGAGAAGTGCAGTATAGGCGCAGGAAACCAGATTGGATGACGAGACGTCAGACGTTGAGCAGGATGGTCAAAGATGTCCGCGTGTATTGGTAGGTCTGGTCGGGCATTAATGTGGGCAGTGAGCTTGGATGTTGCGGCTTCACGACGGATAGCTGGCGGGGCGATGTTGCTAAGGACTGGCAACCAGTGAGCCGGGGTAGAATGGATGGTTCCAGAGATTGTCCTCATGGAGGAATTCAGTTTGGAGTCGACCAAATGGACGAAATTTAATTACGTCAACAAAATAGGGAGGGGTTTGAAAAAGTTTGACAGTTGTTGACATGAGGGAGGGGTCAAGAGATGTTGACATCAACAGTTTCATTTTTAACAAATAATCAATAAAATTGGAAATTTTGTGGAATATTATTTATCACAATGAAAAAACCTGGCAGCAAAAAAGGTCATAACCACCACATTTTGACACTTGATGAGTAAAAAAGGTCATTACCACAAAAAATAATAACTTTCTAAACTTTTTGCAGGACCTGTCACTGATCTTATGAGGGGTCAAAAGTTTTTGACATAATTATTGGGGTTCACTGAAAGTTTGACAGTTGTTGACAAGGGGAGGTCAAAAATTTCCCAAACATTGTTGACTTAATTAATGGACAGCCCCTTATTTAATAACAAGGAAAATCTTGTTATCTACTTTGGCGATGACCATTCTCACTGGCATTAAAACCTTCCAAAAATTCAGCAGCAATACTTAATATACTTAATATTGTGGATTGAACACATTAAGAAGAAGAGTTGACTTGTTAGAAGCATACAAAACTGGGAAACTAGATGTGCCATACAGTCGATTCTTTAGATTAGCACACTAGAGCAGCACAGGAGGTCACAAATGCAAACTGTTAAAGCAGACGGTGGGGTGGGAACAAGAAACAATTTTTTTTAGTGCAAGGGTTGTGGACAAATGGCACAGTTTGGACGAAGTGGCAGTAACAGTAGAAACAGTAAACGGATTCAAAGGTTATCTGGGAAAGCTAGATTACTGAACGTAGAGTTACTATAGTGGTTTTCACGCAGGCTTACTTAGCCTCCTAAACCACTTTAAATCACATTATTATGGCCTAGCCTACTATCACAACTTCAAGTGTATTTACAAACTGTAACAACACAACATATGCCACAAGCATCACAAACACACACACACACACACACACACACACAACTTTCTCAGTTACCTGCAGCATTCGGGCTAAAGGTCGGCGCCTCCCAGCGCCAAGGTCCCACAGCGTCACCCTGGAACCCGACTCCTCCAGATGCCGCAGCCGCTGCCGTCACACTCGACGGCTTTCCGTCCGCCACTACGACCACCGCCATGCTCTCTGCCACACCGTCACGTGACACACCGTCGTCCGCCACTCCCACTCCTCCTCCTCCTCCACCGCCGCCTCCTCCTCCTCCTCCGTTTGTCTCAAAGTAGCGTTTCGCCATCTTTAAATCCACTCGTCCGCAAACTTAATCGCAGCGACGAATTTAAATCCGCCGTCGAACAGTCAAGATCTTACTACGTTTACTACGTAAATACGAGTACGCCCAAGGCAACGATGCAGAAGGTTTCGTTGTTGTCGTCGTCGCCGCCGCCGTTTATCGAAACTGTCCAACCTCCTCCTCCTTCGACGGTCAAGGGAAAAAGACGGCGTAAAAGTTGTAGAAATCTACGGGAAATTTCGTGAGAAAAACACAGAGCGGGAAATAAAAACGACGACGACGGCGACCGCGTCCATCAGATGATCAGACGACCGATCTCATGACGACGAATAATAAGGACGCGTCCGACCGCTGCTACCATTAAACTACCGTTGACACGACCGACGACGGCGAGAGTGCCGCCTGCCCTACGCGCTACGACTAGGGCACGAAGGACGACGACGACGATGATGACGGCGACGATCGAACGCGAGTATTTCGAAAGTCTGCCTTCGGTGCCGCTTGTCTGTATCGCTCTTTATCTCTGTTCCTTCTGTTCCTTGGTTTTGTTTTTATCGCCCTTCGTTTCTTCCCTGCAAATACAATAGCAGCAGCCCGCCAAAGAAACTGGACAATCGCACGCCGTCCCGTCATTTAACTCTCCGTCTAGTCATATATATTATTATATGTTTTATTTTTTGCGATAAAATGTAGCACGTTAATTTTAGTGAATTCGATTCATGGGTATTAGTTTTAAAATCCCCTCTGCCGGCCTTTGCTGTAATCAAGACACTTGAAGACAGACCACGTGTGCTTGTTGTTCGTATTGCATCTGGTACGATTTGCTGCCGTTGCTGTATGGTACACGCGCCTCGAATACCCCGTGCTTTGGGCGGCGTTGTGTGCTTGTCTGGCCGTTGCCGACTGGGGTCGTTTGGCCTGGTGGACGGACGTCGGCGCCCAACGGCCGCCGCTGCTGACCGACCGATAGGCGCGGGTAGTAAGCACGCGATGTTCGCCTTGGTGACACTGCAAGAAGCACACTCGACCCACTTTGTAGTTCGGCGGCGGCTGCGGAGAGAGGGGGGGCGGGCGGGCGGGCGGGCGGGCGTGCTTAAAATAGACGCGCTGCTCGTCTAGGCGCCCACACGACGTCGAGATTAGGAATAAAAATAGCCTTATTAAATGTCTGTGGGTAAAGAGAGAGAGAGAGAGAGAGAGAGAGAGAGAGAGAGAGAGAGAGAATAATATGGGCTCGAATGCATCTGTGACGGCGTCGACGAGTGTCAAAATAGCTTCTGGCGAATAATGTATTGGACGAGATCCGGCGGCTTAATATAGCACGGACTCCAAATATAGACTAATATATAAATATCGCGAATAGGAGGAAGGAGATGGCGAAAGGGGCCTCATCCGCATTATATATATATATATATATATATATATATATATATATATATATATATATATATATATATATATATATATATATATAGTTAGACGTGCTAAAAAGAAACTGTTGTATTCGTCGTTCAAGAAACTGGTTTTAAAGGCGAAATCCAGTAAAATTGGCGATTGGGTGACAGTGGCGGCTCTAGGATTTGGAAAAGGGGGCGTGCAAGTGGGGGGCCGTTGGGGTGGCAACTTCTAATCATGAAACCATTTGTTGATAGGCATGTAGTATTAAGTATAGGGTCCCAACAGTGGGTCACTGGGGGGGGCAGGCACTCAATAGGGGGTACGGGCCCTCCTGTGGAGCCGCCACTGCTGGGTGAGGACTCACAAAATTACAATGACACGAATTTAAAACATTATCAAAGTCACAAAACACTGTTACTGTGTCTAGACGAATGTAGGGTAATAAACGCGAAAACGCCACTGTCAATATACGTAGATGCTGTGGGTCGTCTATCGACTGTCTATTTGATTGGCCAATCTCTGTTTGACAAGCATTCCGGATATTGATTTTTTTGTTGTTGTAGATTAGCTGCTTAAATAAATTTTCTTATAATGTTTAGGCGCTCTCTCCTGTTTTTTAAAAAAATTCTTTCGACCGTTTGGTTTCGTTCTTTTGGATTTTACTGCAAAACTAGGAAAATAAAGATACTGTATAATAAATAAATGCAGTTTGCATCATCAGTGATGGCCATATATGACGTTGAGTCCGGTGCAATAGTACCTGGAGTCCTGGACGCTTTGCATTCCTTTCCAGGGTCCAGATTCCGTAGTCATCGGTTTATTTTCCTTCAGACGCTAAAGATGAGGTCACACTGTCACAGCATAGCTAATGCTCAGTCTCATCGACATTGTGTGGCTCTTACTGCAGCTGTTGTTGGCTTCACTCCAACCCAGTCGTCTATATAATGTGCTCATCTTCTATTTTGTCAACTCTTCCATAGCCGGTGGCAAGCCCTGGTTGATAAAGGAGTCACACACACACACACACACACACACACATTTTGTCAAATTCTCTTCGCTGGCATAATGCATGCCTTGTTGGAATTATTTTCAGAGTTGCTTTCATGCACAGAGGCACGCTAGGAATTTGATTTTTTTTTGGGTATAATGTGATTTGGGGCGGGGGTATAAATCTTTCCAAAAAACTTTTAAAATCTTACAAAACACATTAAAAATTGTAAGGTAATCCGATTTGGGGTATATGTACCGATATACCCACCCCCCGTCGATACGCCCCCAGAGGCACGCAGAAATTCTTCTTTGTGGGACTTGTCATGATGTCATCCGTCTTTGATGCGGAACCTTTTGTTACTTGTCTCAGAAGCTGGCCGATTAGGAGAAATTCCGGGTCCCTGGGCAGAGCTGTCACGGGCCCTTAAATATTTTTAGACCAGTCGGTGAAACGTTCGTCATGTCCTCAAAAAAGTTCAACGATTTCCCAAAAATGCAAAACTAGTGTAAAAATTGTTGATGACCTTTTTCTCTTGTCAAGACTTTACAAGCCTCACCGCCCTTCGGAAGTTGACTATATTGCCTGGCTGATCTCATACCTTTCCTATGGCTATTTTAAGACAGGCCGAGCGCCTAAGAATAAGCAACTACTGTTGTGCTGCTTCCGAAGGCGCTATAGAAATCCACGAGATTTTACTTACTTTTCAAGACGTTAAAGAACGCGCAATGATACACACACACACACACACACACACACACACACACCCTACCCGGCCGGTCCCTCAGAGTAACGGCAACAACACCAACCACTCCTGAATATTGCATGAGATAACTTTATTCCTGACCCGTACACTTCAAGCATTTTCCCACGAGGTCATAAATGTCCAGTAAGCTTATTACTATATTAGCTTAAAGAGAGAGACTTGAATTCGCTGCCTTTCTAGATAGCCAGACAGGTAGCCTAACCCTACGCATCAACAAGCAGTCGACATTAAGAATATTCTAAACATGACAAAAACTTCTGCAATTCCATCTGTTATCGAACTTTGAGTTAATTTCCAGAAATTGGACGCAGTTAAATAGCCGGAAAACGCAAGGACTGGGCGAGCTGACGAGAAACGCATATACTATTTACGGTTCGAATTGCCACGACTGTCCCTCGGTTCGGCAAAAGACCCCCATCCCACCCCTCACCCCACCCGGGGAGCAGGATATTTGTTGAGTTCGAGGCTTTTTGTAGAGTTTGGTGTGACGTCGTATTAATGGTCATCAGAGGATTCCTCCTCCTCCTCCTCCTCCAGCTCCACGACGAGTTTAAAGGTTGACCAGGCGACTAGGAACCAGGACAGTTGAACCAAAACGAAGCGATGCTCTTGGGGTAACCCGCGTCAACCTACCAACAAAACGGGAAACCGCTTATTAAATTAATTAATTAATTAATTAATTATTAATGGAAGTACTGAATACACTGTAGTTCATTAGACCTATTTTAATGAAATATACATTATCCATAGTTTTGCACCGATCAGACTACCGTTCACTGCAGGGCCTGTTTTAACGTACAGTGATACATAAAATGTGCAGTGATGAAATGAAAATGTGCAGTGGGCAATTTTCTGTGCTTTGTGCAATGTGCACTGTGTGCAGTGATAAATTTTCCGGATTACATTTTTTGCTTGTTTTTGCGCGGATGTCCACACATTTTCTGAGTTTAGTGCAGTGATAAATTGTTCTTTAAACAGTCCCTGCCCCGCTCTGCTGCTTCGTGGCAACCAGTGTTTTATACAGGCCTGTTAGGAGGGGAGATTCTCCCCACTAAAAAAACCTCAACCCCCCAAAAAAAAATCCCAGCACTTACACAAATTTTGCATTGAACTGTGTCTTTTCACCTCCAACCAAGTCGACCCTCTCCAGAAAGCCTCAGCCTCAATCCCCCCCAAGGCCTGGATCTGGAACGCTAACGATGTGGCTGGTTTAGATCGTTCCTCTGTTTCACTTACATAGAATTCAGCGTCATTGAATCGATAGAATTCGGTGCCGCTGAAGAAATAAGTGCGAGAATCACTCCACTGAAATGCAGCGTCGATGTGAGGAGGCAGTCCTCGCCATATAGCCAGAGTCCTCGGATAGGTCGAATCGGCCCCACGCCATCGGCCATAGCAGTAATAGTCCTCGCCTTTTCACAACAATAACAATAACAAAAAAAAATAGACATCGAAATGACCTTCAAGTTTACTGCCAGCGTAATAATGTCGCGGAAGTAGGCTATCTGGATTTGACATAAGACAAACGAGGAAGTGCTGAAACAGTGGAGGAAAAGAAAGAGATGATCAACACAATAAGAAAAAGACAAAAGACCTGGATTGGACATATAATGAGAGAAGACTCACTCCTAAGGGAAATAATAGAAGGACAACTAGAGGGGGAAAAGACCAAAGGAAGACCACGAGAGATGCTACTTGACTGGTTGATGGAAAAGGACTGCAAAGACTTAAAGGAGAAAGCTATGAACAGGAATGAATGGCGAAATTGGAATACAAAAACCTGCCTAAGGGCAGAATACTACGAAGAAGGCCTAGTGTATCGGTCTCTTGCAGATTAAACAACTATCGTTTTGTTCAAATTTCTGTTGACATACAAAGCTGATTAGCCTAGGCCCTATAGGCTACACCAGATCTTTCCTATCACCCACGTGCAGTGTTTAACAGTGATCAACACAATAAGAAAAGACAAAAGACCTGGACCTGGACTCCGGGAGAAACTAACAAGGCCGGGGGAAATCAGCTGGCGTAGCGTGACTTTTGGGGGCTGCTGTTTGCCATGGGGCCCCTAGAGTTTCGAAACTAAAAAAAACGTTATCACCTCCTTTTAAAATTTCATTTCTAGGGTTAATTTGAAATTTCCCTAGCTTAGACCCTCTTCGGGCAAAAGGTCAATTTCCCCCACGTTACGCCACTGGAAATCAGCTAGGGGCTGCTGTTAGTATGCCAAAATTTCCGGGGGAATTTGAAATTTCCTGGGCAAAAAGGTCAGTTTCCCCCCGGAAACGGCCTCTAGATTAAACCCTGCCCACGTCGAAATGGTCTTCCAGCACAGCTTCCAATTTTTCAGGACACCCTGTTTCGATCGCTGTTTTTGAAGCTATCGGGATGCTCTACTGACCTTTGACAAAGTACGTTTTTCCGTTTCCAGACCATACAAAACTCGAATCCAGATTATTCGGGATACCCGGAAATCCATCCTGAATGCGTCTCGGGTATCCGCTGTCCAAACGGTAAGTGTTGTTGTATCTCCAGTAAGTGTCTCCCTGGACAAAACCATTACAATGCACCAGTGGCTGCTTCACCGGGGGGGGGCAGAGGGCCCGTGCCCCCCTATTGAGAGCCTGGCCCCCCAGTTTGGACCCTATACTGAATGCTACATACATTAAACAACAAATGGTTGGCCCCCATGGTTAGAAGTTGCCACCCCAACGGCCCCCCCACTTGCCAAATCCTAGAGCCGCCACTGCAATGCACCGCACTGCGTCATCAGCAATAACAAGAATAGAACCATTGAACTCAGTGCCAGTCCAGTGAAACTTTAGTTAATTATGATTGTACGTTTAATGCGATTATGCGATCGCATATTTGACAAAAAATTTAATGCGCCGCATTTTCAGCCGTTTTCCCGCACATGCGATTTCTGTATAATATGCGGAAATTGTATCCGCATTTTCGCTATTCTCGTCATAAATAGGAATTTTTGCTATTTTCCTAATATAGGCCTATTATCAGTATTTCAAAAGATATTGTTGCTATTATTTTTACATGGTTTTTAACGCACATTATAGGCCCTAGGCATAGATTTACAGGGGATCAGCGCCTGCTTTTTAAACCGAAAACACCGCAGTTTTCGCAAATATACGAGGCGAAATAGACGCATAAATGGAAAATTTCCGCGCATAAATTGAAAATTTCCGCATTTCCCGCATATTTAGGACTTTCGAGTTCCGCATATTTATCGACAAACCGCCGCATTAAACGCACAGCCATAATTAACAGCTTTATTAGGCCCCTAATTTATCCTCATTACCACCACCATCGTCGTCTCCATCATCATTACTTTGGTATTTTGGGGCGGGAAGTTAGCAGAGTGGTAATAACATTGGCGCATAGAACCGAAGGTCGCGTATTCGATACCTACAAAAGCCCTCAGGTTAACTCAGCCTTCACTCGCTAGAGGCAAGCGGCAAAATGGGTAGCAGTGGAACTTTCTGCGCATTTCGTGCCAGCACCGCTGCAGTGGAGATAGCGATGTCAGAAGCCAGAGGCGTAGCAGCCATATGGACAACCTGGCCAAATGCCAAGGGCCCCCCGACCTGCAAAGGGCCCACGACCCGAATTTTTTTGTTTTTCGCAAAGTTGTAGCCTACAGTTGTCAGATCGAAAAAAGACCGACAAGCAAAAAAGGTCAACATTTCGCAAACTTGTCAGATCGTCTCTGGAAAGGGCCTCCTGCCCGTTTTTCGCCAAGGGCCCCCGAGCATATTGCTACGCCACTGACAGAAGCTGTGTCAGATGTCAGAGCAAAACAGTACTCGAAGTGAGTCGATGTCAGTTGTCACAGACGGGGAGAAGGAACAACAGTGCAGAAGATGGCGACAGGCAAAGCAGTAAGAAGGTTTTTTCACTTTTCAGCCAGCAACGCTTTGCTTGAAGGTGGGCGAACGTTTGTCAAATAGGCTATATAAGAAATGCTTCAGGAATATTAGAAGAGTGTTATATATCTATCATGATTCTGAATTTGAAGATTGAGAAAAACAGGAGAGGAGACTTTAGCAGTCCAAGATCCGCCATTTTAGCACATGCCTACTACATAGGCCTACAGCTTTCCTATATGCAGATCATAATCAGAGCACGTATAACGCAGATTCGAAATCGACGCTGTCAGTGGTTTTCACACAGGCTTAGGCCTACTTAGCCTTCTAAACCACTTAAAATCACATTATCATCATCATCATCATCATCATCATCATCATCATCATCATCATCATCATCATCATCATCATCATCATCATCATCATCATCATCATCATCATCATCATCATCATCATCATCATCATCATCATCATCATCATCATCATCATCATCATCATCATCATCATCATCATCTTCATTATTATTATTGTTATTATTATTATTATTATTATTATTAAAACGATTTTTTTAAAAATGGACTTAAATTAATTACTTTAAAGAAGAACAGGTGAGCAAGGTCAAGTAGAACACTGTTTCCATATGAATCCTTCTCGACCACCGCGTTCAGGTAGAGCGCCGAATCAATGTCATCGGGCAGGTCAGGCCACTCCTGGCGGATTAAACGAGGATATCCTGGCAGGATACCATTGACGTCCAATGCTGCGTACATATTCCCTGCCATTGATGACAATGGTTGATAAAGAAATTACTCTGGCGTCACACATTGTCAGCCATAAACTCACTCAATCCATATTTCGACCAGACCACTGTAGGTCTACTGCCGAAGGCGGTTCCAGGATTTCTTGGGGGGGGATGGGGACGACGAATGAATTTATAGAAAGTTGATGGGCAATAAAAATAGAAGGGGAAAATCACTAAAATTTGCCGGAAAAGGCTGGGAAAGGGGGATTTTATCCCTCATTTTGCTACATTTTTACCGAAAAAGGTTGATAAGCAAACAAGTCATCCCCGGTTAGTTTTATTAGGCTTTACACAAAAGTAGGTTTCACAAGCAGAAAAAGTAAGCCCGAAAGTCCGTTGGGAGGATGCATCGGATTGTATCCCCACTCATCCTCCACGTGGAACCGCCATTGCCTAATGCAGAGTGCAGACCTATGTAAAAGCGTGGCATACGTCTTAGGACCTAGGCCTATATCGTGTTTATATAAATTAAATTACTTCCAGCGAATGAGCTAACGATTTGGACTTCTATTAGGTTCGTCATCATCTCAATATAAACAACGCAATATACAGATGAACGTGTTTGGTATTTTGTATAATCGAAGATAACAGCTGTAGCGAACAGACCAGGGTTATTTCTAGGATTGCGAATTTGGGGGGTGTCGGGAAAATCTGGGGGTGTACTTCTCCATTTGAGGAGAGGGTGTTCAGGGCTGATTAGTATGCATTTTTTATGCATGCTGTTGTCACATTACCTAATTTTGGGGGTTCGACCTCAACTTTGGGGGGGGGAGGGGTGTTAGGGGTGTAAAAATATCCCTGGAACAGACAGAAGTTGTAATTGATGAATGTACAGTGTGAGTGGCAGGTCTATTTAGTAAAATTAATTATTATGATTATTTAAAACCTTAGGAAGTTTATAACACGCTATATATATATACACACATATATATATATATATATATATATATATATATATATATATATATATGTGTGTGTGTGTGTTACAGTCAAAACTTGTAATTAGTCATTACACGAAATTACTAAAAGTTTGTCATTGTGTGTAATGACCAATAGTGCCAATCATTTCATGCATTAACACAGCCTGAGACGCGGAAATCGCAGTCTTGTAGGATTGTATTAGCAGTGTTAGGAAAGATCACTTGTAAAATGATCTTGATCAAAGATCAAGATCACTAGAGAGAAATTGATCTAAAGATCAAGATCAAAGATCACTAGAGTATAAATGATCTAAGATCAAGATCACTTTAAAAGTGATCTAAGATCAAAGATCATACAAATATAGTTATTATATCATGTATGACGTATCACGTATATACGATACAAATGACTGTACGATGCATGTAAACTTTTGTAATACTATGTTACTAACACAACTGAAAACAGTTCATGACAATTTTAGCAACTAACTGTCAGTTCATCAGTGTTAAACACGCAGTTCATTTTCAGCATGAGCAGATGCTCAAACGTTGCGTCAGACAACCTGTTTCCTCGCGGTGTAATCAAACCTCAATACTAAAAATTCTTTCGACAGGCGCAGAAGATGGCATGCTGCCTTGACTTGTGGGTATGCCAACAAGATAGAAAGTTCCTTATTTGGGTTATTCAGGTAGTGCATGACCTCTATCTTGACTGCATTTTCACGACCTGTTGCAACTGAGCAAGCCTCCCTCTGAGTCCCAGTGGCAGTGCCAGTAATAATGTCAGGGCCATACCCATAATCCTCATCATCTGCACCGGCTGCACTAACATGATCATGACATTGAGGTCCGAATGCTTGATTTGTCCGCCATTTTATTCAATACACATAGAAGTTCGTTGATTGATTGACTTAGTTGGGAGAATACGTATAATTTGATCTTTGATCTTCTGTTGATAATAAAGATCAAAATCACTGAAAAAGTGATTTAAAATCAGAGTCAAAGATCACTAGTAAAAAGTGATCTAGATCAAAGATCAATGATCATGAATTGTGATCTTAGATCGTGATCTTTGATCTTTTGATCTAAGATCACTCCTAACACTGTGTATTAGCGAATATAGCGGTCAGTCAAAGTGTGAAATGAATCATTGGAAAAGTTAGTCTTTGCATGAAATTGCTGGTTATTTTAGCCATTGCATGAAATGATTGACACTATTGGTCATTACACACAATGACTGAAACTTTTAGTCATTTCGTGTAATGACTAATTACACGCTTTGACTGTAATATATATATATATGTCCTTGAAACTCGTAGACCTAGGCCTAGGTCTACCTCTACCGTACATAGGCCTAAATTTAGCGTTTTCTGCGTTAGGCCTACTAGGCCTAATGAATGTTTCTCGTTGTCCTGCTTTTCTTCGTTTATAAATTATTTACGCCACCACAGTCAAAATTAACATGTGAATTTTTAGTTGCCTAAAAAGTAAATGAATTTTTCTCAACTTTATTACGGTTTTTATATTTGCAGAAAAAGCGCATTTTTACGTTTTTTATTTCGATATATACGTTTGCAACACTGCCAACACCCATGAAAAACTATATATAGGCATACGCTTGCTAACAACTTTCTTAATGATACCCTACTATAAGCAGAATGACAGGTCGAACAGGGCAGAAATGAAAATGGAAATAATTATCACAATGGAAATATGAACTAACTGAAATGATCCAGCTAAAGCATTATGTCCATTGCCATCGATGCTTTAGCTGAATCATAGAAGTGCGTGTTGATATTTCCATTTTTCTGCCCTTTTCGATGAGTTGCTCAATCAATGATCACCTTGAAAGGCCAGCGTCTGAGACCCTGCTTGTACGATGGCGTCTACACTTCCTCTCGCGCAGAACATCATCGACAGAGTGGAAGTGGAAGAGCTGGAAGGTGGCGTCGTGATGGACGATGAAGGAGCCACTGCCGTCGTCGTCGTCGTCGTCGTCTTTGCTTCGTCGTTATGTTGCCCTGTTGTCGACGATACGATGGGTCAGTTAATAACGCCGAGCGTCGAAAAGTGAACACTCTCGACTATGTTTCTTTCGTCAAAATTAAGGGGTTTGTCGAGAGTTCAGTTCATTTGGCGCCATCTCGGATTTTGCATTGACTATGTTCGACGGCGGGAAGTTAGCAGAGTGGTAACAGCGCTGGATGAAGGAGCAGAAGGTCGCCCGTTCGATACCTGTAGGGGCTCTAAGGTCGATTCAGTCTTACTCGTTAGAGGGCGGTGGTAAAAATGAGAAACCGCGTTAAGCTGCGAGGTAAAACGTGGGTCCGGGGAAAGTAATGGCAACCTACTCCAGATTAATGGCTTACACCATCCACATCGCTGATTGCCTAGAGACCGGAGATAAGCGCCAGAACCCAGTGTACCTCTGCAAATTCCCAAAAAGGGATTTTGTATGGAGTTTCTGTGAACAAAAGATTTCTAGACATGATTTCGAAATATTGTAAGAATCGATCAGTGACGGTTTCAGGAATTCTTGGTGGGGGTGTGAAGAATATTTTTAAAAAGATGGTGGGGGCAAAGTTAAGAAAAAAGAAATGAGAGAAGAAAAGGTAAGAAATTCTTAGTGTTTTGCCCAATAAATGTTAATAAACCGTGCCGGAAAAGGCTGACAAACAAATAAAACGTCATTCGCAGTAGCCTAATATCTTTTAATAGATTTTATTATAAACTTAACCGGAAAAATTGGTTGACAAGCAAAAAAGATCATCCGCATCTGCGGTATTAAGTTCGCCGAATGTAAAAATTTTAAAATCTTACGAAAAATATGAAAAAACGTTGACAAGCAAAAAACTCCGAGGGGAGGGGAGGGATGCATCCCCAGTAATCAACATGGCGGACCATTGGAATCGATACCAACATTTAAAAAAAAGTTTAGGCAAATCATCCCCGTTTACCGTATAGGATTATGATTGCTTGGATGTCGTCTTCACCGAGACTGAATGACGGACTGTAGCCGCGATAGAAGGGAGCCATGACCGAATCCGAGTCGTTAGAATGACCAAGTCCAAGAGAGTGACCAAGCTCGTGGGTGGTTACCTGCAGCAAGTTAGTACCTAGAAAACAGATATCAGCGCTAAATAAACACAGATTATATAAAACCCTTTTTTTGCCCCTAACAATGACATTTTACCTTGCGAATTGCTGCATAGTAGGAATACATAATAGAGATGGTCTTGGAAAAGAGTTCTTACGTAGTTAGATTATTATTATTATTATTATTATTATTATTATTATTATTATTATTATTATTATTATTATTATTATTATTATTATTATTATTATTATTATTATTATTATTATTATTATTATTATTATTATTATTATTATTGGTGATGACAGTTCGTCCAAAAGAGCGGTGAATTCGTTAATGTCTGTAAACGCTAATTTCAGTTGCCTACTCTACGTAATGGATAAGGCGGCCCTAGTACCGCCGCCCTACATGTGACCCGTTGAACACGTGATTCATGTGACCCACGACCCAAGGGCCACTGGCAATTAAATATCTATAGTCAGTGGCGGTTCCAGGATTTCTTGGTGGGAGATGAAATGAATTCATAGAAAGTTAGTGGAAGGGGTGAAAATAGAAGGAAAGAATCAATAAACTTTGCCGGATAAGGCAGACAAAGGGGAATTTTCCCCTAATTTTACTACACTTTTACCAACAAAATAGATTGACAAGCAAAAAAGGTCTTCACAGTTTTCCCCGTTGTTTTACTAGACTTTCACCCAAAAATAAGTTTCATAATCAAAAAAAGTCCGGTGGGGTGATGCATCCCCAGTCATTCCCCACGTGGAACCGCCACTGTCTATATAGTGTCCTTTCAAGGCCGTTAAGCAACGCGAAAAATAATGTTGATGCAGAAATTGCACTGCATCTGTTAATTCGTCTATTAACACGAACTGAAAATTTCACACGCTGCACGCGACTGCACCTGCAGTCTTAAAAGTTTGATGGGCCATGGACCATATAGACCCATTGACCCACTGCTGCCCTCTTTGACTGCGATATAAATGCCTCGACTGAGTGTCCGAACCTAAACTGATGCCATCCGTCCAGAATTCGTCGTCATCGAAGTGAGCATCACCGCTGCTGTCTGGATAGAAGGCGTGTCCCAGTATGCCTCCTCTGCCGTCGAAAGGCCAAGAGTCTCCGTGATGTTGGACAGCGTACAGCAGTCTGATGTTCGCCCTGCCTGGATCGGATGTTTCCATGACAACAAGTCCCGAAGCATTCGTCCAAAACTGCAGACGACAAAAAGGCAATGGTTCGCTTTAAAATAAAATACACGTGTTGTTAGACTTTACAAAAGAAAGATGACAGTCTTGACAGATGCATTTTAGATGACGCACGGTGATATTTTAAAGATAAAATTGTATTAACTTAATAATAAAATTTTATTACTTTTAAGTTTAAACAGTAGAAACAACGCGACAGAATAAAAGTCTTGAAGCATTTTTGTAAACCTAGACCAGTGGCGGCTCTAGGATTTGGCAAGTGGGGGGCCGTTGGGGTGGCAACTTCTAATCATGGGGGCCAACCATTTGTTTTTTAATGTTTGTAGCATTAAGTATAGGGTCCCAACTGGGGGGCCACTGGGGGGCAGGCACTCAATAGGGGCACGGGCCCCCCGGTGGGCCGCCACTGACCTAGACTAAGCTTCAGCTCACAGTGGTGCTTTAATCTAACATCTACTGTAGGCCTGCGTGAAATATTGAGCGTGTAACAGGATGAAGCGATGCATAGGAAACAAAAGACAAGAGGTTTCTTGAGTTAAGACTAAAAATCTCGCGTTTCATTTCGTTTATACGATTGCGTAAAACAAATGCTTTTGGCGAAGTTATTCGTGCCAATGAAAGTCTTGTTGAAATCAGTGAATAACGGAAGTAACTAAACGTCGCTGTGGCGTTTGACAAGCTTCATGCACACGGCCAATGTCAGCAGACCGTTGTCATCTCTAAGCCAGATCCAGCAATTCAAATGGTGGGCCTCAATTGCCTACGTAAATCTACCATAAAATTGTCTTTCAAACACTATAAAACGCTATAAAACGCTTTAATTCTTTTGCAATAAATAATCACTTATGGAAACGGGAATGTAGAAGCGAATTGATATTAGTATGCAGCAGAAAGTGGGCCTACAGTTCTAACTATACTAAAAAAAATCGCACAAAGAACCGCTAGGTCTATCATTGATCACAAGGCCGACTTGGATCAGGACATGAAATGTCATGTGTTGTCAATCATGACTGGGTGACTAAGACTGATTTTTCGCATATCACCCACCACAGCAGAACACACAAACACAAACAACGCACAGAACAATGAACTATAATAAAAGTCCACTAAACCGTACTGTCGACCCAAAGAATTCACGCAGACCTGAGCGCTGTTGAATTTTGTCTCTCTACAAACATTAGGCCTAAAGTCCCACGATTATTTGTCATCAAGAGAGAAGGGCCTAACACCACAAGGCAAAAAGTCGATCGATCCGAAGCCGAATCGAATCCTTTAAATACCTGAAACGCCTTCTGCACGATCGCTTTGTTTAGATCCAGCGTCATTTGCTGCGTCGTATTTTCGAAGTAATAGCGCAGAATCGTAGAATTCGGCCATTGGCTTCCTATTCGAACAACACAGCGCACTTTTTCCTACATTATGATATGCCACCTTTGTCGTAGGTTCAGGCGGCTCAAAACCAGGTTATTAACAGTTTGACTTTATTTTCAGGCAACTTGTGCGAAACATAGTGGTTCTCGAGCAGGGCAGACCCTACTGTACCAGACTAAACCTTGTCGCTGATGTTATTACTACTACTACTCAGGGTTATTTCTAGGATTGTGAATTTGGGGGAGGGGGTGTAGGAAAATCTGGATCTGGGGGTGTCGGAATTTTTTGAAAGTATCTGCCGAAAAAAGCTGACAAGCAAAAATAGGTCATCCGAGAATAAAAGTTGGGGGTGTACTTCTCCATTTGGAGGGTGTTCAGGCTAATTAGTATGCATTCTGTATGAATACCATTGTCATATTACCACATTTTGAGGGTGTCGACCTCAAATTGGGGGTGTTTGGGGTGCTAGGGGGTGTAAAAATATCCTTGCTACAACAGCAACAACAACAACAACTACTACTACTACTACCACTACTACTACTACTACTACTACTACTACTACTACTACTACTACTACTACTACTACTACTACTACTACTATTAAGAGTAATATTAAGAGTAATACTAATACTAATACTAATACTGCCACTACTAGGAAAAAGGTCATCACCACTTTTTCACACTTGATCTTTAAATCTGTAACTTTTCAGAAAGTTTTCAGAGATTTTGAAAAATCTAAAGTTTCTTCAAAGAATTTTTATCCGGTCACCCCGGTGGGCCTCCATGAAAATACGTGTACCGGGCCTTAAAAGTGTTAATAGTCCACAAAGAACAGTTCACTATTCGATAGTCGTTCGACAGCTTCACAGCAATCGTTCGACATTTATTTCGAGTCGAGATTCGTACATCGGTCAAATTGAACCTCGATGCCCTGTGTAATGTTTTTATAAGGTTACACAGTGTTGGAGTTGCCGGGGGGAGTGGGGGTTGACCCCCCATCTAACTTTGCAACCCTCCCAAAAATCACATGTCGGGTCCATGCAGCGTCTGTCATTCATTGAATTTCAGTCCTCAACCCACCCAGCTCAAATTTCACAACTCCAACACTGAGCTTACAGTTGCTTTTTCGAATTTAAACAATAGATAAAAGTGATATTACTGCTTCGATTTATTGTAATCCTAACAAAGAGTAGACTATATAAAACGCCAAAAAGAACAAACAGAGTACATTCAAACATTTAGAAGGAGGAGTTTTTGTGTATAGGAATGTTGCTGGCAATTTCTCGCTTTTAATTGATCTGGAAACAATAATCGAACAAATTCTCCATTGTGTCAAGAAATTAAGACAAGAATATCCAAACAATGCTGATCTCAATATCTTGCTGATGAACTCGCGATTTTCCACTTGTATATCAAATAGGCTCATGCAAAAAAAGAAAGTTTCAGCCACCAAGACATGTACCAGATAATTAATGAAACAGGAGAGAATAATTCAGGCTGCTTTCACAGATTTGGAAACAATTTTTAGATTATTTCTGTGTTTGATAGTCACTAACTGTTCCGTAGATAGGTCATTTTATAGACTGAAAAGGATTAAACGTGTGTCTTCATTCAACAATATATATATATGCTGTCTATATATATATATATATATGTATATATATATATAAACTGCGACTTATTTATTTTGATGAAATCACCAGGAAAGCACAAAGAGCTTAATGTTCCAACATTAATCAAATTTGTCCTAAATAAGCAGGCACTGAAAATACAGGAGAATGAACTAAGACAGGCATTTATTAAACTAAACTATACCAGTTGCATTAAACGCAACGTCAAATTGAACCATCCAGCATGACACCATATCTGAAGATGATTTCAATAGATTGAAAGAAGCAAGAAGTAAGAAGAACTGCCTGTAGATAGAAGAAGAAAAATCTCATTAACTCCAAAAGGAGGAAGAAAGTTGATGATGACATGACTATGTCATTGTCTCAATGTCCGGCACTTTAAATAATGGCGTGCTAAGAGATGGTTATTCCCTGGAAGAACAACGTAAATTTGGATCATTCACCTCGGCGTTAACATATCTAACAAGATAAAACCAGTGGCGTAGCCAAGAAGAAAAGTGGGATTGTTAACTGGAGAACTAGATGATTGGACACCAGCGTGGGCCATGACCGGCCCCCCACTACCCCTGTCATTGAAAAAAATTCACCTTTATTCAATAAATTGTGTTGGTCATATTTTTGAAATGGGGTTTGTTCGAACAACCCCCATCTCGGCGTTAGGCTACGCCACTGCATTAAAACGGTCGTCGAGGCAATTTGGATGCCCTTATCTTGTGTGGACGCCCCCGGGGCCAAATCGATAATTTCAAGGATTTTCGTGTAAAAAAGTGTCGACGAGCAAAAAAGGGTCGCCGATACAATTTGGATGCCCCGTCTGGTGGATACCCGGGGCCACAGCCCCACCTCCCCTCCCCCTTCTGCACGCCACTGCTTTCATTGGCTTCGACAGCAAGCGTATATGCTGTTATTTTGACAGATAGACTGACGCCGTCAAACGACGCAACTGATAAATCTATAGTATAGGACGACTTTATGCAGACTCATGTAGACAAAGATGGTGAGCTAAGGATGTCTGCAATATTATTACCTTGAAGGACGTGTCGTCGTCGTCTTTTCCGCACCCTTCGTGAGCTTTGTCCGATGTTGTCGGGGACTCCGCACCTAGGCAGTCCCATCACTTCAAGCGTCTTTTCGTCCGGCTCCCCTGGAAATAGGATCACGGCATAGGATCACTGCCGTCACGCCTAATTTTCATCCGAAGATACGGAATTGTTATTGATTCATCGCCACATTTTTTTATCACACAGAACCCTGCACGGTATAAAGGGTGGCGCAAAAATCCGGACTATAATATAATTAAACGCAAACCTAAATGTGACTAGTCCGGTTTTTTGCGCCACCCTGCGTTAGGTTACAGTGTTTAGGTTCCTTTGAATATAGTTGCATTCGAAGCAATAATCATTTTCAACATAACTTGCTATAGCATGGCATCGCATAGCGTCGAGGCGTCATGGAATGGTACAGTAACGTGAGAATTTTTAAAAAGCAGAAGTTACCTGTAACAGGAATTCCTGCAAAGCGTTGAAATTTCTCAATTGCCCTTCGGTATTTCGTGTTTTCGTTTTGCAGTTCACCTGGACCGGGCACCTGCGTCTCGACCAGGTAGCCAAACCGCTTCAAATAGGTCTGAAACGCAGAGACACGGACGTAGGCCAAAGCAAAATAAAACACAGAACATGTAAAAAAAGTCACAGGTATCTAATGGTCTGTTTTAGCCGAGACATGGCTTCATTCATTATATTTTAAACGCTCTCTGCAGAATTTTTAGATGCTTTATTGCAGGGACATCAATATATATATATATATATATATATATATATATATATATATATAGGTCTCTCTCTCTCTCTCTCTCTCTCTCTCTCTATATATATATATATATATATATATATATATATATATATATATATATATATATATATACAATACAGACTTAAGACGCACTTGTTTAATATCTCATTTAAGTGCAATCTGTAAAGCGCTCTTGATCTTGGCCTGCTGTGACTATAGCTCTACATAAGTTGGCATATTAACTAACTAACTAACTAACTAACTAACTAACTATATATATATATATGTGTGTGTGTGTGTGTGTGTGCTTTATTGCAATATGCGCTTGATTAAATGTCGAAGTAATTAATTTAATTATCTGCGACAATTCGAATACGATGTAAAATCAGCAGTGGCGTCGTTAAGAAACGTGTCGCCAGCGACGTGAGCTTGGCTCATCGGCGGTCTTCAATGATGTCATGAAATATTGGACATCGTTAAAATGCTTTTCCATTCCACTTTTCTTCTTCTCTGTTATCTAGCCTAACGCTGCAACATGTCGGAACTATGCTGCTCTCGAACGGTGTGATTGAAATAGTACGGGAGTAATTTTTTAGAAGAGTTTTTTGTTCAAGGGACAGAGGTCTGTAGCGGGCGGCCCTTGAAGGTATTCTGTGCGGCCCGCCCCTACACATTTTTGAATCTACAAAACTCAACGCTTCATTCATCTAGTTTTCTCTCGCCCGCGGACTGAAACATAGGCCGATGCTATTTATAAACGTATTATGCTATATAGACATATACATAAACGGTAACTATCGTTACATTGAAAATTACAGATTTAATAAATGTATAGAGTGAAATCTGTAAAGCGCTACGTTCTTATTATATCGTCTCTCTATTGACTTTTTATTTCACCGTGAAAAAGTTCCGGCGAAGTCATCCTCGTGTTATTTTATAGGTTCTCAATTGGCCTTCACAGCTTTTATTTCAGTTCGAGACCTCTGACTTAGAAGCAATAATACACTGATAACTTACTTCCACTGTGGTGGTAACAATATCAACGGGTGCCGAAGTAAGACCGTCGTAAAACGTAAACATCGTTGCTATTAGCAGACTCAAAGCGACGCCGGGAAACATAATAACTACTGATTTAAAACTACGATTAGATTAGATTAATAGAAGAAATCTACAGCGCTATAACATCGAACGTGAGGTAACGTAAGTCGTATAGTCGATTGTGCCTACATGACACCTTTTATCGCAGTGTTCCGTAAAACAGTATCTGTACTCTTCAACGCGCAGTCTGCTGGAATTTAAATCGTCGAACAACTAGCTGGAACCGCCCTCTGGTTGCCAATGTCTCACAGGCTAAGGCCTTCCTACCGTGGTGGCTTGAAGTATGCATGTCCTAAAACACGATTAGGCTGTAGACGTCAGATCGGCCGAGATAAAGGCCTGTTTAAGCCTAAGCTAGACAGTGGTTCTTACACAGGACAGAGTCTACTGGAACACTCTATAGCTTCAGCCTATAATAATTAGTATAGTTATTTATTATTTATACAGTAATTCAGTGGCGTAGCCAGGATTTCCGGAAAAGGGGGTTGGTTTTTGGTTTTGACCGTGACCAACTTTGCAAAAATCCTGACAAGGAAAAAAATCGTTATCACCTCTAGTTTTTAGCTGACAAGCAAAAAAGGGTCCCTCGCCTCTTACTTAAACCTTTAAACCTTTGCAGTCAAGAGTCAAGAGGGGTTGACCCCCAAAGTCGCGTCAAAAACTTATCAAATGCATGGAAACTCATTAAAATATTTTGTTTTCGGCGGCCAAGGGGTGGATGTTTAACATTTAACCCTTGGCTACGCCACTGAAGCAATTAGATTAATTATATCTTGTTTACTTATTATCGCAGTATTATTGTTTGTCAGCCTTCTATACTGAGATGGAAACGTCATTTTTGGAGACTTCACTTGTATCAGAGATCCGGATTGAAATTCCTCTGAATCCGACAGAAACTTTTCCATTTAATTTCACTCAGGTTCCAGTATTTGTGTGACCGCACTTTCAAATCAGAAACTTTATAAATCGGGAACTTCTAATCTATCGTATAGATGGCGCCACTCAGAAAGTGCATTTTCCATCCGGTTCCCGTAACGCTTCGACAATCAGCGGCGCAGGATGTGGCAGCCAAGGGGACCATCATCGTCGACCACCCCCTCCGCACCCCCGAGAGATAACGACTCTTGCAAACGACATGGCCTGAACCTGGTCCGCAACCAAACCTTATCCTTACGTTTGACAAATAAAGTGCAGAATAGCCTCAGACTTAGTCAGGGCGGTAGATTAGCATTTGCTCTCTCTCTCTCTCTCTCTCTCTCTCTCTCTCTCTCTCTCTCTCTCTCTCTCTCTCTCTCTAATGTCACTAAAGTTTTAAGATTTTTATTGGTTTGTAAGTTACTAGTTATTCACTTGGCTATTAGATTGGAGTTTTCATTATATGATTTAACAATAATTATTCCGAAATATTTTTCTTGCTGGTAAAAGTGATATCTGGACTTTTGCTACTGAATGACTTTCGTCAAAATTTTGTTAAGACAGTTTTTGCCTAAATTGTCTAATATTTAATTCGAACAATGTCTGGAAGGCGTGCATTTATCATCCACGACTCGTTTCAGTGTATACCCTATCGCTGTATCAACTGCGTGCGCTGTAATGTTTCTTTGAGAATTATTTCTGCCGTGGTGTAAATTCTACTGAGATCTTAAAATATTCCATTTTCTAACATCAACGAAGAACACAGTCATTCGGACGCAATTTGGCTATGCTGTCAGATGCTACTATTATACTATCAAGCGCCCAACAATAAGCAGCTACTATGATACAATTTATGAAAGGAATAATGAAAGCGCTGTATAAATTCACGAGATCTTACATTTAGATTAGTCACTACATGAGTCGGTTTAGGCCTATCCAGACTGGCTTCATTTAACTCAGTCAGTTTTGGAAAGATTCGACGAGAGATTACAAGAATTGGGACAGAATTGCAGCCATTGCAGTAATATTGTTGACGTAATTAATGGACGGTCCCTAATAGTATTAGGGGCCGTCCATTAATTACGTCAACAATTTTGGGGTAATTTTTGATCCCCACCACCTTGTCAACAACTGTCAACTGTGACCCCTATAATTATGTCAAAAATAATTGTCCCTCTAAGATCAGTGACGGGTCCCCCTAAAAGGTGTAGAAGGTTATTATTTTGCGGTGCATGAACTGTTTTCCCTTTTGTTCATCAACTGTCATAATGCGATGGCGATGACCTTTTTGCTTGGAGAACAAAAAATTATGCGATAACAAGCAGCGCTGGCTTATTTACATCGACCAGATTTCACACTGAAAAATTGAGCAATTAAAAACAAATTGTACGCTAACGAAGCGTCCACTCCTATACTACTGCAGTCCCTTGTAATCCTGTGGGTCTCCTATAGACCTTGTGCTGATGGACAAGCCACAAGATGTGGCGAAGGAGGGTGCTTCGAGCGCTGGCTTACATCGATTGTTAAAATATCGAGCCTAGCGGCTTAATAGAAGTTTGCGCCTGTGGTCATAATAATAACATTATTTATTATTATTATTATTATTATTATTATTATTATTATTATTATTATTATTATTATTATTATTATTATTATTATTGACATTGTATGTATAGTGTATGCAGGCTACATAGATATTGTTATATTGAAGCATTAGTATTCAAGTATACATGTATACATAGAATATATTTAGCTGTTGTATTGATGCGTGAAACTATTATTATTATTATTATTATTATTATTATTATTATTATTATTATTATTACTACTACTACTACTACTACTACTACTACTACTACTACTACTACTACTACTACTACTACTACTACTACTACTGCTGCTGCTGCTGCTGCTATTATTATTATTATTTATTATTATTATTATTATTATTATTATTATTGCGGGTATATAAAAAATTATGACGCATTGCTGTAAATAGATATATAAGGATTCAGTGGAAGAAATTCTGAAACGAAATAACATAGAAAGCCAACCGATGGCATAGAATACTCTGGTAGAAGATCAGATCGAAAAATTAAATTAATATTTGCCGCAAGAACACATAACGTCCACCATCAGAAGACGTATAAACACGAAATACTCTCGCGGACAGCAGTTATTCCGTTAGAGTCTTCGCTTTTGAGGTTAACAGAAGACTATGACGTCACAGACGAATTTTGGCGATTTCGACGATGACGTAACAGAAGAGCGATGACGTAACAGACGAGTATTGCTTAAACATTGTGACGTAGACTTAGCGCTCGTCGACTGATAAAACTAAACTCTGAATTAATTAATTAATCAAGAAACAACAATGCACCGCAAAATTAACCATCTCGAGCGGTACCCAGCGGTTGAAAGGCGGTTGTAGAGATCTAATCGGTCATGTATAGTTAGTACGGTTTGTGATGTGACGGGCCACTATAAGGGAGTATTTGAAACTGACAGCTTGCATAATTTAAGTTTGCCGCAAGCTTTAACGGTATCGGAATTCCGATCTTCGTAAACTTGTATCGATTGAATATATATATATTGACAATTCGATTTTTAAGCGTATTACTATTTTCTTTCTCCATGTCGGCGCGTATTTCATTTCGAACGTGCCAGTCCAGTTGACCACACAGAGCGTACATTGTAATCCAGTAGTCCGGGGGAATGTTTCAGCCTCAACCAACTGGACCGGATTACGTCTGGGACCAATTTAACCAACTGTATCGAAATTGCAACGGAAAGCTGGTCAAACAGAGCGATCCCTTCTACGATCAGTATCTCCGTTGCGTTCAAGGCTATCCGTATGTTCCCCAAGGTAAAGCTTCCATCTTTTAAGCTGGCTTCGGTAACAGGGTTTAATCTAGACCGTTTCCGAGGGAGGAATTGCCCTCCCCCCCGGAAATTTCAAATTTCCCCCGGAAATTTTGGCATTCTACATCAACTAACAGCAGCCCCTAGCAGAATTCCCCGGCTTTGTCAGTTCCTCCCCCCGGCTTTGTCAGCCCCCCCCCGGAGACCAGGAGTCTAGATTAAACACTACTCGGTAACAGCTGTTTGTCAGGAATTTAATATTTTCACGACGCCTCATTTTCAATTGAGATAATCGTCTCTGTTAACATACTGTAATCCGTCCGATTGAGCGCTGCAGGACCAGCCGAGCAGGTAGACTTATTTTGTTTTAAATATTTTGCGCTTGTTTGTCTAAATAAATTCCCCAGCGAGAACAGTTTTCAGATTAATAACCTGCTGTCCGTTTGTCTGTATATATAGGTGAATTGTCGAAGACGTCGGTTAAACCGCCTGAAACGCGCGCGTCTGAAGCGCCTCAGCCGGGCGTCGACCGAACGCCATCGGCGAACGCCCCCGTCTGCCCGCCGCCCGACAGGGGACCGAGCGCCAGTAGAGGCTCGGAAGCCAATCTACCTCCAAAAGTGGAAGAACCTTCAATCGGTCACGTGTCGATATCGTCGTCCGGGAAACGCGCGAATCAGCAGGCTCCGGTGGTAGATCCAATGGTCGGCAAACTGATCGTTCCGCAGCTCAAAGAGGGCGGCGGCGGCGGCGGCAGCGGCGGGGCCGGGGGGCCGGGCATGGTCTTCACGGCGGCCACCGTCAACTCGCTCAGCAAGCGGCTGTCGAAGATCTCCGCCAAGGAGGTAAAGAAGGGCACGCCGTTACTCGTCGTCCGGCACAGACTTCCCGCCGAAGAAGGAGAGGAAGCCGGCAGCCGAGGAGGGGAGCAAGATGGTCGGAAGACGGGGGATAATCTGAGATTGTTTCGTCTGCAGGAGGTGGTCACTTCGTCGGAGGTGTCGTCCGAAAGGAGTTCGACGGAAACGACGTCCTACACAAGCGAAACAGCGTCGTCCGAGTTGACCGAAGAGGACCGACGCAAGTCCGAATATGGAAAGAAAAGACGACATCGCTACAAACGCGATCGTTCGAGGCGCCGCACTCGCAGAGGCAAACGACGGTCGTCGAAGGCTAGAAGTTCCAAACGGAACAGAGCGCGCAGCGAATCGAGCGACGAGTATGATTACGACGACGAGTACGACGACGACGACAGCTACGACGACGACACCGAGTCTACGTCGTCGTCGTCGTCGTCGACGCCGGTGACGAGGAGAAGGAGCAGTCGTCGACGGTCGAAAGGAAAGACGCGAACCAGCGCATCGATCGACAGACACCGGACGAAATCGTCCGCAGGGACGACCTCTTGGACAACGATATCTTCTCGCGACGCCTACGGCAGAGAAACAGCGGAGCAGAAGAAGGAGACGAAGGAAAAGAGGAATCGCGTAAGGTATTCGACTCAGCTGACCAGCTCCTCAGCGATCGAATACTGCGATTCGATTATGAACGCAGACACCAGAGGCGGCGGCGGCGGCGGCGGCGCCGTCGTCGTTTCGAGCCAAAACGACGGCAGAATCACCGCAAAGAGCAGCACTGGCAGCGGCGACGCACCGAAAAGCGCCTTAATGGCTAAACGCAAAAGCCCAGCAGCGCAGCAGATTTCGAGAAATGATCAAAACGTCCGCATTTACAGAGATCCTAGTCGAACGCCGAAGACGCATACGGAGAAGGAAACGCCGATCCAACGGCAGGCATATCGACCGTCGTCATCCGCCGAACTGGAAGATCACGGCAACCGGTTGGCACGACACGAGGACCATGAATCACAGGAGGACGAAACAGAAGGTGCATGTCCGGAACCCTATAACGAGATTGAAGCGCTGCAGGACGCTTACGACCAGACTTGTGATGACGATTTTCTGGAACTGTCCGATTGTCCGAGCGGTCGAGAATTCTACGATACGAGCGGTCAGTTCGACGACGAGTCGATGATGAGCAGGGACGTGACTGGCGACGCCACCGGAGACCAGACCGAGTCAGACTTCAACGGTGACGACCAGAGCGAGGAGGAGAAGATTGCACACGACGAATGCGAATACGACGCCGGTTCGAATTTTTACGCAGAAGACTTTAATGAAGAAGAAGAAGAAGAAGAAGATGACGATGCGGGCGGAAATTGACGACGAAAAACCAGACCATAATTAACCGCGGGAAGGTAGACGATTGTGGGGCTTCGAACGCAGCTGCCGGTCGCGCGAGCTCCTCCGGCGAGCGGTTGAACAAGAACAACTCGGCCGATTTCGTCGAGATCAAGGCGAAGGCGATCGCCTTTCCCAACGGACGGTACGAGATCGTGGACGTGGATGTGGTACCGATTCGGTCGCTGCATGATCAGCAGCAGCAGGAGGAGCAGCGGCCCCTTTCGGCCGGAAGCCGATGCAAAGTGTGCTCCCGTAGAAGACGGCGACGGCGGCGGCTGCGACAAAGAAGCCGGGCGAAGAGTCTGAAGCGACGCGGCGGCGACGTTATGGCGACGGCGGACGACGACGACGACGACGGGAGAAGGGAAAGACGGGAGATGGAGGTCCCCCCGGCGGCGGCGGTGACGCAGACCGACCACGGCGACGGCGAAGCGGGCAGCTGGATGACGACGACCGTGGCGTACGACCGGTCGCAGAACAATTCCACGGTGAACGAGATGCTGCGTTATCACCGGGCGACGGATTACGAGGAAGACCTGGAGACAATCTGCGACTGCGGAATGGAGGACGAGGACGAGGAGGACGAGGAGGAGGAGGACGAGGAGGAGGAGGAGGAAGAGGGCGCAAGTAAGAGGACGGTCAGCGCAGTCACGATGGCCACTGGGGCAGCACTCGTTCGGACTGGGACCAGTTGTGGGTTTTTTCCAGAGTGACGAGAAAATGTATCGCAGGATGAGCGGGGTGGGGTGGGGTGATTGCAGTGTGGTATTTGTCGGGGAAGGATGAATCCTGGTCACTGATTACTGACTCCTCCTAACCCACCCCCACTGGTCCACTCTACTGTGTACATAGAAATTGGGGAGGTACTGGTGTGCTGCTTTCCAAGACGCTATAGAAATCTACGAAATTTTACTTACTTACTTACTTATTTAGCTTCTTTAACTAGCTTATCTGGCACAATGAGACTATGAAAGAAATTTGCTCACTGCTCTGACTCACAAATATACCACACACACACTGAGTGACTGTCGGCTCAATTGAGATAAATTTAGATGTATCTCAGTTTTAGACCGCTTTTAATTTTAAACGACATTTTTTTTGGGGGGGGGATGCCTGGGCCTGACCTGACTTCCATTATCTGCAAGTAGAATGGATAATTATTATTATGGACACTGCGTTCTCTGTGCGTAGCATCGAGCGAACGGAGTTCTTCGAGACGTGAAGCGCAGTGTCTTCGCCCGGTCGTCTCTCCATCTCTGTCCGAGTCCGTTTCGCTCGCGTCCATTCGCTACCATCGATCTTCGGCCGCCGACAGCGTCGACTTCATCCGGATGCGTTTACCTGCGAACGGTCGCAGCAGACGGAAGTCGACTCGGAACAGACCCACCTAGTCAAATACGCACAGTTCATCTACACGCTGTAAGCTGGAACTGATGATGATGATGATGATGATGATGATGATGATGATGATGATGATGATGAAGATAGCAACTAAAACTTGATCTGACTGTAAATCTGTTTTTTGTTATGTTAAATTGTTTCATATTAATACAGCTCAGAGATGTCCATGGGTCCATTTTTTAGAACCCAATCCAACCCAGCCCATCAAATCTCCAACCCCACTCAACCCAACCCGACCCATGCCGATAATAGGTTTACTTGACCCAACTCAAACCAACCCACTGTAATGCATTATTTCTGACCCAACCCAATCCAACCCAACCCAACCCATGGGTTAACCCAATTCATGGACATCCCTGATACAGCTTGCGAAATGCCCTTTGTGAATCAAGCGCTCTATCGAAATGCTAGGCCCAGTTTAGGAACAAATGCTCAACATACGGTATGCACTGTATGCACGCATTTTTACTTTCACGCATAATTATATGTAATTTTAAAAACAGGAAATGCGGTTCGAAATAGATCTGAACAATTTAGCCGAGACAGTTGCCTTATTTCTGGATAAAGCTCTAAACATAAGCGCTCCGACTCAAAAGAGCGTTTTAATGTAAAATATTTAAGTTTTAGATAATTTATAATCAAAACACAGGAGGAATTGGTCCAGGTCACGTGAGGATGGAGGAACCAAACATCGACCATGAATATCTGTTTTATAAGTTTTCGTATAGGTTTAACTCCAATCTCTTACCAAGTGTGTCCAGTGGTGTAGCCAGGGGGTTGGGAGGGTTAAACCTCCTTGGCTGCCGAAAACAAAATATTTTTAATGAGTTTCTATGCATTTTTAATTTTTTGACGCGACTTTGGGGTCAAACCCCCTTGGCTAAAAAATGTAACGGTTTAAGAGGCGAGGACCATTTTTTGGTTGTCAGGAAAAAATTAGAGGCGATAACGTTTTTTTACTTGTCAAGATTTTTCCAAAGTTGGTCACGGTCAAAACCAAAACCAAACCCCTTCCGAAAATCCTGGCTACGTCACTTAGTGTGCCTATAGTAAATACGATTTAATTTCCAAGATGCATTACTTATGTATTAATAAAATGTTACTGAATTACTCTAAACCCAGTTTATTATTATTATTATTATTATTATTATTATTATTATTAGTAGTAGTAGTAGTAGTAGTAGTAGTAGTAGTAGTAGTAGGTAGTAGTAGTAGTGTTGTTTATTTGTGAAACATAGTGAGTCTCAGTAGACCCTACTGGACCACTAGTTTAGTAGTATTATTAGTAGTATTAGTATTAGTAGTAGTAGTAGTAGTAGTAGTAGTAGTAGTAGTAGTAGTAGTAGTAGTAATAGTAGTAGTAGTATCGCAGGTGTTGTTATTTGTGAAACATAGTGATTCTCACATAGGGCAGACCCTACTGGACCACTTTAAAACTTTATTATTATTATTATTATTATTATTATTATTATTATTATTATTATTATTATTATTATTATTTCTGATAGCTACCAGAAAGACCAGCTGACGGACGTCGTTCTAAAGGCCGAAATAGAATGCTTTCACGTGCATCGATCCGTGCTCGCCTGCCACAGTCTTTACTTTGCCGATATATTCCTGCAAAAGTACGGCAGCGTAGCATCCTCCTACATCAACACTGGTCCTTCGATTCCAGACGTCTTGGAAATCAACGACATCTCTCCGACGATTCTCCGGAAAATCCTAGAATACATGTACACCGGTTGTAAGTCGGGCTCTTCCAACTGCATCACGAATGATTCTAGACGGTGCTTCAGGTTCGAAATTCTTTGAACGAGAGAGAGAGCACTGATACGAGTTTCACTTTGCTGTTTGCTCTAAGACGGAACATTTGTTATTATTTCCACGTCCCTACTCATGCGCCCGCACGAACGGTGAAACGCACCTACATTTTTGCTTCTATAGAGCACCTCAGAGTTAGAATTGAAATGGAAGTCATTGTCCACTTTGATATTTGACTCAGAGATATCCATGGGTTGGGTTAACCCATGGGTTGGGTTGGGTTGGTTAGACTTTTCCATATTAATGATGGGTTGTGTTGGGTCAGAAAATAAGTCATGGTTTAAGAAACTGTATAATGTATTACAGTGGGTTGGGTTGGGTCAAGTAAACCTATTATCGGCATGGGTTTAGTTGGAGGTTTGATGGGTTGGGTTGGGTTGGGTTCTAAAAAATGGACCCATGGACATCTCTGATATGACTCGATCGTCTCAGTTGATGCGTCGATTGCAGACATCGTTCTGCACCAGAGTTTTCTCGTCGATATTCTACGCGCCGCCAGTAGGCTTCGAATAACCCAGCTACAAGGCGAAATGCATCGAGAAGATGGACGCTCTTCAGCCGGTCGAACTCCTCGACTTTCTCATGTCCGTCTACAACGAAGAAGTCGAAGCTACTAACACGGATTTCGACAGGCAGGTTGGCATAGTCCCTGCTACTGGCATGCCGACATATAGGGGGACGAGATAGCTGGGCTTGGGGACCCATGCACTGGCGTGACCAAGGTTCTGGAATCGGCGGTTGGGGGGAGGGGGGCGCACCAAACCTTCTCCAGACGGACGTTTTCAGTCTTGGCGCGGTTCGTCAAGTTGAAATTAACGCGGATGCTACGGAGTTTTCAATAGCTGATGCGAGAATTTTTTCCACTGTAATTATCCATAAGCCCAAACGACTAGCGCAAATAAACGCGCGGTTTTGCGCAAATTCCACGACTGATTCCAATCAGATTTAGGGGGTGACCCTTGCCCCTTGGCTGCGCCAATGTGTCTTACAAACCTAAATATAATGTTCAATTGAGCTGTTGGGCTTACAGAGACAGAAACCTAAATATAAGAGAGAAAGAAAGGAAGAGTTCAATTGAGCTGACAGAGAGACAGAGAGAGTGAGCAGAGAGAGAGAGAGAAAGAGACAGAGAGAGAGAGAGAGAGAGAGAGAGAGAGAGAGAGAGAGAGAGAGAGCGAGAGAGAGAGAGAGAGAGAGAGAGAGAGAGAGAGAGAGAGAGAGAGAGAGCGAGAGAGAGAGAGAGAGAGAGAGAGAGAGAGAGAGAGAGAGAGAGAGAGAGAGAGAGAGAGAGAGAGAGAGAGAGAGAGAGATGTACCGTTGCTGTTTTGTGAGAATGTTCGCCTGCGCATGATGCGTTGTTTCAGTGGCATCGCGTTGCCTATCATTTCAAGCGCATCTCTCATTCGCGTGAGTTCCTTCAGATGAACGTCCACTGCATCTGTCGTCTTCTGTGCGACGACGACCTCATCCTCGCCTCGGAGTTCGACGTCGCCGAGGCGGCGATCCGGTGGATAAACGAAGACCGGCGGCTGAGGGTTCCGTACGCCGGACGCGTCCTCAGCTGCGTCCGGTTCAAGAACCTCACTCCGGACGAACTGGTCCTGTTCGGACGCCTCGAGAACTACATCCTAGACGATCCGATCGTCAAAGATTCCATCCTGGAAGCGAACTGGTATGGATAGGCCTACCCGCCTTTGGCTTAGTCCCGAGGAGCGAAGGGAAGGCTTAGGCCGGCGCCATCTAATACCAAGTAGTGCATATTCTGGTTGGGATCAGTAGCGGGATTTGCTGGCGCAAAACCGCTGAGAATTTTTTCGTTGAATGAGAGGTAGGCAGGTAATAATAATAATAATAATAATAATAATAATAATAATAATAATAATAATAATAATAAAAAAGCACTTTTATAGCACCAGTTCTAATAATCAGGATATCCAATCGACGGTACTTCAAATCCGTCTCCGTTCCAGAGATCAGCAAATGGGAAACAACGAGACAGAGGAGGAAATGGAGGAAATGTTTTGTGTTAACAGTTTTCGTTCGCATGTTGCTCTTTCCACATCGCGACCTGAGGAGTTGTTCTAACATTCTTATATAATTATATCTTGCATCATGTTTTCTTCTCTCTACACGGTGAGTCAGAATTAAAACGTTACCTAATTACATAAATAATAGTGTGCTTGGCAACGTTTTATTCTGACTCACCGTGTGTATAGCCTAAATACAGTCCTTTCCAGTGTCTATGGTAGGTGGTTAAAACAGCGCCTCTGAACCACCGCAATACCAACGAAGCTGTATGCACTGTTTGTTTGTTGTCAATCCTCAGGTATCACACAATGTGCAACGCCAAGAGACCGATGGACGCCAGACCAGTGCCGTTTCCCAAGCAGCATCCTCACAGCACGCAACTGTCGGAGGAAATATGCCACAAGACCGACGTACCCAGCTGCGGCGAATACCCGATGATCGAGTAAGTCAAAGAGTAGAGGAACTGCAGAAACATAGGCCTACATAGGCAAGATCAACTTCGATGCCACTTTAGGTTGTTTAAACCAGAGGTTCTCAAACCATGACCGCGAGCAACTCGTCACTTGTGGCCCGCCAGCTCTCAGACAGTGGCCTCACGCGCAGGGATATTTTTACACCCCTAACACTCCCAACACGCCCCATTTCGGGACCGAACCCTCCCAATCTTAGAGATGGGATTATCTTTTTTGATTGTCCGACTTTTTTGGGCAGGGGACCCCATAATTTACCGACACCCCCCAAATTGATAATCCTAGAAATAACCCTGTTCGCGCGGGTCTTCAGTATCAATACAGTTAATGATATAGCTCTTATGGTTTTAGAATTTGGTTTCTGAAAGTTAAACATGATACTACACAACTTTTATAAATTTTATAGACATTTAGATTCCCTATGTATTGAATATAATTCCTACCGATCAGAATCATTTACAGTATAGTACAGTCTAAATTTTATAATGTCATACCGTTGTGACCAGCCTAAGTGCCGATACTGGTATGTCTAGTATGATCCTCCACTTGAAAAGCTTTGGAACCATTGGTTTAAACTGTAGGCCCACTATCATAACTTCGGTAGAGGTAACTTAGTGTGATCGAGGTAGGACCTGTATTAAGTAGATCATATTATATAATCAGTCATTAGAGCTTCCTTATTAGTTTGTTTAATTTTTAACACACTAGTTGGTCTGTTTGGTCTGCCTATACCCCGCTTTTGGATTTCTGCTGGTTAGTGCCACAATTAAAGCATTATTTGATAAATTTCGATAAAAATTTACTCGGTCATAAGAAAATAACAACAAACATTAAATATTTAAGATACAGCATTAACACACAGCGTTACTATTAAGGTCGATTATATGCCTACTATCGCTCGTTGAGCACATGATAAGTTAACGAGTTGCTCAATCTGAATTCTTACTTTATCATCTGTGAAGTTCATTTTTAATGGGCCAATTAATTATTGTTAAAAATAAAAATTAATTGTGTTTCGGTTGCAGCTGGCAACGATAGGAAGACGAGAAGTATAGCGGACAGCGACGCGGAGCCATGTTCGATTACCGTAGTTTCCAGTTTTGTTTGCCTTCTGTATTCCGCTAACTTCCGTCTGATGTGATATGAATATTTGATTATAATATGCGAATTTCAGCCGATGTACAATAAAGTGTGTCTTATAATCTGTCTGCCACGCTCATTGGCAATACTTTTAATGCTAAATGTTGCGCTCAGGAAGAATATGTCAGAAATCATATTCGCTGAAACAAACTATAAATTAGCTGCGTGCTATAATAACTATCGATTTACTTCAGGAAAGTAGCTGCATATTTTTGGCATAATATACTGTATACAGGATTGCATAGGCATTTTCATTCCTTGACCGATTTTAAATGATTCAGAATAAGGTTTTAATAAATTTTAAACCAACTGCATTTTGATGACTTGGCTACAAATATGCGAGCGATGCAGTCTTAAGATGATTGAGTTCGAATTTCTCATCGACATTTAAGGAAGACGATAAAACTGGGAGAATTTCTAACAATTAGAATTTTTAGTCGAGCAAACGTCGATGCAGTCTGAACAAGATATCAACTAAATTCTGGCTGCACCAATTTTTCGATAAGGCCGATAGAAAACGATCTTTTTTCTGTCAATTTCCAATTCTTAACATTAGCCTAATATTCTTTTCTTTGTAATAGCCTTTGCAAATAACTCACGAAATGTTTTTCGTGAAATAGGAAAGCGTAGTTATGAAACAAATTCAGCGTCGAAGACATATTTGAAGTCACGAGCCTAGCGACTCTTTTCAACCAGCTCTGGAAACAGAGTAGAGAGAGAGAGAGAGAGAGAGAGAGAGAGAAACATCATTTATAGAACGCTTGGAATTGTAGAAAATTTTCATCGTTGTAAATATCATAGCTTCGCAGTAAGCAATAGTTGTTTAAACACAGGAGAAAATGCTTTTATCTAAAGCTTAACTAATATCACAGCACAACATTTGGTTTACACGCACGCCCATATATATATATATATATATATATATATATATATATATATATATATATATATATATATATATATTCAGAAATACAGACCATTGAAAATCTGCACTTTTGTAGCCATTTCTTTTCGTATGAAACCTTATCTGGACATTATTTTTAACCCCTTAACTGGGTATTTTACTGTAACTCAATGTAAAATGGACGGATATATCCGGGTTCCCCAGTTAAGGGGTTAAGACTTATATTGACTCTACGTATATACAATTTATGCATCTCTTATACTTAGAATAACAGAACTGGAGCACTCATTCTATGTCAATTTTCTTTTTGTGGCGCATTTGTGATTTCTGGTTTTTTCTATCACTGCCACCGCTTGTAATTTCTTTCTCGGAGGCTTAAATTCGTTAATTAGAGCTTAACAATAATAATTTACCAGAACTGACAGCAGAGTCAGCGGAAACCTTCTCCCCAGACACCCAACGAAACAGTAAATTCCGAACGAACGAAATTGTGTTGACTCCATGACACACAGAAAGAAAACATTTTTTGATTAGCCAAAAATAACGGGGAGGGCTCTCCGATGGGCGGTTTGACTGGCCGCAACAATATGCCACCGGTTTGCGATTTCGAAGATGCAGGAAATGGAAAAGGTTAGCTCTAATTAATAATAATTTGATCGAGGCAAGAGTTTCGCAGATGGAATTTGCTGGTTCAAATTCTATTGCCTTATGAGCTAGTGCGACTGGTGTTCGGTCAATCTTCTGTTTCTTCCTTCTGTTCTTTGGAGGAAAAAAATCCCGTGATATAACCGAATATGCCCTGTTTGTCATCGTCGTCGCTGTCGTCGTCATCATCATCACTACTGCTCGCATCATCATCTGATTCTTCTGATTTGCCACCCCGCTTCTTCGAAGAGTCCTTCCCACCTTCGAAAATCCACGACGTCATAAAATCCCAGAGATCGAGGTCTTCGTCCTCTTCCACTGGTTCGTATTTGGACGCCCGGAGACCGGAAGTGGTCTTCGACTCTTCCTCGTAGTTGGCCTCGTCCTCGTTCGGTATCCCGTCTCCGTCAGAATCCGTATCCAGATGATCCGGAATGCCGTCGTTGTCGTCGTCGTCATCCAAGATATCCGGAACGCCGTCTCCGTCGCTGTCTCTCGTAGGATCGAATTCATCTTCGTCGGACACTCCGTCGTTGTCGTCGTCCGTGTCCAGACTGTCCGGGATTCCGTCGCCGTCGGAATCCAGATCCGGTACTTCGTCGACAATTCCGTCGCCATCGCGATCGTCGTCCAGCGAATCGGGAATGCCGTCGTTGTCGTCGTCGTCGTCGAGGACATCAGGGATTCCGTCGCCATCGCTGTCTTTTTCGTCGTCATCCGAAATGCCGTCTCCGTCGTCGTCTTTGTCTTTATCGTCCGGAATTCCGTCGTTGTCGTCGTCGTCGTCGAGGTGATCCGGTATTCCGTCGCCATCCGAGTCTTTGCCCTCTTCGTTGTCCGCTATTCCATCGCCGTCATCGTCGGTATCTCTGTGATCGGGAATGCCATCGTTGTCGTCATCGTCATCTAGATAATCGGGAATTCCATCGCCATCAGTGTCTCTAGATTCTTCTTCGTCAGAGATTCCATCTCCATCGTCGTCGTCATCCTCATCATCCGGAATGCCATCGTTGTCATCATCGTCGTCCAAATGATCCGGTATTCCATCTCCGTCAGAATCTGTACCTTCTTCGCTGTCGGGGATTCCGTCACCATCGTCGTCTTCATCCTGATCGTCTGGAATTCCATCTCCATCGTCATCATCATCAAGGTAGTCTGGCACTCCATCGCCATCAGAATCTTTATTTTCTTTTTCTTCCGAGTCGGGAATTCCATCACCATCATCGTCGTTATCTTGATCATCCGGAATGCCATCACCATCGTCATCATCGTCAAGGTAATCTGGAACTCCGTCGCCATCAGTATCTCTTTCTAAATGGTCAGGTATGCCATCGCCATCGTCATCTTCATCCAGATGATCTGGAATTCCGTCGTTATCGTCATCGTCATCAAGATGATCAGGAATGCCATCGCCATCAGTATCTTTGGTTTCCTCACTGTCTGGTATGCCATCACCATCGTCATCGTCATCTTGGTCGTCAGGAATTCCATCGCCATCATCGTCATCGTCTAAATGATCTGGTACTCCGTCTCCATCTGTGTCCACTTCAAGATAATCAGGAATTCCATCCCCATCGTCATCATCATCTTGGTCATCCGGTATTCCATCGCCGTCGTCATCATCATCCAGATAATCTGGAACGCCGTCTCCATCAGAATCTATGTTCTCTTTTTCCTCTGCATCTGGAATTCCATCTCCATCGTCATCGTCATCTTTATCATCGGGTATGCCGTCACCGTCATCGTCGTCGTCCAAATAATCCGGCACCCCATCACCGTCAGTATCCTTTTCCAGATGATCCGGAATGCCATCTCCGTCATCATCTTGATCTAAATGATCAGGTATTCCATCATTATCATCATCCTCATCAAGGAAGTCTGGAATTCCATCACCATCGGTGTCTTTTGTATCGTCATCTTCATTGTCAGGAATTCCATCACCATCGTCATCATCGTCTTTGTCATCTGGTATGCCATCTCCATCATCGTCGTCATCTAAATAATCAGGAACACCATCTCCGTCTGTGTCTTTCTCCAAATGATCTGGAATTCCATCTCCGTCATCATCTTCGTCCAGGTTATCAGGAATTCCGTCATTGTCGTCGTCGTCATCCAAGTAATCTGGAATTCCATCACCATCTGAATCTTTATTCTCCCTTTCTTCACTATCTGGAACACCGTCGCCATCATCATCTTCGTCCTGATCATCTGGAATGCCGTCATTGTCATCATCGTCGTCAAGGTAATCAGGAATCCCATCTCCATCTGTATCTTTGTCAACATGATCTGGAATTCCGTCTCCATCATCATCTTCATCAAGATGATCTGGTATTCCATCGTTATCGTCGTCGTCATCTAGATAGTCTGGGATGCCGTCCCCATCGCTATCAGTATTTTCCACACTGTCTGGGATGCCATCGCCATCATCGTCGTCATCCTGACTATCCGGAATACCGTCATTATCATCATCGTCATCTAGATAATCTGGAATACCGTCTCCATCTGAATCTTTGTTCTCTCTTTCTTCACTATCTGGAATGCCGTCTCCATCATCATCTTCATCCAGGTGATCCGGAATACCGTCATTATCATCATCGTCATCGAGATAATCCGGAATTCCATCTCCATCAGAATCGTCTTCAAGATGATCAGGAATGCCATCACCATCGTCATCTTCATCCAGGTGATCCGGAATACCGTCATTATCGTCATCGTTATCGAGATGGTCTGGAATTCCGTCGCCATCTGTGTCTACTTCAAGATGATCAGGAATGCCATCACCATCGTCATCTTCATCCAGATGATCTGGAATACCATCATTATCGTCATCGTCATCGAGATGGTCTGGAATTCCATCTCCATCTGTGTCTACTTCAAGATGATCAGGAATGCCATCGCCATCGTCATCTTCATCCAAGTGATCCGGAATACCATCATTATCGTCATCGTCATCGAGATGGTCTGGAATTCCATCTCTATCGGAATCAACTTCGAGATGATCAGGAATGCCATCGCCATCGTCATCTTCATCCAAGTGATCCGGAATACCATCATTATCGTCATCGTCATCGAGATGGTCTGGAATTCCATCTCCATCGGAATCAACTTCGAGATGATCAGGAATGCCATCACCATCGTCATCTTCATCCAGGTGATCTGGGATACCATCATTATCGTCATCGTCATCGAGATGGTCTGGAATTCCATCTCCATCTGTGTCTACTTCTAGATGATCAGGAATGCCATCACCATCGTCATCTTCATCCAAGTGATCCGGAATACCATCATTATCGTCATCGTCATCGAGATGGTCTGGGATTCCATCTCCATCTGAATCAATTTCGAGATGGTCTGGAATGCCATCACCATCATCATCTTCATCCAGGTGATCTGGGATACCATCATTATCGTCATCGTCATCGAGATGGTCTGGAATTCCATCTCCATCTGTGTCTACTTCAAGATGATCAGGAATGCCATGACCATCGTCATCTTCATCCAAGTGATCCGGAATACCATCATTATCATCATCGTCATCGAGATGGTCTGGGATTCCATCTCCATCTGTGTCTACTTCAAGATGATCAGGAATGCCATCACCGTCGTCATCTTCATCCAGGTGATCTGGGATACCATCATTATCATCATCGTCGTCGAGATAATCCGGAATTCCATCTCCATCTGAGTCGTCTTCGAGATGATCGGGAATGCCATCACCATCGTCATCTTCATCCAGGTGATCCGGGATACCATCATTATCATCGTCGTCGTCGAGATAGTCCGGAATTCCATCTCCATCGGAATCAACTTCGAGATGATCAGGAATGCCATCACCATCGTCATCTTCATCCAGGTGATCTGGGATACCATCATTATCGTCATCGTCATCGAGATGGTCTGGAATTCCATCTCCATCTGTGTCTACTTCAAGATGATCAGGAATGCCATCACCATCGTCATCTTCATCCAGGTGATCCGGAATACCATCATTATCATCATCGTCATCGAGATGGTCTGGAATTCCATCTCCATCTGTGTCTACTTCAAGATGATCAGGAATGCCATCACCGTCGTCATCTTCATCCAGGTGATCTGGGATACCATCATTATCATCGTCGTCGTCGAGATAGTCCGGAATTCCATCTCCATCTGAGTCGTCTTCGAGATGATCGGGAATGCCATCACCATCATCATCTTCATCCAAATGATCTGGGATACCATCATTATCGTCATCGTCATCGAGATGGTCTGGAATTCCATCTCCATCTGTGTCTACTTCAAGATGATCAGGAATGCCATCGCCATCGTCATCTTCATCCAAGTGATCCGGAATACCATCATTATCGTCATCGTCATCGAGATGGTCTGGAATTCCATCTCCATCGGAATCAACTTCGAGATGATCAGGAATGCCATCACCATCGTCATCTTCATCCAGGTGATCTGGGATACCATCATTATCGTCATCGTCATCGAGATGGTCTGGAATTCCATCTCCATCTGTGTCTACTTCAAGATGATCAGGAATGCCATCACCATCGTCATCTTCATCCAGGTGATCCGGAATACCATCATTATCGTCATCGTCATCGAGATGGTCTGGAATTCCATCTCCATCTGTGTCTACTTCAAGATGATCAGGAATGCCATCTCCATCGTCATCTTCATCCAGGTGATCCGGAATACCATCATTATCGTCATCTTCATCCAGGTGATCTGGGATACCATCACCGTCTGAATCCTTGTTTTTGTCGAGTTTCGCGACGTGAATTGGTTTTGCGTGGGGCTGCTTCGCTGTAGCCTGTTTCGGTGGAACCTGTTTTAAAGGGACTTGTTTCACATTGATTTGTTTCTGCGGAGTCGGTTTTCCCTGCGCTTGTTTCGCGACGACCGGTTTCCCTTGAACCGGTTTTATCGGAGACGGTTTTCCTGCAGCTGGTTTTATGGAGGGCACCTGTTGCTGAGGTTTCGAAGCCTTTGTTGGAACTTTCTTTGATCTGAAATCCGGGTCAAGATGATCGGGAATTCCATCGTTGTCGCTGTCGGGAAGTTTCACTTTCTTTGCCATCAGTTTCCGACGGCACCATTCGCATGATTCCTGTATAATTTTACAATCACATAATCACATTCGACTAAATTTGTAAAGTTATTATGCTGTTCAGCATTCTCTACCATCATATAACATGTTATATATATACCTATATATGCATATACAGTATATGTATATATACACAGTGGCGTAGCCAAGCCAAGGGGTATGGGAGTTAAAACTTGCTTGGTTGCCCGACCAAACATTTTTTATTGAGTATTACTATTCTGTGGATGGAAATCGGGTTTAAGGTAGCAAAGAAAAAAATATCAATATAGTTGTACGCGCTCATATAGCCATATAACTAACTTAACTAACTTAATCAAGTTGGATTTTTCGAAATTTGGAATGGTCATAACCCCCCTTCGGGAAATACAGGCTACGCCACTGTATATATAGATATATCACGTGTTCGCAGATAATCTATTATATTGTAATGATTATATTACAATATAATAAATTATCTGCGAACACATGACATCAGTGATTAAGATGTTGCACTAATCAGAATTTTTTAAAAAACCAAGCAGAACAACTGAACGCATCACGCAACATGCTTATTAAGTTGAACCAGTTAAGTATAAAATTTATTGCCTTAAGGGTGGCCAACTAATCATGTCAAAAAATCTGGACAATCAATCAATCATTATTATAGTTAAATACCGCAATATTTAAAACTGCTGAACTGTCATTTAGCAATTGGATTAATTTCACAGTTAGTCGCTTTAAACTACTTTCTCGTTACAGCATCACAGGTTAGTAAGAAACTGTAAGCTGAAAGTGATAATATGACAACTCATAGCAATACAGTTCTGACAGTTATGAGCAAATTGATCACATTTGTAAGTTGGTAAAATGAGCGTGTAGAGAATTCCGTAATATGCCATTGTGTCAGTCACGTGTTAATTCTGAACCAATAACCCTATTTTCGGAGTTGATATTTATAAATATACTTTACAAACGGAAGAAATATAAACTTTATCGTTTAGACAGCATTAAGTAGCAGAGATTACCAGTAGCTTACAATGGTAAATTTAATTCTTCCATTAGGAATAATAGGAATATGGCAATGTTATCCGCAACGCTTAGTAGGCATTGAGTCTGTATAAAATGGGTATCTACATCGTACGCAAAACCCGTGATCGCCGCACTACCTTGGGATTGTGCCAGTCTCTAGCGACGCACAGACCGTTGGGGATTTGCTACTATTAGTGAACGCAGAACACGTTTAAACCCCAGAAAGCATACAACTCCGACAAAGAAGGCTCAAGGCAGAGAGGAGTGGTGACGCTGGAGTATGGAACCTGTTTCGGAACGGAGCACCTGAAAGAAAGAAGTTAGAAGCGTCATATATAACCTATGTTCCAACAGCTTGGTTTTCTTTTTTCTTTACGAGATGGCCAATTACAGTGCCCCTTCCTACAGACATCCTGGCAAAGGACATGGAGAACAAAAGTATTTGAAGGGTTTATGTCGAATCAGATATCCAACGATAACTGATTTTCAAAAGCCCGACATGGTTTATTTTGTATTTCTCTGTTCCAAATGCGTCGCTAACGCGTGCGGACGATTGTAAACAAAGCCCAACATCTCTGTCGAATTCCTTCGCATCTTGGAATCAGGTGTTCTTAAGCAGTTGTTTGGGGCCCCACGGCGCAGACCTTGGTTCCTCGCCGAGTCATAATCTGTGCGAATACTGTTTGGCGCTGGGCATCAGCACCAGCATCAGCATCAGCATCAGCATCATCATCATCATCAGCAGCAGCAGCAGTCCGCATGCACCGTTCGCCGAAACATAAGCAAGCCTTTCAGCTTCGATTTTTTCAGCCGTAATAACATTCGAACTGTTCTGTACAGTACTGTACAGGACGCGCATATCGCGGCTGCTCTTCTGGTCGCTGGTGTTCGCGGTTACACCGAACCACCTGATATCAGCGTCCGTCTGCCTTATCTACGCATCGGACTTTGAATAGTGCTAATGTACTGCGTTCAAATGCCATACAATGTTATTTTGAAAAGAAATCAGAAAGAGATACCGTTTCAGAACACGAAAGACTTATCACATAGGCCTACGACTCAATTCTTTCGCTACTAGCCTATGATGGTTCCAGTAGTGAATGTATTCACGATAATTACAGATAGGCAATAGTTAAGCGCAGTAGATAAGCAGCTTCCCAACTTTCCAAGGTCGTTTTCTAATAGCTTTAGGCCTATTTATTATTATTATTATTATTATTATTATTATTATTATTATTATTATTATTATTATTATTATTATTATTATTATTATTATCATCATCATCATTACTACTACTACTACTACTACTATTACTACTACTACTACTACTACTACTACTACTACTACTATTACTACTACTACTACTATAGTAGTAGTAGTAGTAATTTAGTAGAGACTAAAGTTATTACTACTACTACTACTACTACTACTACTATATTATTTGCCAAATGTCAAGAGCAAGGGTGCATTACAGAGTCCAGCTATACAAATAAAATTAATTTACTCCGATTCGAGTCAAACTTGCAAATTTACTATCTCTTATTATCTCACCATGCAAGCAATGTTACGTACTCCATACAGTATTTTTTCGCGTTATTCATTAGGAGCCAACAAGAATTTGAAGCTATTTTCTAATTAAAACAACTAATCCGCAGTCGATGACAGAGCGCAGATAAACTGGCGTTAACCCCTTAACTGGGGATCCTGGATATATCCGTCCATTTTACAATGAGTTACCGTTAAATACACGGTTAAGGGGTTAAACTTTCAACGTTTAACTTTAACAGTTCGTGTGATATTTAACCAGAAATTAAGGAAACGCTGTAATCCGAACCAGAGGCGTAGCGAGGGTATCCGGCACCCGGGGACAAAGTGCACCGTTGGCGCCACCAAAACTGCTGACCAGCAAAAAAGGTCATCACATCGTTCTCTCGGCGCCCCTCACCTCAACTCTCTACGGCGCCCCTCTCCTTATACTCCTGACCAGGAAAAAATAGGTCGCCGCACTTCTTTCTTCTTATTTATTATGTATTTGACTGTTTAACTTACCCCCAAAACCCCGATTTTGGCGCCCCCTCACCTCGGCGCCCGGGGGGCATATGCCCCCATCTGCCCCCTTCGCTACGCCTCTGATCTGAACCACATGCCTCGATGTTGAGATGTGAAATAATCCCTGCTACATACATGTTGTGCAGCGTTGGTAAACTGTAAACAGCCGATTGGTAAGTGTTTTGAACGCCGACAGCCAAGTGGTAATAACCGAAATATTCTTGCTGGATGAATAGCTAGCTCCCTTTTCGTTGTACAATTTCGGACAACTAAGCGAACGAACTCAAACGTTAGCATCATGCTCATGCGATGAAGAAACAAAAATACGCAACTACTGAACGATAGACACATTTCGAAAGTGACAAACTACAATCACACCGAACTCACACAAGTTTCACACACACACACACACACACATTGCAGAACTGGTAATGCCGCGAAGGGAGGGGAGACAAGCCGGAGACGGTGTGTTAGCGTCAACCCTGGCCATTCACCAGGCGAGCAAGCAAAAGCCCCTTGGACAGAGCAGGGAGACAAAAGCAACCGACCGATCTTACCCCCGGCACGCCGTCATCTTCGGATAAAGCGGCAGAATGTGATGAGATGAATTCAAAATTTGACCGTTCATCTTGACTTAGGTAAAGACTATGCGGAGCCAACCTAGAGCAAAACAAATTATGCTGTCTTGTTGGTAATAATAATAATAATAATAATAATAATAATAACAATAATAATAATAATAAAGTAATAGTAGTTATACAGTAGTAGTAGTAGTAGCAGCAACAGTAGTAGTAGTAGTAGTAGTAGTAGTAGTAGTAGTAGTCAGTAGTAGTAGTAGTAGAAGTAGTAGTAGTAGTAGTAGTAGTAGTAGTAGTAGTAGTAGTAGTAGTAGTAGTAGTAGTAGTAGTAGTTATATAAAATAATAATAGTAGTAATGATGGTGGTGGTATTAGTAGAAGTTGTAGTAGTAGTATTAGTAATAGTAATAGTAGTGGTGGTGGTGGTGGTGGTAGTAGTAGTAGTAATAGTAGTAGTAATAATAATAATAATAATAATAATAGTAATAATAATAATAATAAGCTTAGTAGTAGTAGTAGTAGTAGTAGTAGTAGTAGTAGTAGTAGTAGTAGTAGTAGTAGTAGTAGTAGTAGTAGTAGTAATAATAGGAGTAGTAGTGGTAGCAGCAGCAGTACAGTAATAGCAGCAATAATAATATGCATAATGATGATGAAAATAATAATTTTAAAAAATAATAATGCATAATGATAATGCCAGTAAGAGTAAACGGCTAAACGACTGACAGGCAAATAGGGAGAAGACTTAGCAGGCAAAAGAAGCTCAACTTTCTAGGAATTATTTTTATATAAAACGATTTAGGAAGTCATAGAATGCAAAATGGATCAAATTATAATTATCGAAACCATATACAAAACGTTTGGAAATTCAGTTTTAATGCAAAATCGTATATAGAGTCTAATTACAACGCACACATTGAACGCTTTCTTCAGTAAAATTAAGATTTTTCAGCAATGCTTCTAAATAAAGCAAGAACTGGCTTTCTAGAAATTTTCAAAAGTCAAAACACGACTGGAAATCAAACAAGTCAGAATTCTTAACATGCGCAATATGGCCCTAGGTATATGTATGTATGTATGTATGTATGTATGTATGTATGTATGTATGTATGTATGTATGTATATATACATATATATATAATTATAGACACACCTGCATATTATATATATATAATTATATATATAATATATAGCAAAATTACAACATTAGCGTATAACATTAGACACGCGGGGGTTTGAGGCGGGCAGCCTATTAGGGCTGTAACCAAACGTAGGATTTGTGCAAAACCGACGAGAAAGTTTTCAGGAGGGTGTAGGTACTATAGGATGATCTTCCACAGAATCGATATACTTAGTCGTATTACAGCTTTTGGCCAATCGACAAAAACATAATTAAAATCCAGGAACTTACGGTCTAACTCTGATATTACTCAAAACTTCTGCGGTTGGGGCCGGGCCAAGATCCCGTTGAGGAGCATGCGACGCCCCCAAGGGCCCAAGCCCCCCTAGTCGGATTAAATGGGATTTACGGGTCTGTCTGTCTGTCTTGATGTCCATTGGTACAGCCACAAGAGTAGTAGGGGTTCGAGGACCTTTATTCAGCACAAGATTAGTTGTTAGATGCTTGTGGCGACATAAAAACATACGTGAATAATTATTAATCGGCAAAGTTGTCAGCAGTGGCGGCTCCAGGATTTGGCAAGTGGGAGGGCCGTTGGGGTGGCAACTTCTAATCATGGGGGGGCTAACCATTTGTTGTTTGGTATGTTGTATTAAGTGTAGGGTCCCAACAGGGGCCACTGGGGGCCAGGAACACAATAGGGGCACTGGCCCCACTGTGGAGCCGCCACTGGTTATCAGAGGTGGGATTCATGTCTTCTATAATTCCTGGGATAATAGCCACTTATCTCCTCACAACACCCTCTGTCAGAAAGCGTACGTATCTTTAATCTAGAACCAGTGAAACCAGAAATCGCTCTTTATTTGATTTTCTGTGACTTGTGCACTGACATGGTAAGAAACCGCTGTGTCGCGTTTACAAGATTTTCTTTCACAGCTTTGCCGATTCCAATGTATGAAGCTGACTTGGTTTAAAAGCCTAAGGCAGACATAATAGAGACATAATAATAATATAATATAATATAACAAGGTTTAAAGTGGTTCAGTAGGGACTGCCCTGTGTGAGAACCACTGTTGTTCCCGTGTTGTTCCCATATAGACAGGCACTTGAGTAGTCGTAGGTTGCGAACTGGAGAGTTCTCAATGACGACAAACGAAGTCTCGCCACGACTTCAAAACAAATAAAGTGCGGAGAAAAAGGAGCACTTGGAGTTTTAAACAATGGCATTCTAACGAACGGCCCGTTATCACCTTGCAGGTCCGGAATTCTCGGACTGACGTTGGTCGTATGGCTCCGGTTCCTTCGGGCCAGACCGCTTTCCGCTCCGTTCAGCATCATCGTTTACAGACCGTTGCTGCTGCTGCTGCTGGCGTAGCCGAGCTTCCAGCTGGAGTCGACTCAGCCGCTCCTCTTCGGTGCTCGCAACGCCGGATGACGCAAACGACGAACAGAGAAAGACTGAAAATAGAACGTTACAACGCCGATTATAGAGCATCTCCGCCTTTAGTTCGTCATCGGCAGAACTTTCTCTAGCGTCATTCCAATTTCAAAGCACTTTAAGCACCCGACAAATGCAAAAACTGTTCAAAAGGAGGGCGGACCAAGGAAGTAAACAGTCCTAGTGCAAGAGGAGTGGACGAATGGAACAGTTCCGACGAAAAGGCAGCAAATGTTAAAACAATCAGTGGCTTCAAAAGTTATCTATAGGAGAACTGAGCTATTAAATGTTGATAGTAATTAGTGGTTTTAAAACAGATCATAGCCTCCTAAACAATTTGAAATCAAGTTATAATAATAATAATGAATTATTATTATTATTATTATTATTATTATTATTATTATTATTATTATTATTATTATTATTATTATTAAATCTTGGCTATTCATCCGAACCTATTAGATAATTTCTGCTTAATACATTGGCCAACGGTCGACACAGTCACGTGTTGGATGGGAGGGAGAAGAAGTGGAATATGAGCAATAATTCGCATCATAATGCATGTCAATCGCTGATGGCTAAATTCAACACGGTTGACATTAATGAGGACTACTCCGGAGAAGAAATCAGGCTAATATTTAGCAACCGGAATTTCTGAACGCTGAAGCGTCCAACATGGAAACGCATCAAAACCCAAGCTACGTCTGCCCCCACCCCGGTAATTAGTTATTGCAATGTCAGAGGAAACGAGGCTTCTTATTCCTAGTAATGACATATGAAGAACGTATAGCGCCCTGTCTTCGTGAAGGTTCTTAGCTATTGCTCCCGACTAAAAAGACAGTTTTAGCCCACGGCTGAAGGGAAGGGAGGCAGTGTGCCCCCCTATTGAGTGCCTGCCCCCCCCCAGTTCTCCCCTTCCCAGTTGGGACCCTATACGTAATGCTACATACATTAAACAACAAATGGTTGGCCCCCATGATTAGAAGTTGCCACCCCAACGCCCTCCCCCCATTTGCCAAATCCTAGAGCCGCCACTGAAGGGAGGGAGGGAGCAAAGAATCGAAATAGTCCGAACACTGTTGTTGTTCTGGTCGTTAGGGGAAATATTCCCATAAAGAAATCCTATATCAAAACGAACGACGAACGGCCGCAAAACTGGACCCCGAAGGGATAAGACGAGGCGAAACAATGAAATTGAACTTTGGAACTTAGGCGAGGATTTTGCTTTTCACTCTACGGCGGATAAGAACGCATTACAGGCGTCTTTAATAGTTCTAAAGTCTGATCCTACTTAAGAATAGCGACAAAATAATTGGGTCCAAACAGCTAGTTTTAACACAGTAACTAAGGAGATCTTATCTAATGGGAAACTAATCAGATGCTTGCAAGCACTGGTTGATATTTTGTAAGGTCTAGAATATTTCTCTAACTCCGAACTGTCTCTTGAACTTGTCAACGATTCAAAAACGATTCAACGACAAAGAACGCGGACAATTGACATAAAATTCAGGCACGTTGTCAAAAAGCAGCAGAATTCCATCGAATTCAAGGACAATAATTGAGAAATTGCTAACTTTCAGAACACCTCTTTTCACGGGCGCCCACAGAAATGTTTCCAGGAGGAGGTAAAACACAACGGTCACGGTTACGCTACATAAATTTTTCCAGGAGGGCGAAACACATATTAACACAACGGTCACCGTTAATTAATACTCTAGCAAGGTTTTCAAATTTCAATGTGAAATATTAGCAATTGCATTTTCTAGGGGTGGGGGTGTAAGTGCCTCCTATTGTCCGAATGTGCGGGCGCCCATGCATGCTTCTTTTGTACTTTAAAAGTTCCAGATGAACCATACAGCAGACAGCGGTTTAGAAAATTGCTCGAGCTGAGCAGTATGATAGTTGGAATCAGGGCCGCCGAGAGAAATTCCGGGCCCCGGTACAAAAAAATGTGTGGCCCCGGTACAAAAAATTTATCAAGTCTCCGAGAAACCTGACAAGCAAAAAACCCTTTTCTACTCTCGAAAATGGTCTGACAAGCAAAAAAAGCCTTTTCGCTTATATTAAGGCATCATTATCACTGGCCCCGGGCCCCTAAAAGCTCCACGGGCCCCGGTACAATGTATCGGCTGTACCCCCTCTCCTCAGGCCTGGTTCGAATACACAGATTTTTACGAGGCATACAGTATAAAGATTGCGCAGTCAAAAGCCATAGCCAAAGTATAGCTTCTGCATAAATCTAACATTATGTCACTCTCTGAACCAGCTGTGGCATACATCTTTCCCTCTCTTCTCGCTGGCAATCATCAAGTAAATCACGCAATTCTGCTACATAGAACCTGCCTTGATTACACGGATAGCTTCCTCAACTAGTGGTCCGATGGAAAGTTTAGTACCTGGCTATGGTATTCCCAGTTGATTGTACTGCAGTATATACCGCGCAGGTGGTAGATAAGTAGTTGAAACTCTCTTAAACACCCTGATACTTCCTGTGGCTGCACTTAGTGAGTTCGTCCATGTTACATAGGTCAAGAACGCTTTGAAATCATTAAGATTATCTCTAAATAAAATACTGTTAATGCATCGGACTATACGATTGACGTTCAAATGATTCGAATGATTTCTCGAGAACGAGTTCAAAAGTCTCGGACAATTACAGTGAACATTATCCAGACTCCAGGCCCCTTGGGAGGGGAGGGGGAATTGACTTGGTTGGAGGAGAAGAGGCACAGTTCAATTCAAAATTTAAATTTTGTGTCAGTGCTGGGATTTGGGGGGTTTGTGGTTGAGGAAGGAAATTTCCCCTTATAAAGCCTATATAAAACACTGCTCAGAGTAATATTTGAAAATCACATCAATATAAGACTCAGACGAATGAAGAATCTTCAACTGTTTCATTAGTCAAATAAAATTAGTCAGTTAAAAATAAAAATTCCCCTCTCTATGTATGGAGTGACCAGTTCTGGGTGGTGGTGGGTGGTGCTTGTAAGCAGTGACCAGAAATTTCCTCTACAAATAACGTACTGAAGAATCTACTAATTATTTTGATTTCATGCTTTAATTTATATAGCGCTGCTATGAAATGATTCACCGAGAGTCAACTTATAGACCGATCAGTATCGAGTTCTTGCGACCAAAAGGTTGTTGCAGGTGTCTATGTATTTGTATGCAACTGCTTTGTCGGGTATTTAATGAGGCAGTCATTTTCGGCAAGCAGCTGCTTCGGCTATGCAGCGTCACTGTCTATCGCCTCTCATAGTTTCGTGCACATTCAGTCTCGAGACATTACCCAGACCATATTAATTTCTACTCTGACCCTTCCCGATTCAAATCGCCGACACTCTAGTGAGACTCGAGCCAGATCGATAGACCAGTTCCGCGCAAAGTTGGGGCACTGTAAGGCAGAGAAAAGCTTAACCCCTTAACTGGGGATCCCGGATATATCCGTCCATTTTACATTGAGTTACAGTTAAATACACGGTTAAGGGGTTAAGCAACATTCTGCAATATTTTCTGCGCTCATTTTAAGACAAACGAAAAACGTCAAAGTACTAGACGATAGTCGATAAATGTATGATCACGTTTCTTTTGCTTGGCTTTCAGTATATTTTGTCTGCGCGTTGCTACTGTGAAAATAATCTATTTGAGTATTATTTTTCGTTTCTGTCCGTTTTATATCGTCTAATTCAGTGGCGGTTCCAAGAATTCTTGGCGGGGATGCAAGGAGTTTTTAGGAAGTTGGTGGTGGGTGGGGTGCAATGAATTCATAGGAAGTTGGTGGGGCGGAGGATGAAATGAAATCCCGAATAAAAGGTTGACAAGTAAAAAATGCCATTAACAGTGTTTTCCCCGAGAAATGTAGGTCTACACAAAATTTCCTGAAAAAGGCTGGCAAGCAAAAAAGGTCATAAGCTCTATTTTGTATACGGATACCCAGCGTCAAACGCTGATGCCAAGCAAAAACGCTCAGTGGGATGCATCCCTAGTCATCCCCAACGTGGAACCGCCACTGGTTTCATTTTAGTTTTTCAGGCGTAAAACGTTTTGAAACTCTCAGCATGATTGGACCTTGAACGCGGTGAACTGGTTGTGTTTTCATTTGAGGATTTCGTCTCACCCCTCCCAGCCACCCCAACCTTCCCTCAGTGTCCTTCAATTTCTCTCTCTCTCTCTCTCTCTCTCTCTCTCTCTCTCTCTCTTCATTCCTCCGTTGTGAATAGCGATGCGCTTAATCAGAAGCAGCACAGCTTATCAAGCGCTCTACTGTAGGCCCCCTACGTTAGCAAAAGAAATACCAAACGGATATAACACAGTACAAAGAGAGCTGTGTGCAAGAAGAATGGCTTCAGACTAAATATTCGGCGGAGAGAAACCCGACCGAATGCCCGAACTCGGCGATTATTTTGCAGACTTTACAGTTTCCACTGCGTGTGAACACCGGACCAAGGGCTATTGCTGGTGCGCAGTGATTTCTCGATGCTATCCTTCGATGCAATGGCGAATAGTAAACCTGGGGGTATCTCCCACCCATGTTTCCGTTAAAAGAACCCGTAATCTTCGTGTGCTGAACAGAATCAGATCTACATCGAACGAATTTACGGAAACTAGGGGCGTAGCGACGGGTGTGGGTGGTATATCGGTATATAGGCCTATACCCCTCAACAAAAAATCAGACTACCTTAAAAAATTTTAATGTGTTTTTTAAGATTTTCAAAGTTTTTAAATACTTATGCCCCCAAATCACATTATACCCCCTCCAAATTAAATTCCCGGTTACGCCGCTGACGGAAACCTACCTTGATTTCATGCATCGCGTTGGAATACAGGTCGATCTTAACCGCCAGGACAATTGCATCGCAAAAGATCAAGGAACTAGGCCCCTATACAATTTCAGAGTTAAGGAAAATGCCGCTCTTTTAAAATATTTGTGTGGGTTTTCTTGTTTATATTTAGCAATTATCGCCTTTAGAAAAGTGATTTAAGAAAACGTCTGAAATAAAAATTGCAGGCATTTCCAACTGTTTGCAATTTTCAATGAATTATAAATCTAAAATATATAATACATGCTAAAAATTGAGCAATAGGTAGCGATCTGTTACAAATGACTTCAAAATGACTGTAAAGTGCTCTTGACTTTGGCCTTCGCTATGCTTATTGCACTATATAAATTGTCATAATAATAATAATAATAATAATAATAATAATAATAATAATAATAATAATAATAATAATAATAATAATAATAAAATGCCGATTTAAAATGCACGGGATTGATTCTTAGTAGCAGAAAAATAATGTCGAATTGGCAACTTATCATCTTTACTAGGAAATATCATTTTAATTTCAATACATCGGTTTAGGAGCGTCAGGCTATACCTTAGAACAGTATAACATATCTGTATAACTACTTGCAATTGCAACTGATTGCCTTGAAACATGTTGATACTTATGTAAATATTAGTACAGTATGCATGAATGTGTGTGTAGATATATATGTACATACTGCATATTTCTCGTTTTCTTAACAAGCGATTCTAAAACCGGGAGCGTTTCGGACTAGAAATACAAGAGGCGCTATATAAATGCTTCTGCGTAAATGGCAGTCTAATTTCTGTGTATTTTAAGTTGTCGTACTATAATCTTTGAATAGAATCTTACTGTCGTTCGTCTTAAAACTCGACATTACGTAAAGCGGGTGCTTGAAAAAGCGTTCACTCAAAATCGGTTGGTCATTTAAGCTTATTCTCAGATCAACTGTTTGTCCCAAGGAACCACCTCAGTGCTCTTCTACTGCATTGCTCGAGGCCGTGTGTTGTTTTCACGGGCTAACTTCTTACAACATCGGTAAAAGTAAAACTCGTGGATCAGTTTTTAGGAAGCAAGTTCAGGATAACTTATGAAAACAGATCCTATGTGAGCAAAAATTGCTCCAAGTCCAAATCATCTGAAAACATACAGTATAGCATATCTGTATAAGTGAAAAGCGATAGATTTTCAGAGAAACGACAAGAAACTCTCTAAAATGTATAAAGAATCATTCAGAGAATGGGGCCAAAATTAAAAAGAAACAACCGGTGTATTATTTCAGGGTTATTTATAGGAGTGTGAATTTTGGGAGTGGTCGGTGAAATGTGCGGGTCTCTGGAATAGGTATGAAAAAGTCATCCCATAAAAAAGTCTGACAGGCAAAAAACTCAAAACCTTTTCAAATTTCAAAGAATTCTGACAAGCAAAAAAGGTCATCAGAGAAATAAAGTTGGGGTGTTTGGGGGTGTTACTTCTCAAATTGGGGGAGGTGTTCGGGATTAAAAAATTTGCGGGTGTCGACCTCAAATTGGGGGGGGGGTGTTGGGGTGTTAGAGGGTAAAACTATCCCTACGTTATTTGTAGGGGAGGGGAACATTCCTGGCCACTGCTTACTGACTCTCCCCCACTGGTCCACTCTATACACAGCAAGGAGGAAGTTGACTGCTGTCGTTAACTTATTTAACTAATCTATTTGGCATGGCGAAGCAATTAAACATTCTTCTCACACTAGTCTGACACTCCAATGCCAGTCTGGATAGTGTGATATTATGCTGAATAAACCGATTTCTGATATTCTTATTCAGTTAGCCAATGCATTGGTATCTACTGTAGTACAGTAGTCGCCTAGATTATGGCAATTTCGGCAGCACAAATTCAATCATGCAGAAACTACAGAGGGTAACACAATTCCTTAGTTAGAGTAATATCCACAACTTCTAAATTTGAACATATTTCCCCAACTAGACAAGCCCTACATTGGCTTCCTATCAAACACCGAATTAATTATATTACAAAATCTGTTTTTTTAGTATATAAAACCGTATTATATAATGAACCCAGTTACCCTAAGACGCGACTGATCCCTCGGCCTATACTAATCACTCCATTAGGTATTCGGCTGGACTTTCATTTGTTGTTTCTCATTCGCGTACAGTCATCGGCACTAGTTGTTTCTCAGTGGGTGGCCTAGGTTCTGGAATTCATTCCAATATCACTTCGCATTACTAATACTTTAGCATCTTTCAAATCCGGTCTAAAAACAGACATGCTTGACTTGGATTATCCCCCCTTAGATTGCTCTCCCGCTGTTCTGACTGATCTTTTCAGATTGATGAGGATCTTATTCAATTTGGATTTGGTGCGCCATCGGCTGATGTCCTGGGCATTATGATAGTGGCGCCATAGAAGTTTATTCAGTGGCGTCATTTCACACTTTTCTTGGGGGGGCGAGAAATTTTTTGTTAGAATTTTTCTAATTTTTGGGAATTTTTCCAAATTTTCGACCTGACAAGTTTGCACAAAAGTTGACGACCTTTTTTTTGCTTGCCAGTCCTTTTTAACGATTAGTTACTTCAGATTGCTCGACTTGCTCAAGACATCAAGCCGCTCCTTTAGGACTTTACGTTTTGCTGACCTTTTTGCCCCCAAATGCAAGTGACGTCCCTGTTTTCCTGTTTTTTTGCACATTAATACATTATCAATTAATATTTTCATTTCCTTGGGGGCCGTGGCTCCCAGTCCCCCAAATGACGCCTCTGAGTTTATTGATTGCTTGATTGACAAAGATCTTTGCAGTAGCCTACTAGCGTCGCGTATACAGTTTATAAGGCTACCAGTAGGCCTAATATAGCAGCCACTCTAGTGGCACATTCGTCTGCATTTAGCCTTTGCAGCGAAGGTAGCATTTACAATATTGTAATAATATCGTATTGTAATAGTAACAACAAAACTTTAACACAATTTATACACCGCGTATTAATGTTAATGACGATGAAAACGGGTAAGTTTTTTGTGACCAAGTAGCAGATCGCTCTGTGCGAGGTTGACCTTTTGACCTGCAACAGATTTTAGCCCCCGTAGACCGGCTGGCAGCCTTACTCAACCCGCAGACCTACAACCAAGACGAGGTACGGTATATTAAGGCACACAGTAGTAACTCGCCGTGTGCAACGCGTTATTATGAAGCTCGACGGAGGGAATAGGCCTGTTACGAGTTGCCGATGCTCTTTCAACTTGAAAAAACACGTAGACATTCGATTATAGCCAGAGGCCGCTTGCCGTATAAACCGATTTTGCTTTGGGGTATCAAAAATGGGGGTGGGGGTGAGTTTGAACACTTACCTGCTAGGATGACCAGTCCCAAAGCATAGCCAATAAGGCGTTTGCAGTGGGCCATCTGAAATGGCAGCGAAAGTTAGTTTTCCGTTCTCAGTTGTAAGCGAAACGACCCGTACCGTCGGTCTGGCCGACCGGTATCCGCTATTCCTGGAGTCTCTCGCCAGACGGCGCCATGTACTACTGCAGCCCACAGCAGCTGCGGCTGCCGCGGCCGAGCGCCAGGAATTCGGGAGATAAAAATAGAATCCGTCTGACGCCACCGTCACGTGACGGCGCGGCGTAAGCTCAGTGGCTGCGGCAGCGTGGGGGCCATTTGATCGGGTTCCCTACTCTGCATACAGCGAGCAGCCATGCTCGAAAAGACGACTTGCTGCGCACACTCTAAACTTCGCAATTAAGTAAACATTGAATTTAACATTTTATTATTAAATTAAAACTAGTAACCAGTAATTGAATACGTAAGAAGCAAAAATGCTGACGTCTGCAGTTTAAAACTGCCTATTAAACTGTTGTATTATTAAATAGTTATGCCCACTGCAGCAATATATATATATATATATATATATATATATATATATATAAAAACTACGTATATATTTTTGGATTCAGCATATATACATATATGTATGTATGTATGTATAGGCCTATATATATATATATATATATATATATATATATATATATATATATATATATATATATATATATATATATACAGTGTATATATATATACGTATGAAAGCCAAAAGTCATCCCTACCCAAAGGGGTGTCTTGGTGATTCTGTCAGTGGCATCTACCGCCCCAAATTGGTACAGGAACACCTCTGATTAGTATGGGGCGAAGCCTCCAAGTGGCAAATTTGGAGACAGCTCTTATCGCAGCCAACCCTCCCATTTTCATCTCTTCATATCGTGAGAGATCTATTGTTCCACTCAATAGCCAATATTTAGTTTCAGCAGACTCATTGATTTATTGTGCCATAGAATTTTCTAGAAATTAAAAATATAGCCAAAGGCATTTAGAAAAAAATTGCCGACAAGCAGCTATGCCTGCGCGACGAACTCTTGCAAAGCCTATAGATTTGAACTGCAGCCTTAGGCATAAGCTTCTATTAGGCCGAGGCTTCTAGGCTTGAGCCTCCCCCACTTTTGAGAGTCTACCACATACGGAAAGGGGAAGGCAAATGGGTTGGACCCTCACTTTCTCATTCAAGTCTACGCAAATGACTGCAACCCAGAGTTGGTTAAACGGAGGCATGCCTATGAACCGGGGTTGTGAAATATGGAAGGGATCGAAACAGGGTAGGTTAATAAAGTAGAATGCAATTGAGTTTTATGAAACCTTTTTTAAAAATAGATGTAAAAACATTGGAAAAATAAAACATCTTAAAAACACTAAAAACGTGACAGAAAGTTTTAAAAAACGTTAAAAACGTTGAATAAAAAACGTTACCGACAGTTTTCTGAGCGAGATCAAGGAATGCGCCATATTCACCCACAGAGAATCAACAATCATATCACACTATGCAAAACGACTGTGAAATTAAATGAACAGCAATATTACTGGCACAAATTTCAAAATACAGATTCACATATTTTCTTGTAGGCTAACTGGTTCCTTGTATCGCAAGTTTTATAGACGATTAAAATATAAATTTGATTCTCTGTATATATGTCTTTAACCCATAGAAGGACTTTTGTTACAGTAGTTGCGTAGATATGCAAAACTTTCAACGTAGTGATGAAGCACTCGAATTAGAATCAGATTTTCTTGATTCTCCATCATCATTGCGTAAGATCGTACAAGGATAAGGATTGTCAATACTGTCCGTCTCAATTTTATTCTACAGCGCTCGACACGCGACACTTCTCTGCCATTTCAAACCGCACACTCTAATGTACACAGTCTTTCAAAAATCTACTCTACATCATAAAACGATAACAAAGCTTTGACACAAAGCAACTATTGCGTAATTCCGATTTTTCCTTTATATGAACCAATCAGTCAATCAAGTCGATAGCGCATTTATATAATGATGCCTATATCATCAGCCGTTGTTGTAGAAAATGCAATAATAATTATAGAATGGTGACGATTAAGAGGGCAGTCTGATCGGCGGGGGCTTCATTCGAAGACCGATGAGACAAAAACAGGAACAGTCTATGACTTAATTTTAAAATGTTTTATTTCTTCTGTTCATACGCTTTGCTGTGTTACATTGATGCGACGACCATTCTCCAACGGCAATCAACGTATACGAAGAGAATAACAAATTGCCGGTAACGATTTCTTGCATTTGCTTCGTCTTCCTTTGTTCCTCTAAGAATTTATTATCGATAAAACCAACGGACTCAAAACACTACACAATGCTGATGACGAGAAATAGGCCTAAGACTCAGGCTAACAGTAAGCGATCTTAAAAAGCAACGACGTGGAATTTATTTTAAACGCTGGGTTTGTGTTTACAGGTTAGAGTGTTCATGACTGTGTGATGTTGTCTGTAGCTACTTTTTGGTCGTGATCTGTCCACAGCTTTGATTTTATTGTCTCGTGATCACGAAAATCTATTGCTCCTAAGCGACGACCGAAAATACATCAGGGCTACTAATGCGCAGGCCAAGGGGACGGGAGAAGGGAACGCTTTTCCGAAAACCTCGGGACATCTGCTACAGCCGGCTTTCTCTCACTCTCTGTCTGTCTGTCTGTCTGTCCCTCTGTCTTGTCTGTCAGTCTATCTCTCGTTCTCCTCTCCCTATCTCTCCCCAGCAAGATTTGACGAGTCATTTTCCATCACAGGCAAGATTTCATTATCTTGATCATTGGCGTAGACACGGGAGGACACGGGAGATCCGCCCATCCCCTATTCGAACAGGGGCCGGTCGTGAGATTCGTCCAAAACCGACGAGTATTTGGGGTGGGGGGGAGTGCCCTATTTTGAAATTCTGGCTACGCCACTGACCTTGATAAAACCCGGAGTTGGAAATCTTCGGGCAAATATACATTTTTCAGACTGCGATTCAGGACAGTTCCATCCTAGATTGTGTGTGTGTGTGGGGGTTGCAGGGTCGGCGCAGGTTCACTCGAGGAAGTTCCAACCATTGGCAAGTTACAGTATAAAGAGCGGTAAAGTGCGCATAGATGCCAAATTGACGCAACATAACTGTCCATGGTGTATTGAATTGAATTGAATTGAATTGAAAACATCATTTATTTTTCAACTTCATACAAGCATTGACAGTAACATTAAACAATATAACATGATCATGTTGGATCGACACGCTGGTTGTATAAATGAATTGTATATTGAAAATGTTCACGCCTTTTCGACGATTTATTTATAGAACTTAACACTTACGAGTGTGTCGCAGGGCCTGTTTTAAGAAAAATCTATCACTGCACTGAACTCAGAAAATTTGTGGACATCGGCGCCAAAAACAGGCAAAAAGGTCGTCCGGAAAATTTGTCACTGCACAAAGCACAGAAGATTGCCTGTTTGCCACTGCACATTTTCATTTTATCACTGCACATTTTGTGTATCACTGCACGTTAAAACAGGCCCTGGTGTGTCGTAACGTACGACACTAGGAACAGTTGAAAAATTGAAAAATTTAATTGATAAGGTCATTATAAAACAGCGTCGCACGAATTTTTGCCGAGAAATCAAATGACGTTTTAAAGCTTAGATAGGCCTACATCATTCCAGTGAAACCCAGGCGAAAGAGTAACGAGCGATCATTGTACAGTATACTTGTCGACAAACTCCTCGTTACAGCTGCGGTCGCACTGCAAAAAGATACACGTAGCCTGCTATTAAAGTAATCGATTTTTTAAAAATTCTACACATGGACCGGGCATAAAACGAAAACATAGTCAAATCGCCTTCATGTATAGAAGACCATTTAGCATGTTAGGGTCCGTTGTTGCATCTGCAGGCATCGGACATGAAACGACTTAGTCGTGTGTTACTGACACTAATGGTAAGTTCATGTGTGATTTGCCTGATTGTCAGACTAACCCTTCGTCACGCTCCCTACTATAGTATCATCGAAGCATTGGTGGGGGGACATGGCGAAAGAAATGATGCAGAAACTGAGCAGATTTATCGCAATAATGGAAGCGTCTTTCTTGACTTAACTTTTGAATTCGAGCAAATGTCTATGTCAACTGCAAGTTCGTTTAACGTCTTCGAAGCAATCAAATACGCTGGTCACACGGTGACGTTGGTATCAGTTAGTAAGATCAACGAAACGTCAAAACCGACCATAAAAGATACTGATGGTTCGACCCAGACGCTGGAAAAACCATCTGATGCGTCCTCGACCACCGTCACGGAGTCGCCATCGCCGGTAAAAGAAGAGGTACCGAACGTCGTTCATTATGTAAACTGGGGAGCGGATCTGAAGTTTACCTTCGTCAACTATCTCAGTTATCGCAGCGTAGACAGATTCGTAAAACCTGACCAGATCTTCTTGCACGGCGAGCGTGTTCCCACCGGATTCTGGTGGAATCGACTTGTGAAGGAGGTGAAGAACATCTACCACGTACACAGAACGTTTACGCCATTTGCTCCAAACGGCGAACGGTACAAGTACCCGGAGCATGTCACCGACTATTTCAGAGCGGAAATTCTGTTACGTAAGTCTTCTTATTCTTCTTCTTCTTCTTCTTCTTCTTCTTCTTCTTCTTCTTTTTCTTCAGGTGTCGCGTTTCAGGGGCGCAGCTAGGGTATCTGGGGCCCGGGGACAAAACATACTGATGGCGCCCCCTCAACTTGACGAAAATCATAAGAGGCAAAAAAGGGCGCCGTTCTGCTCATTTTGGCGCCCCTTCATTCTTCACTCAACTTCGCGAATACCCTGACAAGGAGAAAAAAGTCATCACCCCCTGACAGACAAAAAAGGTCCTCACCCGTGGCGAAGCACCCTACCTTAAACCAATTTTGGCGCCCCTCCACCTCGGCGCCCGGGGACATCTGTATCTCCTGCACGCCCCTAGATCCGCCTCTGCGCGTTTTTCTAAGATTGACGACTATGGACTTCCATTTCTCTCTGCTGTTTGTTGTCTGTATAAGTTCTAATTCTGTAGTTACCCCTTTTACACCAAACAATAAACTACTGATATACGTCATTCTTTGTCTTCCACTTGATCTTTTGCAGTGTTTATTCTAGCCACCTAGACATTGGAGGGAGTTTAACACTTTTTTGGAGGGGACAGACATTGGGGAGGTCATACCACTTGCCAAAATGTCAAAACAATTTGGGGAAATTTCAAACTGGGGAGAGGGGGAATTCCCCCAGAGAAAGTCTAGAGAAAACACTGATCTTTTGCCTTCGACTTTTCCAGTCGTTAGCAGGTTTTCTATACCGTTCGTTACGTAAGTAGGCCTAGCCTACCTCAAATAAAATATTCGAGAGGCGTTTCAGGTTCAATTTACGTGATTTTTTCCAGCACAGAGGCGGATGGCTGGTGAAATCTTTTTACAGGGACTTATATAATCTTCTGCCTGTCGGAGATCCGGAAAACGTTACACAGTTAACTGATGGTAAATGGCGGTGATTTGAAGCGCTGATACAGGGCGTTTTCGCGTTCCTGTTGTCGGAAAATCTCTCCCTCTCTCCACGGCTCTGTAAGCGGTAGAGGGAAGGAGGCGATACGAATTCCAGAACAACCCCACCATGTCAATTAAAGTGATTCTTATATATAAAAAAATATATAATATGTATATATATACTTCAAGAGAAGTTATAGAAGCCTTAAGAGGTTGACTGACTGACTAATTGACTGACTGATGTAATGTATCAATCGATTTAAGTGGTTCATGCTATATAAATACAAACATATTTTTTGCAATGAAATGTTATTTCAAAATGGTCCGAAAACTATATAACGACACTCGATTTAAGTTACTTCTTTCACCTTCTCACCGTTCGGCTCATAACGAAACAATCAATCGAAAAGACAAAATTTAGCAAGTGAATCAAGAAATTTGGCCATCACTGCATTGTAAGCTCTGTAGGAATATATCTGGATGCGGACATCAGAGCTGTGAAGTCGTTTACTCTTCTTAGTCAATATCCATTCGTCATGGAACTGGAGAGTAACTGTAATATTAACAATAATGATAGTGATACTACTACTACTAATAATAATAATAAAAGCAATAAAAACAGCAACAACAACAATAACAGCAATAATAATAATAATAATAATAATAATAATAATAATAATAATAGCCAGTGAACCAATCTATCCTTCCCCCATCTATTCATTCACATTATGGTCTTGCTGTGCATTATAATAATAATAATAATAATAATAATAATAATAATAATAATAATAGTAATAATCAGTGATGGGTAATTGAAAATTTCTAATTCTAATTAATTAGCTAATGAATTAGCTATCTGTCTAATTCTAATTCTAATCAATTACTTATAATTTTTGCTAATTCTAATTTAATTTAATGGATAAATGGCGGTGAATTGTAATTGAAAATAACAATTAGTTTTTCCTAATTAGCACATTTGTCTTGTGTCAAGTGCTTTGGATCCACGATCCAAAGTCAAAGTGGATAGAATTCCAGTTCTGAGGAAGGATGTTTTGTTCAAAGACAAATTAAAATTATTAAACTTCAAGTAGACAATTCAGTCTCAAAGCAGATAAGCAATATACCTTTTACACCAGCTATGGGCCATGAGAAATCAGTCACACCTCAAATTAAGTCCCACAACGATCTACTTACAAATATGTGGAAGAAACTTTTATTTCAAATCAACAGAAAACTGAAGAGCTCACTCGTTACTTAGATACTCCAAACAATATGAACACTAATTGTATTTCTTTTTGGGAGGACCATAAATTGAACTTTCCCTGTTTATACCAAGCTACATTTGCATCATCATTGTTGTACCAGGATCTGCTGCTATTGAAAGATCATTTAGTGCAGCTGGTTTATTCTTAATTATAGGAGAAATCCATTAGATGATACTTTGTTTGAGTCACTTTTACTAGTGAAATGCAATTATGAAATAATCTGGATTATAATAGGATGAAATTAATTTTTGTCGTTACATTAAAATGCATCGCAATTTTTAGTACTGCACTTCTAATTAATAATTCTAATTAAATTAGAAGGTATCTAATTCTAATTCTAATTAATTAGTTGTGCAATTTTGCTAATTCTAATTCTAATGGTAATTGTAAAATTTTAACTAATTCTAATTCTAATTAATTAGATAAAAATAGGCAATTACCCATCACTGGTAATAATAATAATAATAAATCTTATTATTATTATTATTATTATTACAACTATTTATATTGAATAAGATCTTGGGGTATATTAATAATTGTAGGCTTTGGAGGCATATATCTGGATGCGGACGTAATAGCTGTCAAGTCGTTTGCTCCTCTTCGTCAATATCCGGTCGTCATGGGACTGGAGGCTGACACCGCTCTGTGCAACGGCATAATTATCGCGCGCCGAGGGGCGCCGTTCCTCAAGCTCCTTCTCGAGCAGTACCATTCGTACCTCGGCCAGGAGGAAGTCTGGGCGGAAAAGTCGGTGCATAATTCGTTCAAACTGGCCGCGCTCTACCCCCATCTGGTTCACGTGGAAGAGAAGAGTCTCAACCGACCGAGCTGGAGGGAAACGCAGAAAATCCACAGCGGACTCTACGACCTGTCGCAGAACTATGCCGTTCACCTGTGGATGAGAATGTGGCCGAAGGAACGGAGGCCGCACGGAATGGCGGACGTCGTCAAGAAGAACACCACTTTCGGACGAATCGGTCGAATGGCTGTTTTCGGATCACCGGAAATTAGAAATTGATTCTCTGAAGACTCGAAAAATTAGGTCATTCGAGAAATTAGGTCATTCGAGAAATTAGGTCAACGCAGCTACGACGAGAAAATTATCCAGAACGGTTGAGGGTTTTTTACCGGTATAAAAGATCTTGGAAAATATAGGTCTGCTTATAATCCTATTTCTGTCAACCATTTTGCAATAATGTACAGATATAGCTTATAGGGCTAATAAACAGGAGAATTGCTCCGCGTAAAAGGTACATCTATCTGGGAAATTTTCAAACACCGTTCTGGATTTGAGCATAACGTATAGGTGACTGTATTGTAGAGGATGTGACTGTAGTGAAAATTGACCGTGTCAAATTCTGTGTAGGTCTAGATTCTATCGAAAGGGTGGAATATCAATCCAGAGAACCAGCAGATACCCACGCCCCTCCCCCATTAATGCACACACATTCGTCTTGCTATGTTTGCTACCGTACGATAACTGCTAATGAGATGCTAATTAACGATTTTTTCTTTTACTTTTTGCGCATGTACTGTTGGCCTACATGTTATGCTTTTATATTGTGCGTTTCCTAGTGGACACATCTATTCCTATTTAAAATGATCAACAGTAAACCGCTTTTGTGTGCAAAATGTGCAGCAACTGAAGGCATCCAAATGACTGCTTGTTGTGATAATTTGGTTTTTGCGGCGATTAAATGAAAATTCTTCCGTTTGTTGCGTAATCATGTGAAAAATTATGCATCAAGTTCTATTCCCAAGGTGGGAAAATTTCGCAGTGACAAAGTTTCATTTATGTGCCAAGATTCTTTAGTAGTAATAATTAACAGCAGCCTCAGCCACACTAGGGAAAAAGTCTCGTATCTTTGTAAATTCTTCTTTCAAATAATAATTAAAATAATTATTTTGCAATTTCTGCTCAGCATAGCTCGTCAATAGTGTATAATCGAAGGGTAATGTCAACGTTGTTCATTTGGATTCGATTCTTATCTGCGCATGAACTCGTTGGCAAATGTGAAAAGAGGCAAGATAATTAATTCTTCCGAGTCTTGATCTAATGCTCCATCTATAACACAAGAAGTAACTACGGTAGAATGCGTGCATGCAATTTGATGTTTTTGTCTGAGAACTTGCAACTGAATCCTTGTTATTCCTTAAGAGGTTCTTAAATAAGAAAAGTTTTCCCGCAGACCATACGAGGAATTTGCATATCGTTTTTCATCCGATACCAGTGTTTTTTCCAGACTCCAGGCCTTGGGGGAAGAATTAAAGCCCTTGGGGGGATTTACTTGGCTGGAGGGGAAGACACACAGTTCAATGCAAAATTTGTGTAAGTGCTGGAATTTGGGGGATGTTAAGGCTTTCGGGGGGATCTCCTCCCCTCCTCCCCCCTAACAGGCCTGTATAAAACACTGTCCGATGGTACCATAACTAAATCGCGGACGACAAAATAGCGGAGACAAAATCGCGGAGACAAAATCGCGGACGAAAAAATAGCGCACGACAAAATAGCGAAAAAACCGCGACAAAATAGCGCACGACAAAATAGCGGGAAAATCGCGACAAAATAGCGCCGACGTAATTGTGCGATAGGAACGGAGCGACGTGATTGATTGATATGGAGACCTTATTTAAATCTACGTTATTGATTAATATGAAGAGACATTTTTAACAGTTTAGTATATGCTTCTACGTCTCTTTGATTAGCTTTGTAGTTGTATTAATTTTAATAAACATGTTAAATTGAAAGTTGTGCTCTTTATCGTTTCTTGCTTCGGCTATGTTATGTGAAGGATATTCAGTATCGTTTTTCCTATCGACTAACTACTCGGCTATAACTTGTTAAAGATAATCAGTATCGTTGTGTAATTTGAGCTAGGAAAAGGGGTTTGCACTGAAATTCAAAAGAGGGCAGAGATTGCGTGTACCTGCTATGCGAGTTTGTGATGGTTGAGCTGGAGGGGGTTCAATGCCCCGGCAATCCCAGCACTTGTATTTCCTATCAACCAAATAATATAAATTGATAATTTTAATAAACATGTTAAATTAAAAGTTGTGCTCTCTATCGTTTCTTGCTTCCAATTTTTGCGCTATTTTGTCTCCGCGATTTTGTCTCCGCGATTTTGTCTCCGCGATTTTGTCTCCGCGATTTTATCTCCGCGATTTTGTCTCCGCTATTTTGTCGTCCGCGATTTTGTCTGGACACCCTGTCCGATACCTTTTGTCCAGATGCTGGAGGTTTTCCGCTGTCCAATCCTTTGCTATGGTCTAAGCTTAGGGCTACTTCGCATGCAATCTACTAATTATTAGTCAGCTCTTACTGAGGGAGAATTTAACTCTTGACCGATGACGCAAAGCATTGTGTAACTGTGGCGTTAAAAGTCTTCTAGTCCTTCGATAAACAATTAAGTCCCTGTAGTTACTCTGACGTAAGACTTTTCAACAGCATTGTTGTCATTGGGTGGTTAGAGGATGACTTCTACAAACAAGACGCAATAAGAAATAATATGTTAAAATACGAAGGTAATTCGGAATTCGACGGTTAATGATAACCAATGACTGAGTATGGTATATTGAAGACTCAACCCATAGGCTAATGTATCCAGTAAAGC